>OZ020256.1:14909870-15434523 GCA_963971285.1 Astropecten irregularis | reverse complement strand
CTTAGTCTACGCAAGGAAATAAGGCTAGTTCTACAGCTCATTTGTATATACAGGTATATCGTCAAACGAGGTTTATGTGAAATTGACAACAAAATAGTGCAATTAGCCACATCTAAAATGTACAATGAGTTGAAATAAACAGTTCAGTGTTAAATCTGAGCCATTCCAGTACTCACAATCGAGTGTCATCCGTCCCATTATTGACTGTGGTTTTCATGGCAATATCATGGTTCCTTGCTTGGCTGATCGCTGGCGGATGACTAGCGGAACTCGGCTGGTTCTGTCGCCCTAGGCTTCGCTGGAACGCTTGACGAAACGCGGCCCGGTATTGTGAACTCATGGCGTTGTAAATCAACGGGTTCACCATTGAATTCACGTACAAGGGGATGAATATTGCAAAGGGCACCGACTCTGTTATTCCTCCAGGTAACCGAGTAGATATTTGGGCAATGTCATAGAACCAGAAGATCAGAGATGTGACGTAGTATGGACCCTGGCACAGAAAATAGACAAGGCTGTTCAGAACCAACATTCTGACGACTTGTTGGTTCTGTTGGTCCGTCCTTTTGGTTCGCATACGTCGCTTGTGTAATATTTGTGCGATTCGGGCGTACATGTAAATGTTACACACCATCCCTACCAGCCAAGGACAGCTTTCAAGCGGTAACTGATAATACCATACCCAAGGATGCAAGGAACCACAGTACGAGTAAGATAGTGGAAATCCAGCGTATTTGTTGTTTTCAGGCCATCGCAGGCACCGTCTTGCTACCTTGCCAAATGCAGGAATAACCATTACTCCAGTCAGTGTCAAAGCCACGAGAAAGCAGATGGCTACCATCCTGCAAGTTCGCCGCCTGCCGCGGATTTGAAGATGTTGAATGGGATGGCACAGTGCGAGATACCTCTCATAGGAAACCATGGTCACAAGTGCAGTGCCAAAGTAGTACGCCGCATACGAAGTGATGTAAAAGCCCATACATTGAGCCGCATTCTCGACTGGGTAGTGAAACACCAGTGGCGATCCTGCATGTCTCAAAATGAGATCGACAATATTTAAACTTGGGTACAGTACATCAGTGAGGGCCAGGTTTGCCAAGTAGATGTTAGTCTCTGACCTCATCGTAGGTACACGGAACACCACAAAGAGAAAACCCGAGTTTGTAAGGATACCAAGACAGCAAATAATCGGCAAGACGATGGTTATGATCTTGACATCAGTTGAAGTATACAGCCACTCAGAAACTGTCTCCTCGGTGATGTTAATAGTGTTCTCTTCACTGCACTCACCCGGTGTTAGGCTCGCTCCCATGATGGATTGGGCTGTTTTTCTTATTAAATACACAATCAGATTTGAAATCACAGTTGAAAGTTAATGCATATTCCCTTCCTTACTGCGAAGAAGTTTCCTGGTCGAAGAAAATACTGGCTCTTTGCAGTTCGAAAAATATAAATCACGTTTCAAACGTAGTTTCTTGCAGCTGCTGCACCCGTGTCCGAGTTGAAAATGTTTCTTCCAACGCTGGTTTCCAATACTTAAAAGATCACGGTCATTATAAGTTCAAATCTCCGATTCTCAGTACTCCTCTATCCACTGGTTAACCCAATTAATATTGGGATATTGGGGTTATTGGCATTTACTACCTCTATATACGGTGATGTGAAAAAGGCCTAGGCCTACACCTCTGGTCAGAATGCATGGGTCAAGTCTACCCGAAGTGAATGGACGTTCATGAAGCTATATCCTGCTGTAAGCGGCTCGTTCTGTTGAAGTGAAATTAATTTTTATGATCCAGCATATACCATACATGTACAATTGTACATCATTTCGGTCGTAGATATAGTTAGTGGCTTGCCTACATATAAGACTCCTAAGTCTAGAAAAACAGACACAATGCTCGTCTTGATGACATGGCGGCGCCAGAGGCATTGTTACAAACCTTAATTTGTTCCACAAATTGGATTTACTGCATTGTGCTGCTGTTGTTTTTTAATATAGGCCCCTAGACCATTTTTTTGCAAATTGGATTTATTTTGTGCAATGAGTATGATGACTGCCAAGGGTCGTCGAACATAAACATCAATTTTGAGGTAAAACGTCCACGAAAATATCAAATAAATATCAAATTGTGCCTTTTTACCAGGACTAAAGGTTGAATGATGGGAAGTGTGTTACAATATAGTGACATCGATATTCATTTTCAATTCAAATCCGGAAGGAAAACAAATCGGACTTCCTTTCAAAAGTAAGAACAGTTTCCATTTACGTTTCTATATGGAAAAGTAGGCCGTGTTACTGTCGTAACAATTTAACATCAAATCACCAGCAAGCATAAAGCTTAGGGTGCATTCGTTTAGCTCCCCCGGGTCGACACCAGTCAACCTCGTCCCCATTCTCTCGCTTGTTTTGTGCAGTAAAACACGATCATTCCCAGTAAGGGCTGACCCGTGTGAGCTAAACGAATGCACCCTATCAGAATTATGGCCTACACCGTCTGTACGTATAGAGTCAATCATGTTTTAATACTGCGACTGGGTGCACGGTGTAGCATAACATCACGATGTTAAAAGGGTATAAAACATTATTGGTATAAGGTCACAGAACAGCACTTATACTTTGTTTGATCCAACATGTGCATGAAATAATAAGCCCTGTGAAAATTTGAGCTCAATCGGACATCTGGGTCACAAAAAGCAACTCAGTTTTTCTTTTACTTTTTTTTCTTTTTCTGTTACTAGGTCAAGTGACCTAGAGACGCACTCCTGATTGGTTAATGTCGGCAAGATGTGGGCGAAATAAATGTATTTCCATTCTTTCGTCAACATCTGAGCGACATTTGGGCGACATGTTACCCAACTCGCTTTGCTCTGTGTATACTCACAACATTTTCAGCAACAAGGTACCTGGGCACCATGTAACCGAGATTGGTACCGAAAATGTTGACAGTGTAAACTCTGCTTTACCATGGTCCGTACATTACCCTGGAGTCTAGCCAAAATGGCCGGCATGATGATGCGGTGGTGCTTAATGAGGATGCGTCTATCATGTGCGTACGCGAACGGCAGCAGTAATCAGCGGAACATTTGATTTTTCATCAAAAATTTAACAAATGGCAAGGGGTACCCCTCAGACCACATACAACCCATTTCTGGTATAAAAACTGGTTTATTACTCATTTAGGAAAAAGTCGCTTTTTGACCCAAAATTGAAAAAAACGGCAAGGGGTACGTACCCCCTTGTCGTTTTTGTCAATTTTGGCCAAAAAGCGGTTTTTTTCCTAAATTGTTCCAAATCATCCAGATTGGTGTCTCATACCACGAAGAACCCATTTCCAGTTCAAAAACAGGTCTATTTCTCATCTGCGAGGAGAATTGAATCCATTTCAGAACATTTGATTTTTCATTAAAAATGTAAAAAATGGCAAGGGGAACCCCTTGTAGTTTTTGTCAATTTTGGCCAAAAAGCGACTTTTTCCCAAATTGTTCCAAATCATCCAGATTGGTGTCTCATACCATGAAGAACCCATTTCCAGTTCAAAAACAGGTCAATTTCTCATCTGCGAGGAGAATTGAATCCATTTCAAAACATTTGATTTTTCATCAAAAATTGAAAAAATGGCGAGGGGTACCCCTTGTCGTTTTTGCAATTTTTGGTCAAAAAGCGACTTTTTCCCAAATTGTTCCAAATCATCCAGATTGGTGTCTCATACCATGAAGAACCCATTTCCAGTTCAAAAACAGGTCTATTTCTCATCTGCGAGGAGAATTGAATCCATTTCAGAATATTTGATTTTTCATCAAAAAATGAAAAAATGGCAAGGGGTACCCCTTGTAGTTTTTGTAAATTTTGGCCAAAAAGCGACTTTTTCCCAAATTGTTCCAAATCATCCAGATTGGTGTCTCATACCATGAAGAACCCATTTCCAGTTCAAAAACAGGTCAATTTCTCATCTGCGAGGAGAATTGAATCCATTTCAAAACATTTGATTTTTCATCAAAAATTGAAAAAATGGCGAGGGGTACCCCTTGTCGTTTTTGCAATTTTTGGTCAAAAAGCGACTTTTTCCCAAATTGTTCCAAATCATCCAGATTGGTGTCTCATACCATGAAGAACCCATTTCCAGTTCAAAAACAGGTCTATTTCTCATCTGCGAGGAGAATTGAATCCATTTCAGAATATTTGATTTTTCATCAAAAAATGAAAAAATGGCAAGGGGTACCCCTTGTCGTTTTTGTCATTTTATGCAAAAAATAATGTACTTTTTTGCCAGTGTTCCAAATCATCCAGATTGGTGTCATCATACAATAAAGAACCCATTTCCAGTTCAAAAACAGGTCTATTTCTCATCTGCGAGGAGAATTGAATCCATTTCAGAACATTTGATTTTTCATCCAAAATGTAAAAAATGGCAAGGGGTACCCCTTGTCGTTTTTGTCATTTTTGGCCCAAAATTTACTTTTTCACAAAGGGTTCCAAATCATCCAAATTGGTGTCTCATACCATAAAGAACCCATTTCCAGTTAAAAAACAGGTCTATTTCTCATCTGCGAGGAGATTTTGATTTTGAGATTTTGATTGGTGTCTCATACCATAAAGAACCAATTTCCAGTTCAAAAACAGGTCTATTTCTCATCTGCGAGGAGAATTGAATCCATTTCAGAGTGTTCAAAATCAAGGGAAAATGTACGTCAGACCACATACAACCCATTTCTGGTATAAAAACTGGTTTATTTCTCATCTAGGAGGAGAATTGAATCAACCACACACGGGCTGTATAGTTATGATCAATCACCGTTAGGCTTCATACGTATATCTATATCGCCAATCACACACAGGCTTCATACGCATGGCTACGGTCAATCACAGACAAGCTTCATACGTATAGCTACCATCAATCACAAACAGGCTTCATAGGCATAGCTACCGTCAATCTCACACAAGCTTCATACGTATATCTACCATCAATCACAGACAAGCTTCATACGTATAGCTACCATCAATCACAGACAAGCTTCATACGTATAGCTACCATCAATCACAAACAGGCTTCATAGGCATAGCTACCGTCAATCTCACACAAGCTTCATACGTATATCTACCATCAATCACAGACAAGCTTCATACGTATATCTACCATCAATCACAGACAAGCTTCATACGTATATCTACCATCAATCACAGACAAGCTTTATACGTATATCTACCATCAATCACAGACAAGCTTCATACGTATATCTACCATCAATCACAGACAAGCTTCATACGTATATCTACCATCAATCACAGACAAGCTTCATACGTATAGCTACCATCAATCACAGACAAGCTTCATACGTATAGCTACCATCAATCACAAACAGGCTTCATAGGCATAGCTACCGTCAATCTCACACAAGCTTCATACGTACATCTACTATCAATCACAGACAAGCTTCATACGTATATCTATCATCAATCACAGACAAGCTTCATACGTATATCTACCATCAATCACAGACAAGCTTCATACGTATATCTATCATCAATCACAGACAAGCTTCATACGTATATCTACCATCAATCACAGACAAGCTTCATACGTATAGCTACCATCAATCACAGACAAGCTTCATACGTATAGCTACCATCAATCACAAACAGGCTTCATAGGCATAGCTACCGTCAATCTCACACAAGCTTCATACGTACATCTACTATCAATCACAGACAAGCTTCATACGTATATCTATCATCAATCACAGACAAGCTTCATACGTATATCTACCATCAATCACAGACAAGCTTCATACGTATATCTATCATCAATCACAGACAAGCTTCATACGTATATCTATCATCAATCACAGAGAAGCCCTCATACGTATATCTACCATCAATCACAGACAAGCTTCATACGTATATCTATCATCAATCACAGACAAGCTTCATACGTATATCTACCATCAATCACAGACAAGCTTCATACGTATATCTATCATCAATCACAGACAAGCTTCATACGTATATCTATCATCAATCACAGACAAGCTTCATACGTATCATCAATCACAGAGAAGCCCTCATACGTATATCTACCATCAATCACAGACAAGCTTCATACGTATATCTATCATCAATCACAGAGAAGCCCTCATACGTATAGCTACCATCAATCACAGACAAGCTTCATACGTATATCTATCATCAATCACAGACAAGCTTCATACGTATATCTATCATCAATCACAGACAAGCTTCATACGTATATCTATCATCAATCACATACAAGCTTCATACGTATATCTATATCGTCAATCACAGGCTTCACACGCATAGCTACGGTCAATCACAGACAAGCTTCATACGTATAGCTACCATCAATCACAAACAGGCTTCATAGGCATAGCTACCGTCAATCTCACACAAGCTTCATACGTATAGGAAGGTACAATACATTTCAGAATTTTTTTCCAAAGTGCTCTAAATCAATGGAAAAGGTACCTCAGACCGCATAGAACCCATTTCTAGTATAAAAACTGGTATATTTCTCATATCCTAGGGGAATTGAATCGAATTGAGAACATTTGATTTTACACCAAAATTGAAAAAATGGCAAGGGGTACCCCTTGTCGATTTTGTCATTTTTGGCCAAAAATTTACATTTTTCCAAAGCGTTCTAAATCAAGGGAAAAGGTACGTCAGACCACATAGAACCCATTTCTAGTCTTAAAACTGGTTTATTTCTCATCTGCTAGGGGAATTGAATCAATTTGAGAACATTTGATTTTTCACCAAAAATTAAAAAAAATGGCAAAGAGTACCCCTTGCCGTTTTTGTCATTTTGGACAAAAAATCAAGGGAAAAGATACCTCAGACCACATACAACCCATTTCTGGTATAAAAACTGGTTTATTTCTCATGTAGGAGGAGAATTGAATCAACCACACACGGGCTGTATAGTTATGATCAATCACCGTTAGGCTTCATACGTATATCTATATCGTCAATCACACACAGGCTTCGCACGCATAGCTACGGTCAATCACAGACAAGCTTCATACGTATAGCTACCATCAATCACAAACAGGCTTCATAGGCATAGCTACCGTCAATCTCACACAAGCTTCATACGTATAGGAAGGTACAATACATTTCAGGAAATTTTTTCCAAAGTGCTCTAAATCAATGGAAAAGGTACCTCAGACCGCATAGAACCCATTTCTAGTATAAAAACTGGTTTATTTCTCATATCCTAGGGGAATTGAATCGAATTGAGAACATTTGATTTTACACCAAAAATTGAAAAAATGGCAAGGGGTACCCCTTGTCGATTTTGTAATTTTTTGGCCAAAAATTGACATTTTTCCAAAGTGTTCTAAATCAAGGGAAAAGGTACGTCAGACCACATAGAACCCATTTCTGGTATAAAAAACTGGTTTATTTCTCATCTGCTAGGGGAAATGAATCGAATTGAGAACATTTGATTTTTCATCAAAAATTGAAAAAATGGCAAGGGGTATGTACCCCTTGTCGTTTTTTTCATTTTTGGCCAAAAATTGACATTTTTCCAAAGGGTTCCAAATCATCCAGATTGGTGTCTCATACCATAAAGAACCTATTTTCAGTTCAAAAACAGGTCTATTTCTCATCTGCGAGGAGAATTGAATCCATTTCAGAATATTTGATTTTCATCAAAAATTGAAAAAATGGCAAGGGGTACCCCTTGTCGTTTTTGTCATTTTTGGCCAAAAATTGACTTTTTCCCAAAGGGTTCCAAATCATCCAGATTGGTGTCTCATACCATAAAGAACCCATTTCCAGTTCAAAAACAGGTCTATTTCTCATCTACGAGGAGATTTAAATCCATTTATGAACATTCGATTTCTCATCAAAAATTGAAAAAATGGCAGGGGTACCCCTTGTCGTTTTGGTCAATTTTGGCCAAAAAGCGACTTTTTCCCAAATTGTTCCAAATCATCCAAATTGGTGTCTCATACCATAAAGAACCCATTTCCTGTTCAAAAACAGGCTTATTTCTCATCTGCTAGGGGAATTGAATCAATTTGAGAACATTTGATTTTTCACCAAAAATTGAAAAAATGGCAAGGGGTACCCCTTGCCGTTTTTGCCATTTTTGGCCACAAATTGACATTTTTCCAAAGTGTTCTAAATTAAGGGAAAAGGTAACTCTGACCACATAGAACCCATTTCTAGTATTAAAACTGGTTTATTTCTCATCTGCTAGGGGAATTGAATCAATTTGAGAACATTTGATTTTTAACCAAAAATAAAAAAAAATGGCAAGGGGTACCCCTTGTCGTTTTTGTCATTTTGGACAAAAAATCAAGGGAAAAGATACCTCAGACCACATACAACCCATTTCTGGTATAAAAACTGGTTTATTTCTCATGTAGGAGGAGAATTGAATCAACCACACACGGGCTGTATAGTTATGATCAATCACCGTTAGGCTTCATACGTATATCTATATCGTCAATCACACACAGGCTTCGCACGCATAGCTACGGTCAATCACAGACAAGCTTCATACGTATAGCTACCATCAATCACAAACAGGCTTCATAGGCATAGCTACCGTCAATCTCACACAAGCTTCATACGTATAGGAAGGTACAATAAATTTCAGGACATTTTTCCAAAGTGCTCTAAATCAATGGAAAAGGTACCTCAGACCGCATAGAACCCATTTCTAGTATAAAAACTGGTTTATTTCTTATATCCTAGGGGAATTGAATCGAATTGAGAACATTTGATTTTTCACCAAAAATTGAAAAAATGGCAAGGGGTGTACCCCTTGTCGTTTTTGCAAATTTTGGTCAAAATTAGACTTTTTCCCAAAGGGTACCAAATCATCCAGATTGGTATCTCAGACCACAAAGAACCCATTTCGAGTTCAAAAACAGGTCTTTTTCTCATCTTCGAGGAGAATTGAATCAATTTTCAGAACATTTGATTTTTCATTTAACAAAAATGTTACCCAACTCGTGATGTTCTTCGTACACTGACAGCATTTTCAGCAACAAGCTACCTGCTCATCATGTTAAACCGAGAATTTTACCGAAAATGTCGACAGCGTACACTCTGCTTTACGATGGTCCATATACATTACCCTGGAGTCTATTGCCAAAATGGGGCAGGATGATGCGGTGGTGCTTAAATGAGGATGCGTATATCATGGGAGTACACGAACGGCAGCAGTAATCATCATCCATCATTTCAATTCCCTTGAAGGCACACGGAGGTGTTGCAGACACTACACACAGAATGATGTGGGTCGCATATCGCTTAGAGAAGAATAATAATTAACCGTGGATGGCCCTAGAAACAGTGTTAAAATTGGTTGCTTCACTTTCGTGCGTGGTCGTAAATTTGATTAAAACTCCACGTTTCGGTGGCATTATAGGCCTATAGCTATAGTGCTTGACGCACTGCTATCTCGTTTCAGGCATGGTGGTTAACATCGTTTAGTTTCGACCAGAACTGTTACTTTTATTAATTAAAGCCAATTCTGTCCGTGTGATGAAATGCTGAAACTTCCTTTTTGAAGAAAATTGGAAAACCTTTAAATGAATAAATAAATAAAGAAATAAATAAATAAATAAATAAATAAATAAATAAATAAATAAATAAATAAATAAATAAATAAATAAATAAATAAATAAATAAATAAATAAATAAATAAATAAATAAATAAATAAATAAATAAATAAATAAATAAATAAATAAATAAATAAATAAATAAATAAATAAATAAATAAAGAAAGAATTTCGGTTGAAACAAACTAAAAAGTGACGTGATACAGAAAGAGAAACTGTGAGAGACGGATGGAATTTGAGAGATGCCACCGTAGCAGCAGCAGCAGCAAGAGCAGCAAGAGCAGCAGCAGCAGCAACAACAACAACAACAACAGCAGCAGCAGCAACAGCAGCAGCAACAGCAGCAACAACAACAATAACAACAACAGCAGAAACAACAGCAGCAATAGCAGCAACAACAGCAACAGCAGCAGCAACATCAGTATCAACAGAAACAACAGCAGCAAAGCAGCAGCAATTGTAACAGCAGCAGAAACAACAGCAGCAGCAGCCGAAGCAGCAATAGCTGTAGCAGCAGCAACAACAACAGTAACAGCAACAGAGGCAACAGAAACAACATCAGCAACAACAACAACAGCAGCAGCAATAAGAGCAGCAGTAGCAACAACAGCAGCAATTGCAACAGCAGCAGAAATAAAAGCAGCAATATGAGTAGCAGCAACATTAACAGCAGCAGCAGCAATAACAGCAGCAGCAACCGCAGCAATAGCAATAGCAATAGCAATAGCAACAACAACAGCAGCAGCAGTAATAACAGCAGCAGCAACAACATCAGCAACATCAACTTGCAGCAGCAGCAACAGCAGAAGCAATAGCAGCAGCAGCAACCGCAGCAATATCAATAGCAACAGCAACAGCAATAGCAACAACAGCAGCAGCAGTAATAACAGCAGCACCAACAACGACAGCAGCAACATCAACTGGCAGCAGCAGCAACATCAGCAGCAGCCCCTATACAATTGTATACTATACCTTTTAACACTAAATGCCTGGAGGCAGGCACGGCTTGATGGTTCTGCGCCTGGCGGCCAACCGACGAGATGCTAGGAGGTATGTAAGATCAGTATTATCGTTCCATACGGCAAAAACTCACAATAATGACGAATGTACCACCATTTGTGGAAAACATTAATCCATTTTATCAAGTATAGAGTTGCACATAATTAACCCTCTTATCACTTTATCTGCTTATGAAATCTATATTACATGTATAGGCAATATCTTTTATTCTAAAATTCTCATAAGTTGAGAATATGACACTCACAGCAAAATGATATATGAAAGCCATATTTTCACCAGTAAGTACACCAATCGTTCATGAAACATCATTAAAAACGAAAATATGCAATAAGATGCAAGATAATGTGCTCCATACGATTTATCAAAAAATTATAATTTATCGACGTAGGCCTATATTCCACGCAAAAATAACTTGACATTTTCAACCAACTCACTGGGCGCTTAACTGGAAATCCGAGAAGATATTGAAATGCAATAGTGTTATTTTGATCTCAGAGGGGAAATTATAGATGCGTCTATAGTGTTCAAATTACCGACATGAATATTAATTTGTTTCCCATAGGCCTATACTGATTCTCATGAAACGTAACCTATAAGTTAGAATTGTATCAATACTTTGGCACCTCAAATTGTATACAGGGTGAGTCAAAAGAAGTTGACCAGGATTGGTGAGGTTTTTTTCAAAGCAAACAAAAATGACACTGAACAGTTCAGTTAAGCATATTTAACAAACACTCTCTCCTGAAAATTAGAAAAAAATGAAACAAATTGATCATTCCAAAGAGGAATTATGTCTATTTCAATAAAGGTACTCATTTTGCAAGCTTTCCATGGAATACTTGACAAAACAAAATAAACTAACTATTTCGGGGGGAAGTTTCATAGAGCTGCTTGAGCAAAAAAGTTGCTTATTAAGCTTGAAAAGTCTTACTTGTATACGGCCATCGTTTGCCGTTTGCTGAGCGTAACATTCATAAGGAGTTATATCTGCCAGGCATGCTGTTTTTATTTACCAAGGTGATTTGGTGCTTAAGCAAATTTAGCAGCTCTATGAAATCGGCCCATGTACGTAGCATAAAATGACTCTTTAATATACCATTTGCTACTTACTCAAAAGTTAAGATTCAGTCATTAACATAATTATTTTTCCCGAAGCAAATTAATTCCACTGGTTGTCTCGCAATATTATACAAAACAGAAGTCAAGCTTTTATGAATAATTCCATTTGGTTGGAATTTGCTTTCGGTGGCAGATCCTATAGGCCTAGGGGGGATATATACTGAATCTATCATCCGTCTGTGATTACCAATTAGACATGCACTCAATCGTATTAGCCTTAATGGCTCTCCGTAGTACCGTTTATTTGCATTTATATGAAAAATCTAACTGCAGACGTCTTTTGGATTTCAAATGGTTTCCCCGCTCTCTGATAGAAAAGAAGCCTTCTTTACAACGTTTATAGGGTTCTGTGGGCTTGTTGTCTGGCGTGTCGTACTCAAGATCTTGTGGTTACTAGCTACTGATTGTGGGTTCGAATCCAGCCATGGGCTAGTGGTGCTTGCGTCCTTGGGCAAAACGCTTTGTCACATATTGCTCCTCTTCACGCAGGTGTAAATTGGTACATGTGAGGGTACAGATGGCTCTTTGCCTGATTAGAATATGTGCGCTTCGCAGGCAGCCGGGGCTGTATACTCCCCAGGGAGTTGAGATTGTTTCGGGAATGTACGTGGGGCCCGATGACCAGGGATAATAACGGTATAAAAAGCCTGCTGTTATTCGGGCAACCACAAAAAAACGAAATGAAATAATAATAATAATGACACAATTTAACTCGAGGAAATTGTTTGGTAGTACAATGCACTTCCTTGCTGAATTAACAAATAAATTCGGCACAATAAAAACTAGTTAAGGGCAGGAAAAGTCTTTCGAAATACGACTTCTCTGAACTGTTGACGTCATTCTTCTCATCACAAATACTAGAGTTTTAATTTCCATAGCCAGAGGCTTATAGACCACCTGTATTTCCCAGTAAATAATTTGATTACTCGTGGTGAGATCAACAAATAATAAATAAACACCTGCTATTTTGCATGCAAAAGTGGCAAATAATTGCGTCCTTAAAGGTACAGTACATGGGTCGATTTCACCAAACTCTTCGTAACTTAACATCAATCGTAGGACTTATCGGTGCATTGCAGCCCTACGTGGGATATACCTGCTACGATGGGTTATCCTTCGTAAATCGAGTTACTTTGTGAAATCGACCCCTGGACTGGTAACATACCCAAACGGAAATGTTTACAGATTTATGCAAAACTTTCAGGGTATGAAGATGGTGGTTGTAGAAACATACCGTTAAAATATTTCCGCCTGAAATGGTGTATTTATCCAGAAATTAGTCAAAAAACGACCGAAGCAGTTTTGATATCGGGGTGAGATCAAAACTGAGATCAAAATACCGCGATCGTTTTTCACTGTTTTCTACAGTTTACGATGATGTCATGAGCTGAAAATTTCACAGATTTGCTATTATTCAATGACAAATCAAATTATGAACAATCTGTATAGCTGTTCTGCCACCTTTACCAATCCTGTATTATGCAGTTGAAAAAAAAAAGGTAATTACTGTTTAGGATAAAACAAAATAGCCATTTAAAAGAAACAAATGACAATCAACTGTTCAGTAAAGTACACTCTCTTGCTTATTAGGAAAAAATAATAAAACAAATTGATCATTCTTAAGAGGAGTTACGTCTATTTTAATGAAGGTACTCATTTTGCAAGCTGTCCATGGAATACTTGACAAAACCAATACAAAGTACGCATTTGAGCTGTGTACGTAGGTAAAATGACTCTTTAATACCCTTTTAGACGTTTAGATTCAGTAAAGCATTAACGTTATATGGACAGCTTGCAAAAAAATAAATTAATTATTAAAATATACATAACTCCTCTTAGAAATGATCAATTTGTTTCATTCTTATTTCTAATAAGCAGGAGAGAGTGCTTGTTAAATGATATGTCTTAATTACTGAACTTCTGAGTGTCATGTGTTTGCTTTTAAAGACACTACAAATCCCAGTCAAGTTATTTTTCACTCGCGAGATATTAAATGTAAAAATTGCTTTTTCGGTATCAACAGCCGCACAGTCGCAATTAAACACGATAGGTACGTGCACCCAACAATGAATGAATTTAATTCACTCATGATAGCAACCGCCATTCGCAGTTCTCTACAAGATGTTGTGGACACGCACGGCCTGTTGATCAAATTAGCTCGGGTTATAGTTCAATGTTAGACGCATTATGAAAATTAGATGAGTGAAATTAATTCTCTACCTTTAGACACGGGAAACTATACGTTATTTATGAGTTTTAAGCCGTGGTATGAGATGGGTTTTCTGGTTTTGCACATCGTTCGATGAATTTTATCTTTCGTGTGTCCTAAATAGCCCCTGCACAACTTTCGTTTTATCACATTTTTATGTGTAAAGATATTTAAATTGAATAAAATAGATAAGACATATTTTTGGCATTCAATGGCACATTTGGCTTAGGCCTATACGTGGTTTATATGAACACAAGTATACTGCTTCAAACTGCCCATCAACTAAAACATTGACCTTATATACAAGGCTTGGAGTAAGGAGGGCCTGACGTTTCGATCCTAGCAAGGATCTTTCTAAAAGGCAAAACGATTAAGACGACCGGCAGCCGATTTAACCAAACTCATCGTAACTTACTATCAATCGGAGGACTGAAATGCAGCCCTACGTAAGATTCGACGGGTTATCCTTCGTAACTCAGTTACGATCGATCGTGGGACGATCGAACAACATGCAAGTAAAGATACATATAAATGTATGAGAGGATCACCACAAATGGGGAAAGAGTGACCAGTGAAACTGGGAAAGCATGCAATAAGTTCATGTGAAGGAAGAAACAAGATCTCATAAAAAGACTGAATCGGAGCAAGTATTTGTCGCAAGGACTCAATCATGAAATTGCGCCATTGTTCTGTTAGAGTTTTGGGTCGATTTCACGAAGCCCTACGATCAATCGTAACTCGAGTTACGAAGAAAAAACCCATCGTTATGCATTATAAGTCGTTACGATTAGTTTGTTGAAATAAACCCCGTATCCTATACCTAGGGATGCAATGCATCATATTATGTCCTACGATCGATAGTAAGTTACGATGAGTTTGTGAAATCGAGCCCTGTCTGATCTAACTAACATGAGGATTGAAACAGTTTTTAAAACGTTGCAAATGTTACAGGCAATACGGGACATAAAGCGTTCTTAGATTCCGGATATGGAGCGGAACCGACACCGAAGTATGCAACTGAATACCTTCCTGAAATCGGAATGTTTCTTGGCATAAATGAAGGGATTGAGACAAGAATTAACGAACAGAAACACGGTGGAATAAGGCAGAATCTTGTAGGTATCCGTACGCATGATGCAGATGGCGTAAGGCGTTAGGCACACGAAGAAAGCGCAGATGACATAGAAGAGATTCTTAGTGACTTCGGTCTGGCGTTTTCGGTGACTCCGCCTCTGCTGGCCAGGAGGTCTTGGTGCCGAGGCTGCTTCTACCACGGTAGAGACGGTCGGCTCGGCCCGGCCTTCGGATTGGTCAGGATTGTTGAAGACGGCACGGTTGTGTTTGTATAAGCGGGCGAACAGAGCCGAATAGCAAGCGATGATGGTGCAGAACTGGAGCGGGTAGCTAGCGATGGACACGGCCAGGGCGAAGGTTGCAGAGTTCGGGTGACCGGCGTCCCAGGCACACGTGCTGAAAGTTTCGTCGAAACCCAGCCGAGCGAAGCCCGTGACGAGCGGGAGTCCGATGACGGCTAACGGGTAGACCCAGGCCGCACTGACCATGGCTGCGATCCAGCGCGCCCGGTAGATCCGTTGGTACACCGCCGTGGACCGCGTGATGATCACGAAGCGATTGACGGCGATCAAGGTCAGGGTATTGACGCTGCAGCCGATGGGCACAAGAAGGCACATCGCCCCCGTGACGCACATCCAGTCCGGTAAGGGCCAGCCGTCCGGGCTCAGCACGGCCACGGCCTGCCAGGGCATATTCAGGCAGGAGATCAGGTCCGCCACGCTCAAGTTGACGACGAAAACATTGGGCACGGTGCGAAGCTTGCGCGAGAGGACCACAGCAAGAAGAACGAGGCAGTTCCCCAGCGCGCCCACAAGCGCAACGATGCCGAAGAAGCTTGCAATGAGCTGCCTCTCGCCGTAAGTCGAGTAAACCACAAGCCTAGTAGACATCGGCCCCACTTCCTCCGTCGAATTCACCTCTTCCATACCGCTAAGTCTCCTACGTAACCAGTGCCTCCTAAAGACCAATATTAAGTCCACCTCGATCCACACCGCGATACGCACAGACCCTGACTAGAGTCTACACAACGTGTCGACTATTAAACAAACTAGCCTGCATTGTCACTTATACCTGCTCAATAAGCCTCAATATTCCAATGAGCTATCTCATTGGAAATTCACGTGCGTGCCCCTTAACGGACGTTGCCTGCATAACCATTAGACTGTTGACTGTTGTGACTGTCGAAAACATGGGAAGTAACGGACTGCCAATCATTAGCGAAAGGGAAGATACTGAATGCCGAATGGTTAAAAAAACTGTCTTATTTTATCATAATATTTCACGATAGCTCATCGTCATGCATTGAGGAGGATCGTGTAACAGCATTATCTTTCCTCTGGGGTCCCGGGTTCATATCCCGCAGGAGGGCACTATACTGATTGCATTTTGTACAGTCTGGTCTTGTGGGCATTCATGCAGCTTCTTAAACCGAAATGCCTTTCCTCGTCAATCCCAAGAGAACGTAACGTGAATCATAAGATGATCGTAAGCCTGGTGTAACGAGCTCTACTGCCCGGCCAGCCTGGCTGGCCGGATGACCTGCGCACGCATGTCGCACTACAGTGCACCAATTGTGTTTGCTGCGCGCGTGCGTGATGTGACGATTATTTTGCATAATCTTGTCTCCAGACGCAGTCAGGCCACGGAACATGCCAGGACAACCTATACCATGACAAATGCCAAACAAAATATATAATAATTGTAGGTAGGCGACGCCTTGGGATAAAGGCTACATCAGTGTGATTCAGTTACATCAGTTTCGTGTGTCGAGTCATAAGGTATACTATCGAAGACAAAATGCAGTCATTATTGACGATTGCACATGCAGAGAGATCATTCACCAATCAGTATTTCCATGAAATATCATCCGCTGAAATCCTGTCACACATTTCAGATAATGTCATTTTGATCTCGCCTTAATAAAAAACGCATTTGCCGATATCTGTCGGCATAACAACCAAATGTGAATACTTCAGGAACGTGCAGAAAAAAATCACACCACGCCGGCGGCGGCAGCGAAGGCGACAGCGACAAAAAAGACGACAACAACGACGACGAAAATGACAACGACGCTGACAGTGAAGACAACAGCGACCAAGAAGACAACAGCGACCAAGAAGACGACAACAACAACGACGAAAACGACAACGACGCTGACAGTGAAGACAACAGCGACCAAGAAGACAACAGCGACCAAGAAGACAACAACAACAACGACTAAAACGACAACGACGCTGACAGTGACGACAACGACCCTGACAGTGACGACAACAACGACCAAGAAGACAACGGCGATGACGACGGCGACTACGACAACATCTTTACGACGACGGCGACAACAGCAACGACGACGGTGACGATGACGTCAACAACGACAATGACTTATACGACGACGACATCAGTGCAAGTCGTGATGGAAAAAAACGTGACCACTCAATGATCGTTAATTGCTTTGACAACATGTCGTATCCGGTCACGTTCCAGGAACAACAAATTAATAATATTGAATCTACTATTAATAATGTATACACAAAGTGTGCACTACCACCGTTAATTGCATTTTGGCTCCATGTATACGTCGATATGAACACTAAAAGCATCATTTATCATGTTTGCTAAGCTTGGCATAAGTATCCTCAAACAAAGGCCGACAGGATGTTCAAATGGGCCTGTGGATGAATTCTTCATGAAAAGAGGAACAACATTCGTCAACACGTTTGGTTATAAGGCCAAGTATAATATTACTAACAAACCAAGACAAAAATTGTCACAGATTTACGTATAACTTTCAGAATATGAAGATGGTGATGATAGAAACATACTGTTAAAATCTTCCTGCATACAATTGTGTATTTATCCAGAAATGAATAAAACAAAGACCGAAAACAGTTGTTATCGTGTGTAAGATCGAAACCATTCTTCATGGTTTTAATATAAGAAAAATCGAGTCGGTTTTGGCGGTATTTTCTCGTGACTCAGATGTCCGATTGAGCTCAAATTTCCACAGGTTTATCATTTCATGTACATGTTTCATCAGACAAAGTTTGAGTGACGTTCTGTGACCTTTACCAACCATGTATTATACCGTTTAGATTTAGCTTCTACAATTTCCCAGACAGAACGGTAATAAGGAATCATATATCGCCTGAGTGGTTTCAGCGTATCAGGGCTCACATGACTGTTCGCATCGAATTTATTGCTCGAGTTATTTTGTTGTTATCAAGTACTGCACATTGGGTTGAGTTACATTTTACTTACAGGCAAAATAAGACTCAACAAAGCGGATATTGTTTCCTGAATCTGACGAATCAACTTTACTGAGAGCTTTCAATCACAAAGGCCTAGAGCCTTAATCGTGTTGGTTGTCAAAGGCCCATTAATAATGTGCCAAAGAAAAATCTTCATTTGTTAAAACAATATTTCTTTTTTCAAAGGGCATGTACATCATTGGTAACAAACCAAAACAGAAATGTTCACAGATTTACCTATAACTTAAAGGGTATAAAGAAGGTAATGGTAGAAACATACTGTGAAAAATTGTCTGCCTGAAATGCTGTGTTAATCTATAAATTTTTTTAAACCAAACACTAAAACAGTTTTGATCTTGGCAAGATAAAAATGAGACAGCTATTCCAACACAATTTGGCGTAACAATTGCAACGATTTCCCGTCCTTTACTACTGTTTCCAATGATAATTGAGCTGAAAATTTCACAGGTTTGTTTTTATTCCATGACAAATCAAATTATGAACAGCCTGTAGCTTTACCAATGTTGTACATGCCCTTTAAGAAAGTGACATACATTTCTTTTTCTTAGGGCTAAACCACTTTTGAGTCTATCAGTTAAATTGACGCGTTTCCTATGCTTTTTACCTTGCATGCATGGTTTACAAGATCACCAAGTACCCAATCAGTTTTACCGTGCCTGGCTAACATACGTACATTCACACGCATAAATAACATTGCACGTGCTACATTTCTGTCTCATTGTAGGTTGTGCATTAACTTGGTCTTGTCAAATCTGCAGCATGCCATGATGTTTATTCAAACTTTTTTTTACCTCCATGTTCGGTCCACTTTGTTAAAAATAGAGAGTTTAGGGCTGGGATTCGAGTCTGTGAAATGTGTTCCACTAACATTAAAGGTAGTATCATACTTTTGTAGGAAACCAGAACAGAAATGTTCACAGATTTACGTATAACTTACAGGGTATAAAGATAGACCTGGTACAAACATACCGTTATAATGTTTCCGACTGAAATGCTGTATTTTTCCAGAAATGAGTAAAACAAAACACCGAAAAAAGTTTTCCTCTCCGAGATCAAAACCTCACAATTACAATTACCTTACAATTTTACGTAACAATTGCAACCGTTTTTCGCTTTACTGTTTCCAATGATCAATAATTGAGCTGAACATTCCACAGCTTTGTTTTTATATCTTGACAAATCCAATTATGAACAGACTAAAATATGATACTACATGTACCTTTAACTTAATTTTAAAAACTTAACTGAATAAGTGTACATGTAATATTTCATTTGGCGCCAAAATTCAGTTATGCCCTAAAATGCATGATACATTTTACTTTTCTTTGAAAACGCAAACGTGGACTCAATTACAGATGTTCTTCAGTGCAGATTTATTACGATCCCAACGAAGCTTAATGTGAACGGAGAAACGCGCCATTTCAAGGTAGCAGTCAATTATACGAGATCCGTTTCAATAGGAACGGTAGAATCCCAATTCCTTATTTGTCACATTCCGTCTGCTGCGTTATAAAGCAGTCAGCGGTGCGAAATGTCACAACAGGCAGGCTGGAAACAAGGTTGTTTATTTTGTTTCATCCGCACACCAGCACATGAATACGGCGAGGCTCATTAAATACTATAGGGACATGTTCTGCACGGACCATCAATAATAACTTAATTACTCTAATTTAAAATGCATCGTATTTGAAAAGGGATGAATGATTATGAGAAAGCGTCACTTTTTTTGTTCTGATGTCTCAAATAAAGAAGAAGGTGCATATCTTTATTGAGTCTTTGTTTCTTATCTGCTCGAACTTGTTGGAAGCTAGCATCACAAATATTTGTTTTTAATCACGAAACAGACGAAATATGTCATGCTGTTTTGTAACGCATAGCGAATTCATGTGTAGTAGATAATCATAACACACGCCACCGGTAAAGTGGTATAAGTCCGTTTGACATAAGTCCGTTTTTCACCGAAAAAAACAAATCCAGACCCGAAAAAATTTCAAATTCGATAAGTCTGGGATTGAAGGGGAAATGAAAAGGCTTCCGCCTCGAGCTTTCACCGAGAAAAGCCACTTTGCCCCCCCCCCCAAAAAAAAGAAACCCAGAAAAAAACGAGGCCCTTTGAGTTGTATTGACATAACATGAAACCCTCGTATTCTTGTTATCATTGTAATTAAAAAACTGGAGTAGGATTTCTCTTGCTTCAACATATTTACCCGTTCGGTTGCAGACGATAAAGAGCACGTGAACTAGGTATCTCATTTTATGTGGACAACCGTCTCTCTCACACGACACCCATGCTTGTATGGAACATAACATTCATTTTGCTGTTTGATAATCATGTAACCATGCATTTCGGAAGAAAGCTGTTTAAAGTAGTATCATACTTTGGTAAGAAACCAATACAGAAATGTTCACAAATTTACGTATAACTTACAGGGTATGAAGATGGTGGTGGTAGAAACACACCGTTACAATTTCTCCTCCCGAAATGGTGTATTTATCCAGAAATTGATATTATTATATCAGTTAAATGGAAAATAGAAAACAAATTGCACCCTTTAACCAAATCATTTATTCCGATGTATTTTTTTGAATCTGTGATTTAGGGCCTGTTTGTTTCACGCAAAGGATCCGATATTTTGGGATCCACCTCCTATGCAGGGTACGCTAAAATGGGATCCGGATCCGGATCCGCAGGATTCGTCATAAACAAACAGGCCCTTAATAATTTGCCATTTTGTCGTCGTATGATTTGAGAACAATATTGACAAAAAAAAAGTTCTGTAAACGAAGAATTGGAGGCCGTATAGAAGTCATTACACGTCCCTACGTTTTGTTTAGGCCCACCTTCACCATTATTATTATTATTATCATCATTTATTTTTGGTAATGACACCAAGGATTTCTCAAAAGTGCCCTAGGCACTGTACCTCGCAAGCCTGATGAAACATGTTATGGAAAGATGATGAGAAGAAGATACAGTTGTAGAGTTGGGAGGAAAACCCCAGAGTAAACTTCTGGGTAAAACCCACAGAATCAGGCAGGGACTGAAAACCCAATCCACTTGTGAACCGAGCTGGACTTGAACCCGGTCCACAGGGGTGAAAGGCGAGGAAAAAACAGCTACGCCAACCTGACTCCACTTCATGATTGCGGCTCAGTTCGATTTAAGAATTGATTTCACTTGTTGATTTCTATCCCCTGTTTCCTGATGGCTAGATCCGCCCATGGTGTGTTTATAGACACTTGCTGCGTATTTATAATAGCCCTCAATTGAGTCTATGAATGATAACACAATTCGGATATAATTTATAGTGAAAATAAATTCTGATCACGGGTCAACGAATACAGGCCTAGCCAGTTTATTCTTTGACAGACGCACGAACCTCAGCAATATCAACATGAAAACATTCATATTGATTACGCATGGTTACATTTCATGTGACTTTAAAGGCATTGCATACGTTTGGTAATGACTGAAAATTTATGGCAATAAAAACTTACTTGGTAAGAAGTACAGCTGCTTTGGATAGTATAATGCATATTGAGAAACGTTCAATTCGAAGTACCGCGGTTATGGAAAAATATGTCACTTTTTATCTCCAAAAATTATGAATCTGAGAAGCGTTATGGCCGTAACGCTTCTCAGCTGTTGACTAACTGTTCTCTGGCGTGAAATAACCGCTCTAGTTTGTCGGCAAAATCTCAAAAACGCTACCACCTTTTGAATTGAAACTTTCACAGGTTAGTTATATGGTATATATATACAATTATATTGGTTTGAAACAAACAGTAGGCTCAAATTACCAAACGTATGCAATCCATTTAAAGCAACAAACCTCATTTTACTATGACCTCTCATGTGAACTGTCTTATAGGGCGTTATCCAAATGCACTGTACATGCATTTTTTTAGGGTCTTTTCAAAACCTTGGCTGTGGCTATAAAAAAGGGCTTGGGATATGCCAAGTGCCTATGTTATCCAAGAGCTGAAAATGTACTCTACTCGCCTTTCACTGAAGCGGACACTTCTGTGTTTTCTTGTTCAAAATATTATTCCAATCCGTATCCAAAGCCATCATTCCGTTGACCGTTACTTTGAAATGGATGCTTGGAATGAAGCCAAAGCCGAACTGAAGGTGGTCCTTCAAAACTTATCGAGGGACGTGCAATGGCTAGTATGAATTGTGGGCACGTCCTCAAAATTCTTCATTTACAAAAAAGAAGATATTTTGTCGAGATTGTTCTCAAATTATAGGGAATGAGATATTGGCAAACAATCAAATCACAGGTGTAAAAAATGCACCGAAATTAATGATTTCTTGCCTCCATTTTGCTTGTACAGAGAATAATAACATTGGTCTGCCGCTGAAAAAGGGTGCTGTTTCATTTTGCTTTGTTTGTTTTTGAAATATTTTTTTCAGCCGTTGTGTTTTTAACTTGTGTGTTACCATGTCGCACGTGATGAGCATAAACGTAGATACAATATAGGTACTGCGATACGGCCAGTCACCGCCAGTTTTCTTCATTATTTTTAATAACAACAATCATCGCATTGTTATCTCCGTGAGCTTTTATTGGTCCAAATTCAACTTGTTATGACTCAGAAATAATAATAATAATAGTACAGTATTGACGTACAGCTACGAGCTGATACGAGCTTGTACTCGCCTGCCCCAAAGGAGGGTATAAAACTGAAGTCGTGGGTCTGTTAAACATCAGTTGCAAATCTTCTTCACTCGAACATCAAAACTTTTCTCTGGAAGTGGGCACTTCAAGTGAAAATTCCGTAAGTCCTAATTTTGTATATGCTCTGTGTTAAGCAGCTACCACAAATTGCCATCAATACTTATGCTTATGATTGATATAGTTTGTAAAAAGTGTTAGAGTTAAGCTTCCACAATAACTCTCGGGACAGTGGCTTATCTAGGGAAAATGGCGCCCGGGCTAAGCGCTTAAATTGCGCTCCTAATTCCAAACTTCGGATGTCAATGATAAAAAAAAGTACACAATTAAAAATTTGAATCTTTCTTTGTTCGTTCACTGGATTGGATTACATTTTCAATACTTTCAACAGCACTGCTACTTTGTTTTGTCTTTGCGTTTATGCGCCCCTAAAAAGTGGCACCCGGGACACGTTCCCTCTTAGGTGGGCCACTGACTCGGAGCCAAGATGCTCCTGATACACAGAGTATAGTAACATGAGTTAGAAGGTTAACGAATACACTGTGTATCTTTTGGGAAGAAGTGTAGAGTATAATGAGTATACACGGTGTATTTCGTAAAATCCCTATCTCATGTAATTTCCGTCATGCAAAGCTTCAAATCTCACCGAGTAGCAACCTTAAAGGTAGTATCATACTTTGGTAAGAAAGCAAAACAGAAATATTCACAGATTTACGTATAAATTACAGGGTATGAAGATGGTGGAGGTAGAAACATACCGTTACAAATGTCCGCCTGAAATGCTGTATTTCTTTTACAAAAAAGGTGTAAAACAAATAATTCATGTCTCAGCGAGATCAAGAACATTCGTTATTTTTTTTTATAGGACAAATAAAGAGTATTTTTTTTTTCATGTACATGTTTGATCAGACAAAGTGTGAGTGCTGTTCTGTGACCTTTACTTATCATGTATTAAACTATGTATTAAAATGCTCAATTTATAAAGATTTTCGATCGATCCTCATAGCTTGAATACAAATTCCCTCAAACGGGCCCGCAAACACTGCGTGTCTAAAGAATACGCGCTTTTCATTGCATGCACAGCAAACGACCGATCGCACATCCAGCATAGGAACTCAACAACATTTCTTGAAAAAAAAGTTAGAAACAAAGAAATTCCATTTTGTCATAAATGACAGACCAAAATAATTAGAGAATAAATTTTTGATAGACAGATTCCAACATAACCTTAATAAAAGTGAGCTTTCTATAGATAAAATATCTTGTAAAAAGTATTTCACAAGATTATGAACATCATTGTGTATACCTTTTGAGCGAGCTACAAAACAAATTGGACACGAGTCAATCAATCTCTGAGGCTAGGAATGTCGACTTTGAATGACAGATCGACAGATCGTCGCGGCTGATCGACTTGTAGAGTCCAGTGTAAAATAAAAACAACATGAAAAGAAGATTCCATTTCCATTTTTCTATTTCTGTTTCAGTAATCAGAAATTGATATCATTTTCTTGGTTGTTAGGATTCAAGAGGCAAAGATGGACGCCATCAAGGTAGCGTGTGTGATGTTGCTGATATTCTGCTTAATGGCAGTCGTCACGTCAGCTCCACCACGTGGCAGGGACGTAGGGGGAGGCGGAGGCCGCAGGGTCGGACGGCAATGCCAGCCGGGGAGAGACTGCGAGAGGCTCCCTTCAGACGACGACGACGACGACGACGACGACGACGACGACGACGACGACGACGACGACGACGACGACGACGACGACGACGACGACGACGACAATGATGACAATGATGACGACGACGACAGCCAACCGAGCCCTGCACCAGGCGAAGATGGCCAAACGCCTCCATCGCATGATGACGACGAGGACCAGGAGAGAGGCCGCTGGCCTCCATCTTGGGAGGGAGTCCGACCGAGGTGTCCACCACGTTGCCGTGGAGACCGACCACGCCCCACACCTGTACCGGGCGAGGAACGCCCGACCCGTCCATCGGATGATGAAGACCGCACACGTCGACCATCAGATGGGGGTGATCGCCGGGGAAACCGACCACGCCCATCACCTGTACCAGGCGAGGAACGCCCGACCCGTCCATCGGATGATGAAGACCGCACACGTCGACCATCAGATGGGGGTGATCGCCGGGGAAACCGACCACGCCCATCACCTGTACCAGGCGAGGAACGCCCGACCCGTCCATCGGATGATGAAGACAGCACACGTCGACCATCAGATGGGGGTGATCGCCGGGGAAACCGACCACGCCCATCACCTGTACCGGGCGAGGAACGTCCGACCCGTCCATCGGATGATGAAGACCACACACGTCGACCATCAGATGGGGGTGATCGCCGGGGAAACCGACCACGCCCATCACCTGTACCAGGCGAGGAACGCCCGACCCGTCCATCGGATGATGAAGACCGCACACGTCGACCATCAGATGGGGGTGATCGCCGGGGAAACCGACCACGCCCATCACCTGTACCGGGCGAGGAACGCCCGACCCGTCCATCGGATGATGAAGACCACACACGTTTACCATCAGATGGGGGTGATCGCCGGGGAAACCGACCACGCCCATCACCTGTACCAGGCGAGGAACGCCCGACCCGTCCATCGGATGATGAAGACCGCACACGTCGACCATCAGATGGGGGTGGTCGCCGGGGAAACCGACCACGCCCATCACCTGTACCGGGCGAGGAACTAGACGATGGAGACCGGTGTCCACCACACTGCAGAGGACGCCGACCTCGCCCTACACCAGAAGGGCAGACGGTCCCACCTCAAGAGCCAACTGATGCACCAGGAGGTGACTAAACGCTAATCGCGTGTTCCTCGTCGTAGTCGCAGAATCGCCAAGGCACGCCAAAAGACATTATAATTTATCAAAAAGCTTGAACGGACCATAGACACGGACCAAGTCCATCCTTAGTTATTACAGAGGTCCATAAACCATACACAAATTGCATACAGGCTTGATTTTGCAGTGTTTAAGTTTAAAGGGCGTGTACAACATTGGAAAAGGTGACAAAACAGCACTTACACTTTGTCTAATCTAGCATGTACAAGAAATGGCAAGCCTGTGCAAATTTGAGCTCAATCGGAGATCTGATCCCCGAGAAAATAGCAAAAAACAAACTCACTGTTTCTTTTATATCAAACTGTTTCTACCAGCACCATCTTCATACACTGAAAATTAAACTTAAATCTGTGAACATTTCTGTTTTAGTTTGTTACCAATATTGCACATGCCCTTTAAGTTCGACTGTACCACAACATCAACACCTGTTTGTGGATTACGTTTTGCGTAAAAAATATATGATGGCCCAATATATGAAGAGTTCATTTGCAAAAGCAGATAACTCCATTTTTGAAAAATTTACATTATCATCATGGATGCTTGAATTTTTTTATTGAAGGATGCACCAATACATTTTTCTTTTTCATTTTCTGTACTTTGATAAATTTGCAATAAATGAATAAGTTTTATATGTTTAAATGTACGCGGTTTCCATTTCATGGATAAATAAAATGTAAAGCATGATTAAGTTAATTTTTCATAAATGGAGTTATCTGTTTTTGCAAATGGACTCTTCATATATTTCATTTCTTGTTTCTATGTATTATTCTATACTAATTTTAGTGTGTTATACACATCAAAGAAAAGCTTTACTTGTTTTTTTTTGTAATAGAAAAGCAGATTCATTTGCAAAAGCATAAAGAAAGATCAATGGAGAAGACCGGTCGTCAGACCGGGTGGGGGTTGGGTGCTTGGGGCTGGGCCCAATTTCATGGAATCCGTAACGGCCTATTTTTGTGCTTACGGGTACTGCTACGCGTGTAATCTTTTTCATGGAATCTGTGAGCAAGACTCTCGGTTAGCAAAGAATTTCTAGGGTAACTGTGATCATTTTCTGCTAACGCGCTGTCGTATGCATTCTGCACAAAATCCTTGCTTACCGTTACCAAAAAGGAAACTCTTCCGTGAAACACGCTAACCGTAACCAAGAAAATCCTGCTACCGTAAGCGAAGAATTTTTTGCTAACGGTAACGGATTCCATGAAATTGGGCCCTGGGTCGTACTTTCTGTATGGGGGCAGCATTCAATCAGTCACTACCAAAATAATTTCCTAAAGTCGTCTGCGGGAACGTTTTGAAATTCGATTTTTGTTTGTCGTATTTCTATTGATTTCTAATCAACAGGAACATTTTTTCTTACGAAATGCTTTTGCATGATGATTACTGGTATTGTAATTTTTTTTTAATCAATGAGGCTTTTAGATAATTTTTTTCCAGATGCATCAACAAAGTAGTAAGACTACCTTTAAAAGGTGATCAATTGTTAGTACTTGACTTAAAAAAGGCGTTATAGAAATGTATAATTATGTTATGTTATACAAAGCAAGTAATAAAATGCTGCCATCTGCTTATCAACAAAGCAATTTCAAGAAATATTGAATGCTTGGATTTAGGAGGGCATGCGGTTCCGATCCTGGTAGGATCTTTCTTAAAGAATGACAGGAAGACCTTAGATTCTGCCAGACATTCTGCAACATACGCACACAAGTGTATGAACTCCTACAATCATTTAGTTTTGACTTGCGCAAAATTGCACAATTTAGAAAAATTGCTAAGTACGCAACTTTGAAAATACATGTAGTACAAATGAAATGCAATTAAAATGGCGGAGATTTAAATATAAAGTGCCCCATGTTATCCCATTAATACTTGCGAGAATTCAAACTTCTAATTGGATCATCCACCACAGCGACCACCACCACTCTCTCCTCCGTACCTCCTCAAAAAGAACTCTTCCCACCACACGATGGGGGTAACAGACAACCATCTTATACTATGCAAATTAGGCTTGCCCTTCACCGACGTGGATGAGCACTGCATACTCAGTACTTGTGAGAGCACGTGAGAAAAAATCACATGCTTGCTCAGGTGGGATTCGAACCCACGACCTCCTGCTTACTAGTGCAGATGCCCACCTGCTAGGCCACCGAGCTAGCTGAGGTCTGCAGGGTGAATCGAATCCAATATCGCGGCGGGTAACCGCAGTAAATCATGAATATTAAATGATTTTGGTCGGAAAATAGATAATATGCAAATTAGGCTTGCCCTTCACCGACGTGGATGAGCGCTGCATACTCAGTGCTTGTGAGAGCACGTGAGAAAAAAAATCATTTAATATTCAATCTTATACTACTTAGGCCTATTCGTACAGAATGCTTCATCAGAAACATTCAAGAACAGCGTTCAGTAAAATAGAGAAAACATGGACATCCTTCTACCAAATTATTAATTCCAGTTGAAATGGCACCTTTTGATGTTCCATCCCCTGATTCCAGAAAGCTAGATCCGCCCCTGTCAAACTTAGGCCCACAACACGAGGCAATTTACATGCAATCAGTTCCAGGCAATCTCCAAGAAGAAATAGCATTCATCTTGAAATCTTGGTGTAGTTATGTAGGGGAAAGTGAGAAACTACGAGAAAAGTGAACTCTCGGTGCTTATCGAAACTTTCCTTTTCGTTTGTGGTGTAGCTGGTTGGCTCCAAGTTGCCTGTAAACAATTGCCTTGTGTGACAATAGCCTTACGTGAAAATATAGTCTGGTTCCCAGACCAAGAATCCCAGTCTATTCCCTGTCAATTGCAGGGGCCTTTTCGAAACTCCGGCTCCGGCTCCGGCTCCGTCATTCTTATGCCGAATATATAGGCCATAGGTTGCGCTTTTCATTGAAGCTGAAGCTCCGTTTTCCTTTTCAAACTGGAGAATCTACTTTCGAACCGCAGCCAAAAGCCTCTATTTTGATACCCGTTATTTTAGAATGGATTCACGAAATGGAACCAGAGCCAGAGCCAGAGCCTGAGCCTGAGCCTGAGCCTGAGCCTGAGCCTGAGCCTGAGCCTGAGCCTGAGCCTGAGCCTGAGCCTGAGCCTGAGCCTGAGCCTGAGCCTGAGCCTGAGCCTGAGCCTGAGCCTGAGCCTGAGCCTGAGCCTGAGCCTGAGCCTGAGCCTGAGCCTGAGCCTGAGCCTGAGCCTGAGCCTGAGCCTGAGCCTGAGCCTGAGCCTGAGCCTGAACCTGACCCTGAGCCTGACCCTGACCCTGACCCTGAACCTGACCCTGACCCTGACCCTGACCCTGACCCTGACCCTGACCCTGACCCATCATAAGTCCTTACGATCGATAGTGAGTTACGATGAATTTGGTGAAATCGGCCTAGCTTTCCTGGCGACTTGCTTTCGTGTGCAGTTTCGGATGTAAAAGGGTCTTTTTTTTTGGGGGGGGGTGCAACCCCTCCCCCTCTCCCGTTCAGCCGAAGACCACACTATTGATATCAGTAAAATGGTGAAAAGAACAGAAAATTACACTCTTTAACCAAGTAATTAATTCCGATGCATTTCTCAAACCATTTTTCACACCTGTGATTTTAATTAATAATTGGTTGTCATTCTTTCGTCCTATGGTTTGAGAAAAAATTCTGAAAAAAAATCTTCTGTTTTGTAAACGAAGAATTGGAGGCCGTGCCAAAAGTTCATACTAGCCATTACACGTCCCTTGATAAGTTTTTTTCAGGCCCACCTTCTACATGATTGCGACTCGATTTAGGACTTTTGGGTTTTTAGCCACTCATGTTTCCTGAAAGCTAGATCCACCCATGGTGTGTTATAGACACTCGCTGTCTATGAATAATAATATAATGTGCAGAGGTCATGAAAACCATTGCGTTTATACGGCAATCCACAGTAAGCAGCGCTGCTTAAAGGGACCATGATTAAAATTGCATTATTCCTGCTTAAAACAATAAAGTACTATATCGACAATGATATTTTGTGTCTCGAGCTAATTATTTCCTGGATTAAATATGAGAAAAAAAAATGTTGAAAATATTTGTCCAAGCTACTACGCCCCTTGAGTGGGACCCTCATTAACATAAATCTTCCCAATTCACTGTTAAGTTGGAGGAAGCGAAGTTAACAGCACACATTTCTGCTGTTAACTTTCTGACTTAGCAGCGGAGTTAGCAGCAAAGTTGACAGTGAAGTTGCGTTCCAACGGCCACAAATTTTCAATGCTGAGTTATATGCAAATTAGGCTTACCCTTCACCGACGTGGATGAGCACTGTATACTCAGTGCTTGTGAGAGCACGTGAGAAAAAATCACATGCTTGCTCAGGTGGGATTCGAACCCACGGCCTCCTGCTTACTAGTGCAGATGCCTTACCTGCTAGGCCACCGAGCTAGCTGGGGTCTGCAGGGTCGTCGGTGAAGGGCAAGCTAGCCTAATTTGCGTATTATCTATTTCCCGACCAAAATCATCAATTTTCATGAATGCTGAGTTAGCCAGCCGAAGTTAGCAGCTCGTGTGAACGTACCAATCAAAGGAATTCTGATCACGGGTCAACGAATCCGGGCCTCGCCATACGCGTACGTAGTACGGTATATTCATTGACAGACGCACACCTCCGCAATATCAATATGAAAACACCATCACATGATTTTGGTTACGATTCACGTGACTTTAGAGCAACAAGCCTCATTCTACCATGACCTCTTCGTGAACTGTCTATAGGTCGAGACTATTTTACAAGCCTCGGCTCCGGCTCCGGCTCTGGCTTCGGCTCCATTCCGTGAACCTATTATGAAATAACCGGTATAACAATAGAGACTTTGGGCTATTACGTTTCGGAAGTAGATTCTCTGGTTTGAAAAAAAGAAAGCAGAGCTTCAGCTTCAATGAAAAAACCACATCTTATATTTTCAGCATAATTATGGATGGCAGAACCAGAACCTGAGCCTGAGTCTGAGTCTGAGCCTGAGCCCGAGTCCGAGTCCGAGCTCGAACCCGAACCCGAGCCCGAGCTCGAGCTCGAGCCCGAGGGGGAGCCCGAGCCGAGGTGTGGAAAAGGGTGGCACCTTTAGATTGCAAGCATTAGGGTCTTTTGAAAACTTTGGCTCTGGCTCGGGCTTGGGTAAGGCCAAGTACCTCTATAATCCAAGAGCTGGAAATATACTATTTGCGGCTTGTATATAATCATAATAATATAGAACATTTATATTGCGCAGCTACTATGAATAAACTCTACTGTGCAATACAAATTTATTATTATCCCTGGTCATCGGGCCATAATTTACATTCCTGCAACCATCTCAACTCGCTGGGGAGTAAACAGCCCTGGCTGCCATATTCAGTGCACAGAGGCTTATCAAACCACAAAGCCATCTCTACCCAATACACATGGGTGAAGAGGAGCAACATGTGACAGAGCGTCTTGCCCAAGGATGTAAGCACCATTAACCCATGGCTGGATTCGAACCCACAATCTGTACATTGACCACAAGACTTTGAGGTCAACCGACAGACCACTAGGCCACAACACCCCACGGCTTTTCACCAAAGTGGACACTACATACTATACCCACTTCCAATCTGTATTCAAAGCCACTAATTTGTCCAGATCAAATTCAAAGATCAAAATTTTCAAAGAAAATTGCTGTTTCATTTGGCTTCGTTTGTTTTTTAAATTATTATTTTCGTTTTAGCTTTTTTGCCCCCGCGTTACCATGTTGCACGTGACAGAATGTAAAGGTAGGTAGGTACCGAGGTACGGCCAGGCACCGCGGTACGGCCAGACACCATGGTACAGCAAGGTACCACATCGATAACTTTAATTCATTATTTTACTGACAACAATCATCGCATTGTTATCTCCGTGCGCTATGATTGGTCAAAATTCAACTCGTTCTGACTCAGAAAACAACAACAGTAATACCACAACAGTCAGTGGGCTGGTACGAGCTTGTACGTGCCTGCCCAAAGAAGGGTATAAAACCGAAGTAGGGGGTCTTTTTAACTTCAGTTGCGAATCTTCTTCACTCGAACATCAACACTTTTCTCTGGAAGTGGGCACTTCAAGTGAAAATACCGTAAGTCCTACTTTTTTAAACATAATTTTGCTATGCACTGTGACACATATTTTGTACTACTAATCGCCATCCATAATTATATGCGTATACCTTTATGTATAATTAAGTTATTATCGATGTCTTGGTTGTCACATCATGTTAAAGTTTTCCTCAAGGGTCTTTAATAGGCCCATTAGCTTTAACTTTGTTTTCTGCCCCTCTTCAGGATATTATGGTACATCAGAATTTAGACTGTATGGTGTATGTTGATGATACACATGTGTATTATTTTCATTAAGGAAGGAGAAATTGATAATGCAATTTTTAAGGCTACAAACGTGTGCTGAAAGATGTCAAATACTGATCCATTCAGAATAGCCTTAAAGGTAATATCATACTTTGGTTTTTTGCAAAGAATTACATATTCGTGTGCACAAATATCAAGGAAGATACAGTCACAGTCATCTGTGAAAATTTCAATCCCATACGGTGGCCACTTTTCGAGAAAACAGTGAAAAACGGCCACAGTATTTTTTAAGTCTTTTTTCTTTTATTTTTGATCTTTTAAAAGATCAAAAAGATTTTCGGTTGTTGTTTTACTCATTTCTGGATAAATACACCATTTCAGACGGAAATATTTTTAACGATAGGTTTCTACCAGCACCATCTTCATACCGTGACAGTTATATGTAAATCTGTGAACATTTCTGTTTTGGTTACTTACCAAAGTATGATACTACCTTTATAAATGTCAACCCTGACAAAACCGAGGTCCTTCATTCTAGTAGTAAATTTTGAAAGTGTAAACAAATTGAATCTGTAACATTGGTAGATACTGTTGTCATTGTCTCTGATTCTGCTAGAAATCTTGGTATGAAACTTGTAAGACAGCTTACAATGAATGCTGAGGTTAGGAGCGTTTATTTTCAAAGTCGACATATCAGCTGATCCACTTGAAGAGTCAACTGTTAAATGAAAACAAAATGAGAAGAACATTTCATTCCCATTCTTATAGTTTCTGTCTCAGTAATTAGAAACTGGTATCATTTTCTTTGTTATTAGGATTCAAGAGGCAAAGATGAACGCCATGAAGTTAGCGTGTGTGATGCTGCTGACTTTCTGTCTAATGGAAGTCGTCATGTCAGCTCCAGGTGGAAGGCGAGGGGGAGGCCGTGATGGAGGCGGCCGGCGATGCCAGCCGGGGGGAGACTGCGAGAGCCCCCATTCAGACGACGACGACAGCCAAGCACGTCCGGTACCGGGCGGGAAGGGCCAAGCACGTCCGGTACCGGGCGAAGAGGGCCAAGCACGTCCATCGGGTGATACCGACGGGGACCGGGAGAGAGATCGCCGGCCACCATCTCGCGAGAGAGACCGACGGAGGTGTCCACCACGTTGCAGGGGAGACCGACCACGCCCATCACCTGTACCGGGCGAGGAACGCCCGACCCGTCCATGGGATGATGAAGACCGCACACGTCGACCATCAGATGGAGGTGATCGCCGGGGAAACCGACCACGCCCATCACCTGTACCAGGCGAGGAACGCCCGACCCGTCCATCGGATGATGAAGACCGCACACGTCGACCATTCGGAGATGGTAACCGCTGGCCGTCTCTAGCCGATGGAGACCGCTGTCCACCACACTGCAGAGGAGGCCGGCCTCGCCCTACTCCAGAGGTCCCACCTCAAGAGCCAAGTGATGCACCAGGAGGTGACTAAACGCCAATCGCGTGTTCTTCCTCGTAGTCGCAGAATCGCCAAGGCACGCAAATAGACATTATAATTCATCAAAAAGCTTGAACGTACCATAGACACAATTTCGTAATTTTAGAAGATTAAGTCAATCCTTAGTTTACAAAAGTCCCTAGCCATACAGTCACAATGCACAAAGGCTTGATTTTGTTTGCAGTGTTTTAGGGCGTTTTCGAAACGGAGGCCCAGGCTCCGGCTCCACTTCGTGAATCCATTCTAAAATAACAGGTATCAAAATAGAGGCTTTTGGCTGCGGTTCGGAACTAGATTCTCTGGTTTGAAAAAAGAAAGAAAACATAGCTTCAGCTTCAATGAAAACAACACACCCTATATTTTCAGCATATGCATGTCAGAGCTTGAGCCTGAGCCTGGGCCTGAGCCTGAGCCCCCGTTTCGTAACAAAACGCCCTTAGTTTAAGTTTAAGTTCGACTGTACCACAGCTGTAACACCTGTTTGTGGATTACGTTTTGCGTCAAAAAATGATGGCCTAATATTTCATTTCTTGTTTCTAGTTAAAGGGTATGTGCAACATTGGTAAACATGACAGAGCAGCTGCAGGCTGCTCATAATTCGATTTGTCACGGAATAAAATGATAAAATCAAACCAGTGACATTTTCAGCTCAATCGATCATTGGAAATAGCAGAAAACAGAAAAAACCGTCGCAAATATTTACGCCAAATTGTGTGGGAATAGTGCCTCATTTTGATTTATGATATTTTCAAGATAACAAATGTTTTGGTGTTTGGTTTTGCTCTTTTCTGGATCAATACAGCATTTCAGCCTGAAACATTTGCACAGTAAGTTTATACCATTACTGTCTTTTTACCCTGTAAGTTGAACGTAAATCTGTGGAAATTTCTGTTTTGGTTTGTGACCAATGTTGTTAATGCTCTTTAATCCTATATGAATGTTAGTCGGTTTATAATAATACACAATACAGTTAGCTTTAATTTTTTTGGCTTTCTTATCATAGGAAGGCAGATACATGTGCAGAAAATATCAAGAAAGATTAATAGCGTAGACAGGTCCTCAGACCTGGGGGATCCCCTAGCTGGGTCGTACTATCATGCACAAATAAATATACACATGGGTGCCTTCCCCCACCCCATCCCTGCTATCTACACCTCTGAGAAACCGAAAAAGATCAGTCACAGTCATCTGTGAAATTGCCAGTTCCATACGGTGCCCACTTTTTGAGAAAACAGTGACAAACGCTCACGGTATTTTCTTCATGATCTTTAAATCACCACATGGGGGCAGCATTCAATCAGTCACTACCAAAATATTTTCGAAAAGTGGTCTGCGGGCAACTTTTGGAAATTCGATTTTTTTGTTCAATTTCTATAGATTTCTAATCAACGGGAAAATGTTTGTAGACGTAATGCTTTTGCATGATGATTACCTGTATTGTTATCTTTTTATCAATTAGGCTTTTAGATAATCAACAATTTAATGAGACTACTTTTAAAAGCTGATTAATACATGATATTGATTGTTAGCACTTTGTCATTTATAAAAGGCGTTATAGAAATGTATAATTATGTAATTATGTTATGTTATACAAAGCAAGAAATAAACTGCTGAAATCTGCTTCTCAACCAAAATAATTGTAAGAAATATTGAATGTTTGGAGTTAGAAGGGCCTGGCGATCTTTTCGATCTTTCTATAAAGGCTAAATGACATGGAAGACTCCTTAAATTCTCACGGACTTTCAGCAACTTACGTGCACACGTGTGTAGACACCTGTAATCGTGGTTCCCTATTGTTCCTCTTTTGTTTGGACTTTTTGGCAGCAGCTCCATTGGTTAATTTTTGGTTTTATGGTTAACAATTTTAAAATTGTGGAAAATCTCCGCGGAGTCTGACAGGACAAATGCTTGCTGCACAAATATTCTAGACCAGCTGCTCCGTTTTCAGGCCTACATAGCTCACAGTCTACAGAACTGCAGCACGTCAACGAAATCATTCAATTCCAACGCAACCTCTTAAAATTTGCTCAGTCACTGTTTTGCTCAAATTCAAATATTTGTCAAGTAGACGCAAATTTGAAAATAGCGCAAATGCTATAAAAATTGTGCAGATTAATTAAATAATTTAGAAAGTGTCCAAAATCCCACTTATATTTGCGAGAATTAAAATTCTAATTGGATCATCCACCACAGCCACCACCACCACTCCCTCCTCCGTACTTCCTCAAAAGACCTCTTCCCACCACACCATGAAGGTCTCAGACATCCCACTTATACTACTCAAGCCTATATTTATTCGTACAGAATACTTCATGAGAAACATTCAAGAACATGCAGCATTCAGTCAAATGGAGAAAAAAATGGACATCCTTCTACCAAATTATTAATTCCAGTTGAAATGGCACCTTTTGGTGTTCCACCCCTTGATTTAAGAAAGCTATAGATTCGCCCCTGTCAAACTTAGGCCCTGAAGTTTACAGGCAATCAGTTCTAGGCAATCTCCAAGAAGATATAGCATTCATCTTGAAATCTTGGAATAGTTATGTAGGGGAAAGTGATAAACTACGAGAAAAGTGAACTCTCGGTGCTAAGCGAAACTGTCCTTTTCGTTTGTGGTGTATAGTTGGTTGGATCAAAGTTGCCTGTAAACAGTTGCCTTGTGTGACATAAGGCCTTTTCGAAACGGAGGCTCAGGCTCAGGCTCAGGCTTCGGTTCCGTCATCCATATGCTGAAAATATAGGTTGTGGTTTTCATTGAAGCTGAATCTCTGTTTTCCTTTTCAAACCAGAGAACTACTACTTCAGAACTGCAGCCAAAAGCCTTTATTTTGATGCCTGTTATTTTATAATGGATTCACAAAATGGTACCGAAGCCTGAGCCCGAGCCTAAGCCTCCGTTTCGAAAACGCCCATAGCCTTACATGAAAATAATAGTCTGGTTCCCAGACCAAGAATCCCCATCTATTCCCTGTCAATTCCAGGGGCCTTTTCGAAACGGAGGCTCAGGCTCAGGCTACGGCTCCGGCTCCGGTTCCGGCTCCGGCTCCGGCTCCGTCATTCATGTAGGTTGTGGTTTTCATTGAAGCTGAAGCTCTGTTTTCCTTTTCAAACCAGAGAGCCTTCTTTCGAAACGCAGCCAAAAGCCTCTATTTTGATACCCGTTATTTTAGAATGGATTCACAAAACGGAGCCAGAGCTTGAGCCCGAGCTTCCGTTTCGTAAATCGCCATACTATTTGTAAAACGAGTCGTCAGGGAATCTTTGGGCAGGGCATAGAACTAGAGTAAAATACTCACGACGCGTTCAGTCCTTCGAAAGGTAATCACTTAAGGATTGAATTTCATCGTCATCAAATTAATACGAAGGCCCTTAAAGATAGTATCATACTTTGGTTTTTGTCAAAGAAGTACAGATCCATGGGCAAAAATATTAAGGAAGATTCAGTCACAGTCATCTGTGAAAATTTCAGTCCAATACGGTGCCCACTTTTTGAGAAAATCGTGAAAAACGGCCTTCAGTATTTCTTAAGTCTTTTCTCTTTTATTTTTGATCTTTTAAAAGATCAAAAAGATTTTCGGTCGTTGCTTTACTAATTTCTGGATAAATACACCATTTCAGGCGGAAATTTGTTTACGGCAGGTTTCTACCAGCACCATCTTCAAACCCTAAAAGTTATACGTAAATCTGTGAACATTTCTGTTTTGGTTTACCAAAGTATGAAACTACCTTTAAGGAACATGTGATGTAATGGCAATAATCCTGAGGGGGAGGGGGCTTTAGGATACTGTTTTTGTTATGAGGTGAAAGAAAAGCATTTCCAAGGGGAAAACGCAGTAATTTAAAAACGATAAAACGAAGTATTCACTTTCTTATTGTCCCTGTTCATATTATCCGCAGCAGGTGGCAAGCAAGAAAAGGGAAACTTATAAGTTTTAAAGACCTATAGAATTTGTGTGGGGCTTGCTATATCGGTGGATGTTTAACGATGCCTCCTCATAAGATACAACAACAGACTTTTCATGCTGGTGAAATTGTGGGGAAAATAGGCCGACTGGATTTAAAATAATGTCCGTGGGTCCCGGCAGGGCCGGTTAGCCGTATAACCTAGATATAAAAGGTCACCCTGCTCTTCTCAAACTGACTCATATCGACGCATCAGTAAGAAGGACGCCACACAATTTTAAGACTGCAAACGATGTGCCTGACACGCATTCACTCGTATTGTTTGTTATTTTGCCTTGACGATGCATAGGGAGAGGACACCCCCCCCCCCGATATTCGTGTTTGTCCAGGGATGAGCTGTTAAACAAACAGTGAAATAGGGTGCTCCCTGGTACGGTACGCTCGCAAAAACTGCCTGGTCATCTCCAGAAAGAAAGCCCCGTACTCCGATCGGCGGGTCCCCTTGGCCGCATGGGCCTCGATTGCCACGTTCCATTTACGTGCTTGGAGAACGGAAGACCGGATTGCCGCAGTCTCTTTCATACAAAAGTGACCGTAAAAACCTTCTTAGTCTTAAGAAAAATCATTAATAAGCAACTTTGAACGCAGAACAAAAGAGAATAATGCAACAAACCGAGCAACCGTCACGGAGAGCTAACTGTTGTCCTTAACATTTCTTGTCTTTTAATATTGTCGCACACGGGGTTGAACAAAATATTTCGGGCACACATTGCAAGCAATCGTGTATATTAATTATGTCGGTCACGGTCGATGAAAGATGGACATTTGCCGCAACTACACATTGTTGAAAATTGTCATTGGGTAATGTGATACGTTTTTAAGCAAATGTTCAATAAATTAACTTTGGGAATTTTAACTAAGGGAATGCCTTCTTTTGGTTTAAAAAAACAATCAAATATTAAACCTAACTTTGCAAATGCATTTTCACGCAGCGGCGCTTTTAATTTTTGGAAGTAAGACTCAATTCCTTCATGACTTAACTTGCTTGAATCGTCAGATATAGGCCTATTATATCTGCTTGTCTGAACTCAGTCAGAGTTAGTTCGGCAATAAAATACTGCCACACTGAAGGATTGCTTGGCGAACATACTAGGCCTATATGTCAAAGAATATAACTAGGGGGTAGACTGTGTAGAAAGAATATCATTATGATTTCAGGATGAAATTCTGCCAAATATTTCGGTGGAAAGTCAAGTTTAGATTCAATCCACTCAATCGACTTTAGTATTCCACTCGGAAACGTTTTGCCGGTAGCCACGCTTGCAGTTTTGTGGGGTTAAATTATCTCGACAAAAGGGGACATTATCACTCTTTGCAAATAAGAAAGCAAAGAGTCGAATGACACAGGCAAAGTCGTCAAGGAAAACGATATCTTAGCGAAGCGAGTTTGGGCACAAATCACTTTGGTCAAAACTCAATTTTCGCACTTTGAACTAACAAAGTCGCATTTCCCATCTCAAAATTCGAACTTGCACCGATTGAAAACGTATACAAGTCTAGAAGTGTCAATGGATGTACAAATACTTGTAAACATCTCGAAAGAACTCTCAATTCGTGAATTTCATTTACAATTTTCAATTCACAAGATGATTTTAAAGATCACAAGATGGCGACGAAGAATATAATAAGAAGAAAAGACGAATTCTACAAATCACTCCCAAAAGTTTGTTGCCCCCCACACACAGGGCGTGTCGTACCCCTGCAATATTCATAATCTTACCGGTACACAGTGACGTCAGAATCCTCTCTTTGCCTGGGGCAAATTACTTTCCCTTTCTTTACAAACGTTTGAAGGGCACGGGATCAGCAATGGGGTAAACGTATAAATAGACAATGTTACGCAACAGCCTTTGCGTCACTCCGGTGTTTGACTTGGGCCGGTGGTTTATAAGAAGGCCCTACCGTCTTCTGGAGCAAGACATCGGCGAAGACACCGAGCGGTTACCATCAAGTATTGATCCGGGACCTCCGTTCAGATGTAAGTGCAAATTGTCACGCTGTATTATAAAAACCTTTCCACAATTTCATAGAGCTGCTTAAGCACAAAATTTGCTTATGTATGAAAAGTCTTCCTCGATCAAACAGGATTGCTAACAACATTTTCATGTGATTTTTTATTGCTTGTGACTTGTATTCGGACATTGTTTGCTGAGCATAACATTCACAAGGTGTTTTGGCTGGCAAACTGCATGATTTTATTTACCAAGGCTGTTGGTGCTCAAGCAAATTTTTGTGTTGAAGCAGCTCTATGAAATTGGCCGTTAGTCACCTTAGCGAGTTTTGGCATTTGTAACGTCATCATTCGGTACAGTTTGGAAGTTTGACCGATGATCTTTAAGAATGTCTCCGGTGTGCTCCAGTTCGGGTTATACGTTCCTATAATGTTTAATGACTGCTTTGAATCCGTTGCATATTGTGCTTATTATTACCCATTCGTCCATTAAAGGACTTTTCATACGATGCTAAAAAAAACCTCGCAAGGCTTGCACATTTTTCTCATGCTTGAAAAATCATCATGAAAGTGTCATCGTGCGAAAGGACACCAAACTTGAGAGTGATCGACGTCCCTGGTGAATCCTTGAGAAATTTCTCAAGCATGAGAAAAACTTGCAAGCCTTTTTTTAGCATCGTGGTGAAAAGGCCTTAAGGAACGTTATTGGTGAATTACGGGTATCCCGTGTTCATGTGTTCCTAATCTTTTAACTGCATTATGTTTGACTCTTGCTTTCGGCGCATAGTTCTCTAGTTTTTCCCCGTTTGGTCATTCGTAAATCTTAAATTTCGGCCTATTTTGATCACAGTGCCAGTGAAAAATCTTGCTTTTTTAATACACTATTTTTGTTTATGGAAGTTTGCCCTTTAACAAGGCTAAAAGGCACTTAAGGTACAAGACAAAAACAAGGAGAGTGATCAGCGGAGCTGAAGATAAATATTGAAATTCTTCCGAAAGGAAAACAGGTCACAGGATTGAGAAAACATCCACTAGGTGAAGAGGTCCAAATAGATACGGATTGGAAAAACAAAGCCGCTTCTTGTTCTTAGGGATAGCCATAGAGTGATAGCCATGGTTCACGCTCTGTCATCTAAGGGTGCATTCGTTTAGCTCCCCCGGGTCGACACCAGTCCCCATTCTCTCGCTTGTTGTGTGCAATAAAACACGACCATTCCCAGTAAGGGCTGACCCGTGTGAGCTAAACGAATGCACCCTAAGAAGATGGCACGAACTTGCAAAGACCAGTAGAGCAGCATAAAAGACAGAACATTCAAAAGTAAATGTGATGTTTGCTAATTTTTATGTTTGCTGATTTTTATGTTCACAGTGCACAATGGCTTTGATGCGCCTTACTCTTGGGCTTCTTTTGGCCTTCCTCCTCGTTGAGGGGACACTGGGCTGCATGTCCGGCGGGCCAGAGCGGCCAAGACCCGGTCCCGGAGAAGGGGACGAGGGTGACGAATACCCCAAGCCTGGCGACGGTGGCGACCGCCCCATGCCCGGAGACGGCGAAGACGACGGTGGCGACCGCCCAATGCCCGGTGACGGCGAAGACAACGGTGGAGACCGCCCCAGGCCATCCGAGCGCCCAGACCGCCCCATGCCATCCGAGCGCCCAGACGACCGTCCCCGTACCGAGCGCCCAGACAACGGCCCCCGTACCGAGCGCCCAGACGTCCGCCCCCGTACCGAGCTCCCAGATGACCGCCCCAGAACCGAGCGCCCAGCCGACCAAGCATAAACTGGAACCCCGGAACAGACCGGCTGTAGCACGTAGCGGGCAGGACAATCTTCCAGCCATACAATGCAGATAGAACAATATACACTCAACTCATTGTTCTTCTAGCGAGTTCCCTAACTGCATTGTCTTTATGCAGATTAGATTTACATAAAATTATATCATTTAAATATATACATATACTCTAATCAAACTCTCCAAACGTATGACCAGTAAATACCAGTAAATAAACACTATTCCATTAATATTGTTTTGTTAGTTTGTTCAATGCATGCATCTTCCAAAAGATTCCCTACGATTGATTGACTTCAGGTTCACTTCTTCAGACTTTGACCTTCCCGTGCAACGGCAGGCACCGCTATACCGTCAGGGGCGGTCCAGTCCCGGTGCCAGGCGCGGTTCTAGAGTCAACATTTTGGGGGGGGCTAGAAGAGCCATTATTTTTTTGGGGGGGCTAGAAGACCCAATATTTTGGGTTCTTCTAACACTCCCTTCTGCTATGTCTTATTATGGGTCGAAAAACATGCACATTATAGCCCACACAACGCGTTTTTTATGTAATTGGCGCTTAATAACTGAAAAAATCCAGTATTTTCGAGAATTTTTTTTTCACTTGCATTTGTTTGGGGGAGCTAGGCACAATTTTTTTTTTTTTTTGGGGGGGGGGGCTACAGCCCCCCCTAGCCCCCCCCGTAGAACCGCGCCTGCCCGGTGCCGGTATTTCTACATCCACTTGGACTTTCCGCCCTAAAGCAAATCAAGTGTTATTTCGTAATTGACTGATTAGGCCTAATTAAAGAATCTGTTTTTTAATGAGTCCGCGCATAAACCATTGTCACTTTACTGAACAAGAAGATATGTTTGAAGCAAATCAATAAAAAGGTATATTTCGTCTCATTTAGCATAACATGAAGTGTGGTCTGTGAGTTGTGTTAGTGAAATGACCCGTCTCCCATCTTTAAAGGTAATATCATACACTATATACTTTGGTTGTTGTCAAAGAAATGCTGATTCATGGGCAAACAAAATAATATCAAAGAAGCACAGTCACCTGTGAAATGTTTCAGTCTTTAGGCCCAATTAGTGGCCAGCTAGCTGTCAACTTGAAAATCCATCTCAGTTGAGATTATCCAGACAATGGGGATTAATGTTAAGCCTTATTTAAGTGGTTTAATGAGGGCTCATGGGCTGCAGACAGACACCATTTATATAGGTCTTTTCACAAGAGTTTCCTCGTGCTTGAAAAATTTCTCAAGGATTCACCAGGGACGTCGGTCACTCTCAAGCATTGGTGTCTTTCCACACGACGATACTTTTGTAAGATTTCTCAAGCATGAGAAAAAAACTGGCAAGCCTTGCGAATTTAGCATCGAGTGGAAAGGTCTAAATGGTATCAAGTTAGAGGAAATACATTCGTATGGTAAAGGTAATAACTATTATACATGTACTTTGGCTTTGTCAACGAAATGCAGATTCATGGGCCAAAATATCAAGGAAGATACAATAACAGTCATCTGTGAAATTGCCAGTCCCATACGGTGCCGACGTTTTGAGAATACAGTGAAAAACTTCCACGAAATGTCTTTAATTTGTCACCGTTATTTTAGATCTTTTGCAAGATCAAAACTATTTTCTGTCGTTGCTTTTACTAATTTCTTGATAGATACAGCATTTTGGGTGGAAATATTTTAATGGTATGTTTCTTCCAGCACCATCTCCATAACCTAAAAGTTATAGGTAAACCTTTGAAGATTTCTGTTTTGGTTTCCTACCAAAGTATGATACTACCTTTAAACTTGCAATGAAGTTAATCTACAAAGATAGTTAATATAAACCAAGATGCGACAGTCATAATCATCTAATATATCGTTTGTCGTAGCTCGGTGTGTAGCTTGTTGCCAAACATCTCCTTCAGTTTGCCGTGGAACGTCGTGCAAGGCACGGGGCCTCTTTCATTCAACAGCCGGGACGAGCCTTGCACAAACACGGTCAATAATCGCTGTGACCTTCGCAAACATTGAGCACAAAAGACGGAGCAAACAGCACTCTACAGGAGATGATTTCTGAATGACAAAGGAACTATTTGAAGCTACATACACAAGGTTTCAGAAAACAATTTTGGCAGTTTTAAAAGGTAAATAGTTTCACGTCAATTTCCAATAGAACATCTTCTGAACCCATTGATGCCTAAACTTTATTTATTATAACAGCTTTGTAAATAAAAAAAAAAGCGCCACCAACGTCAGACATGGCGTGAGTAATCTTCATTAATTAAATTTCTACATAGTGTCAGCTTGTAATTTTTTTTAACGGCGATGGACCAATACCCTTTGATTGTGATACAATATGGGGTACGAAGAAACAATATTTTTACATTATAAACATGTTGCTCTTTTAGATACAAGCAAATGCACTGTTCTAAACTGTTCAGAAAGAAAGATAATGGCGTGGACAGGGAAGGGCGATTAAGAAGAGTTGGAAGAGTTTGAAGACCGGAGAGTGTTTGTTTTGGCTGTTCTTGCCCTCCCTTTTTGCACTCTCACGGCCCGGGCCGTACCAAGCCGAGCCGTGCCGTGCAGCGCCGTACCGAGCCGAGCCGAGCCGCGCCGTGCCGTGTCGTGCAGCGCCGTGCCGGGCCGTACCTTGTCGTACCTTGCTCGCCTTACCACGACGTAAAGTAGACATCATGAGCTTCCTATTCTGTATACAAAGGCTAATACCGGTAACACGGGACAAAAGCAGCCCGCCAGAGTTTCGTGGAAGCAGTCCCTGGTATCTGGTGGTACCTGGTGCCGCACTAAGCCGGGTCCCATGCGGATGACGCCCAAGGACGTCGCCTAGGCGATCAAAGAGATGAATACCCTGGCTGGCATCCATGGAAGTTGCTATCTCCCCGTATAACGAGCACTTGGGCTGCTTATACGGATCAACCTGGCTACGGCTTGAAGTTAAGGCACAGGCCTATCCATGGGGTGTATTGCAGCCGATGTGATGACTTCAAGCCCTAGCCATTCCATTCGGCCGAATTACAATTCATTTGGCTTCGGAACACGATTTGTCTTAGCACTTATTATAGGAATATTTTCAAGATTCGCCCCACTCTTATACCGTACAAAAGTTTTCCTCAAACAAGATGAATGCCAGTTTATACTATCTTCAGCTTCAACAATCATCCTAACTATTAGTCCCTTTTACCTGGGGTCGATTTCACCAAACTCGTTGTAACTTATTAGCAATCGTAGGACTTATGATGCATTGCAGTCTTATGTAGGATACGATGGGTTATCCTTCGTAACTCTAGTTACGATCGATTGTAGGGCTTCGTGAAATCGACCCCTGGAGTGTTTTGTTTGTTTGCGTGTTAATAATAGTCCGTTATGACGAGTGGTTTGCACAACTCCGTGAGACTTCAATCTGTTTGCCCGAGTGAGGAGGCATTGCCACCCACTGCCACGGTGAATATTCCCCTTAATTTCACGATTTCCCCCAAGAGAAATGTCATTATCTACTGAGTGAGTACTTACTACATATCCTTTACGCTGAGTGGCTTTTAGCTGCGCTAACGACGATTTATTTTATATAAATGAGAATAAAAAACACACTTTTGAGCACTTATATTATATTATATTAAGCGTGGGGGCGTGCTTTGTCTTCTGACGATAATAAGCTCCGGCTTCATCTCTGTCATCCATATGATGAAATTATAGGTTGTGTTTTCTTATAAAAGCTGAAGCGCTGTTTTCCTTTTCAAACCAGAGAATCTACTTCAGAGCCACAACCGAAAGTTTCTATTTTGATACCCGTTATTTTAGAATGGATCCTCGAAATGGAGCCGAAGTCGAATCCTGTGAGCCGAGCCGAGCTTTGAGAAAGGCCCTTTTAAGTTTCCATTGGTCGATTTCACAAAACTCATCGCAACTTATTATCAATCGTAGGACTTATGGTGAATTGCAACCATACGCAGGATAAGCCCGAACGATGGGTTTATCCTTCGTAACTCAAGCTACGATCGATCGTAGGGCTTCATGAAATCGACCCCTGAACGAATGGAATAATTATGAGAACGAGGAAACATGATACACACGGCATCAACATCGCATACTTTCCGTACGCTGTTCACGTTTTGCCCGAAATATATTCTTTTAGGACCCTTCAATTGTAATTCTAGAAAGATAAGTAGATACCCCTGAGAATACATCAGGTTTGCGAATCAGAAAGACTTTGATATTTGAACCGATCGGTGAGACCGTGATAGTCACTTCATGCAGCAACATATGCCCGGTCATAGAGCACCGCTCGCATCCCAGTGCCTTCGAACTTATACGTGCCTCACTTTGTGTTACGGCTCTGTGTCCTTTTAACAAGCATACTTTAAAGATGGAGAATAACGTTTGGTAAAAAAATGAAACAAATACAAATCCTCGTTTTTATGACATATAAGAACTTCCTCATAATATACAATGGGGCTGGTTTTTGTTTATTATTTAGTAAAATTTGAAGTTAAATTTGATAAAAATTGTAAATTCTGAGGACTATTTACCCAAACTGGCCGTGGGTGGCGCTATTTAAATTTATGTGAAAACTGAACTGTCTTTTCCCCGTACTTTATCATTCTTGCAACAGACTGTTCGTTTGACATGTACACAGAAGAAGCAAACATCTTCCTCTTCAAAAAAGTTTCCACTCTGAATAAACACTTTGAAACTATCACCAATGAAACGAAATGCCTTCGGGAATTAAAAGTATAGTATCATACTTTGGTAAGAAACCAAAACAGAAATGGTCACAGATTTACGTATTATTTACAGGGTATGAAGATGATGGTGGTAGAAACATACCGTTAAAATTGTCCGCCTGAAATGGTGTATTTTATCCAGAAATTAGTAATACAACGACCGAAAATCTTTTTGATCTTTTAAAAGATCAAAAATAAAAGAGAAAAGACTGTGGCTGTTTTTCACTGTTGTCTCAAAAAGTGGGCACCGTATGGGAGTGATTTTGCACAGATGACTGTTACTGTATCTGTCTTGATATTTATGCCCATGAATCTGTATTTCTTTGATAAAAACCAAAGTATGATAGTACCTTTAAGAACGAGATGACTTGGGTGGACGGGACGAGGGGATGATGGTTTGAGGACGGGGGCCGTGCTTACCGGCTTGTGAGGGGATAAGGAGTCCGTATGATAAGGTGGAGACACGCTCGTACGATCATGGTGGAACGGATCAACTTATTACACCGGAGATGTTACGGTCATCAGGGGACCCGAGGCATGGATGAAACGTCGGGCAACGACCTCGCAAGCTTTCAACCTGGCAGGTAACAATAACCCCCTCCCCGTCATTATTCTTGCTTGAGGAAACTGCATGCCCACATCGACGGCTGTTGCATGGCTTCACTTCATATCCACAGAGATCTTTAAAGGTAGTATCATACTTTGGTAACTTGCCAAAACAGAAATCTCCACAAATTTACCTATAACTTACAAGACTATAAAGATGGTGATGGTAGAAACATCCCGTTAAACAATTCTGCCTGAAATGCTATTTTTATCCCAAAAAGAATAAAACCAGTGACCAAAATTATGTTTGTTTTTTTAAAGATCAGAAATAAAAGAGGAAAGACTTTATAAGAAATACCGTGGCCGTTTTTCACTGTTTTCTTAAAAAGTGGGCACCGTATGGGACTGAATTTTCACAGATGACTGTTAATGTATCTTCCTTGATATTTGTGCCCATGAATCTGCAATTTTTTGATAAAAAACGAAGTATGATACGGATTTAAATCTTCTTTTAAGAAACCAAAGTATGATGTTACGTTTAATCTATCATCATTAATTCTTATACCATGTGAAATTAATGAATGAAATCCCCTGCAGGCGTTTCGAATACATAATTCACAATGGCCGTGGCAACGGCTGTTTCATGTACTTATACTCTCGATCCACATTCTACGAATCTTTCTAAATAACATTTAATTTTTCAGAAACAGATTGTCAACAGAATTGGAACAGAAATACATACATATTGACTCACACTCAATTTGTTTCATTTATTGTTTATACTGATGGTTTATCAACACTGATTTTTATTTTATTTCAGACAAATTTGATTGAACAAGACTAAACAATGACATTGATATTCTCCAGTGACAAATATACATCAATGACAATTTCATATTGTTTCATTTTTACTATTGGAATGACTGTTAAGATATCAAACAATGGCACCCGATCATACACATGAACAGAACTGACGAATTAGGATAGAAACGAGGCAAAACTGTGGGCGTTTACGAAACGGAGGCTCAGGCTCAGGCTCAGGCTCAGGCTCAGGCTCAGTCTTCCATTTCGTGAATCCATTCTGAAATAGAGGCTTTTGGCAGCGGTACGGAAGTAGTTTCTCTGGTTTTAAAAAGACTGCAGAGCTTCAGCTTCAATGAAAAACCACAACCTATTTTCAGCATGTGGATGTCAGAGATGGAGCCTGAGCCTCCGTTTCGTAAATCCCCTATATCGAAGGAACCGTGGTGGAGGAAGAAAGTGACTTGAATTCGTCCCAAAGTAAAACGCTACTTTTTTGTCGCTACCCTTGTCTGTCACTTAAAGCCCCAATTTCACAGAAACTTCGTATACAAAATCAGAGTGCCAGTATTTGTGCGCACTTAATAATGTACATGTATGTTCATCAAAGTGACAAAAAATAGGAACCCACTTGAAATGCAAATTAAAGTTGCCTTAACTTCATGGACTTTTTTGAAGGCTCTTCCCACATGAATTATATTGTTAGTCGATGTTTAGGAGGGCCTTTGAACAAAACAATTGGAGGATTTTATTAACCAAATTAACCTAAATTTAACGAGATGCAGATACGGTATCCCGAATAGTACCGGTCCGTATTACATAAGTTTAGCGCTGCGCGGTCGTCAGGGGAATAGACCAAGATGGCTGCAGTTCAAACGCCGTGAGCAACGGTTCAAAGAGGATATTTTCACAACACCCCCTGAATCACACTCAATTTGGCACCCGTACTTAAAGTCTATAAATTAAGACTACTTTGAAGCATGTAACCTCATAATAGCAAGTGTTGTGCGCACGTACCTTTTTCCTCTGGATAAAAATGACAGAGTGATAATAAAGACAGTTGACATAGCACCACGCTATAGGCACTCATTCGTTTACGTTAGATTAGAAATTAGGAATAAGTAAGGCAGATATTCCCATGTAATTCACTGAATGCATAACACGTTCTATTGCGTAGGCTTCGTCTGACTTCACCAGAGCCGACTGGTATAAAGAGCGCCTCCAACGTTCAAACACTGCAAACCTGATCGAGGGAATCATTTGCAAATAACGATTTTCCCCTGCGAGTTTAGGCCAAAGCCTACTTCTCTCCAAACATTCCTGTCTGTTACTTTCGATTTGGAAGCAATTCATAATTCAAACCGTTTCGAATTAAACCATCGTATATTATATTTAAGGGAGAATCACACGTACGGGTCTTTTGTTATCCATTAAGTTGTACAAAACGTATAAAAAAAAGAACCATCGTAAAAAAAGACAAACGGGAAAAGTACAAAAAACACAGTACTGAATCCAATATCGGTTAAGGAAGGCACCTTATTCATGGAAGTTGATGTTTAAATTTGGTCTATGATTTACGTGCCATATTGACATGAATCTTGTCGTTTTTTAAAGGTACAGTACAGGATTGGTAACATAGCCAAACTGAAATGTTCACAGATTCACGTATAGCTTTCAGGGTATGAAGATGGTGCCGGTAGAAACACACCGTTAAAATATCTCCGCCTGAAATGGCGTATTTTATCCAGAAATTGGTACAACAAAGACCGAAAACAGTTTTATCTAGAGGTAAGATCAAAAACATTCTTCATGTTTTCATAAGAAAAATTGAGTCGGGCTTTCGCTTTTTCCTCGTGACTCAGATGTCCGATTGATCTCAAATTTTCACAGGTTTATTATTTCATGTACATGCTGGATCAGACAAAGTGTGAGTGCTGTTCTGTGACCATTACCAATCATGTATTATACCTTTAAGCCTTATTTCTTATACCTTTAAGCGTACAGAGGTTTTGTTCATGAACACAAAATAAAATTGTTCGATTTGTTAAGGATTGAATTTCTCCAACTATAGAGGGCGTTTATGATTTCCACGGTCAGACAAAAAACACGTGTTACCTACAAACCATGCCATACACATCGGCAAGACACGAGTTACGAAGGCCATAATTAAACCGTGTGTGTACAGAAATCATTTAAATATTTAAATATAAATATTATTAAAAACATGTTTTAGAGACCAAAATAGGTCTTTGTTATCTCAGTGCTTCACTTTCTCCACAATTATTATTATTAATAAAGTATCCCTCAAATTTCATTTTAAAAAATCATTTCACATGAAAAGACAACAATTTTGCTGACATCAATTTTCGCGGCATTTCTAAATATATATAAATAATCTACTCTAAAAACCATTTTAAGATGATACAATTCAGAATTTATGTACAGCTTCGCATAAACATTTCTATAATATGTTCATATTCTACACTCTCGAAATAATAAAAAAGATCATTTCAGCGAACGTCGAGACGGCACCACTAGTACACGGACACAAACCGATATCCGATAGCGTTCAGTTTATTAAAAAACAAGTGGTTCTTTTTACATATCACACAGGTCCATCGCAATAGGCCTATCAGTTTACTCGAAACCAAAGACACCAGCCCGTACCGGATACGATAAATTGATTTTAAGTATAGACAAGTGGGTATCTCCTGCAAAACTCCACCGAAAATTGTGGAGAACCTCTCGGGTAGGCTTCCCCAAGGCCCTCGGTGCCTAGTGGAAAGAGCCATCGGTCGGTGCTCAGCTTTTGGCTTTCGAGGTCGGAGCTTTGAAATATTGACCAGAATTTCACGAGCGGAGACTTGTCAGACATAAACCCCATATGCTGCGCATCATACGTACGCGCGTTACTTGCATTTTCAACTTGCCTCTCCCTAGTACGAAGCCCAGACAAAAATGAGACTTTTCAACAGAAGGCTTTGAGTCTTTGTGCGAAATATGTTTTACAACTAACGTCATCAAAATTCTTCTGGCTTCTCAAACCTCAAATTTCACCGAAATCTGAAAGAAAGATCAAACACGACGTTCGAATCGACAGTGAAACCAACGAAAAAGACGCAGGCAAGTACCAGTCCAGCGAACATCTCAACCAATGGCGCCCTCTGCTGGTGGGTAAACGCAAAATTTCCCCTGATCGACTGGTTTTGTTTTGGTAAACGGAGTAACGAACAGCTCAACTTTCTTTCTGAAAACGAAAGAAGCGACTAGAATTGAGCGCGTCCGTTTGTCAAATACTAGGCTGTTCACGACATAAACAAGCCACACTAAGTACTGCATATTACTAAAACCTATGCGGTCTAATAATTTTCTCTAATACAGAACTTTTCTGTTTACAATTATATACAACTATGTTCACATAGTTATTTATACAGCATTTTTGTCTAGACTCTATTTTATGCACATTTATATGTTTAAAAAGGAAATAATTAAGCGCTAGGATCACAAACATCAAACTGCCGATGCCGCATGTGGCGTCTTCTTGAGCGGGAGGTTCTTCTTGCGCGCCGGGCTCAGTCCCGTTGGTAGAGGCGTCTGGTTCTCGAAGAAAGTCCCCGGTAGATTGGGAATGAAATCGTCGTATTCGGGCTCGTCCTGGTCGATGGAGAAGTCACTGTAGACCAGGACGCTCTTGAGTTTGTTGGAGGTCGGTGAGAAGCCCGAGGGTGGGGTGTTTGGGAGGCGTCGAGGCGTGCGCGGCGTCATCCCCGAGCGGGAGCTCTCCCCTCCCGAGAAGGTCTTTGCCAGACTCTCGTCGCTGATGAAGACGGACTTCAGACGGTCCGTGTTCTGTTTCTTGTCCAGCACGGGGATGTGGCGCACGGGTGACGACGGCTCGCTCAGCAGGTTCGTGGCGCTGGCGTCGTCGGACTCCGCCGTGCTGTACAGGGCCAGTTTGGCAGCCGTCCGGCCGTCCTCGTCGCCCGAGGACCGCTTGCCCTCGGACTTACGCGTCTTGCGGGAGCCGCTGGAGTTGGGAACTTTCTTCCGCTTTGATCGTCCGCCTGAGCCTGGGTTATTCCTGTCCGTGTATCGCTTGGGATTCCCCGAGTTAATATGTCCAGGCGCCTGTTCCCCAGGGGAGGACAGGGGCGACATCGCACCCCTGTTGCCGAGATTCATAACCTCGTTCCTTTTGGGACTAAACGTTGACCTGGGACTGCGCATTTGCATGTTGTCCTTGGACGAGATATCAGTCATGGGTGTGACCACCCCGAGGCTCTCCGTGTCTTCGAAGAAAGCCTGCCTCGGGGTGAGAGGTAGCTTCCTCGGTCTTTGACCGGTCGGCGAGTCGCCGTTGACGAGGGGTTGGGGTGCCCCCGTTGGATGCACGGCGTTCTCATTGTACGCCGTCTTCTTCCTGTTCATCCCTGGAGGGCCCACTCTGTTGATCTCAGCTGAAGTCCTCCCTTCGTTTGGAGCAAGTGGCCACTGATTGGCATGGGTCACGGGCGTCGCGTGGTCCTCCGGTATATGAGGTAATCCTTCGGGAGATTTGAACTCGTTCTGATTGTAGTTTGCATTCCTGGAGAGGGCCATCCCCAAGGGTGTCAGCTGGCCCTCCCGGTTCACACAAGGCAGGTTACTGTCGTAGCCGTGCTCGCTCTTATGATCGCTGCGGTGGTCACTGTGATGATGGTCACTCCTGTGGTCACTGTGCTTGTGGTCACTATGCCTGTGGTCACTGTGCTTATGGTCACTGTGTCTATGGTCACTGTGCCTATCACTCTTGTGGTCACTGCGGGGCAAGGACCCGTATTTCTGCTCGAAGCTGGCCTGGCTGCCTGCCGCACTGTAACCGCGCATCGACAGGAATTCCGGCGTCTTAGTGGCCAGCGTGGTGGTGTTTTTATCCGTCTTGCCGCTGTGGCGGCTGAGCTCGCTCTGGGAGCTGCCCGTCCCAATGTGGTACGGCAGGCCCACCTTGCGAAGCCTCTCCATCTGGATGAAGTCCGTCCGGTGAGGGTGGTAGGGACTGGGCAGTTTATCCTCAGGGATCTTGGGCGGCCTCCTCATGCCGATGGTGTCGCTGCTCCCGTGCGTGTGGTACGGAGACGACAAGCTGACATTGGATTCCGGCAGGTAGGCCAGACCCTCGTCCTGGACCATGTACAGCTGGCTCCGATCTCCCAAGTGACCATCAGGTCGACCTCTCTTGGCAGACTGGTGCGACATCTCGGACTGCGACGAGCAGCTGTGGCCGGGCGGTCCCCACGGTCGCTGGCCGCTGGCGATGGAGGAGCCCGGGCCTGGGTTAGGACGAAGCTCGATCTCGGTGGTGCTCTTCTTCTTCTTGCAGCCCGTGAGGATGGTGATGATCAAAGATATGAAGATGACACCAGCACACAGGAAGATGCCTACCATCATGACCGTGTTGTTGATGGAGCTCAGATTTAGGCCGGACGACACTTCCTCGCCAGTGGAACCTGCAACCACTGGAGTGGTCGGTGGAATGCCTCCATCTGTATCAAACGAAACAAACAAAATGATATGTCAGTGTGAGGTACACGAGTCCTATGATCACATCATGTACTTGTCAACCATACATTTGGGCACAGTGTCACATAGTGAAGTTAAATTATAGAGAAATTACTCGTAATACGTATTGACTGAAACAAGATTTTATATTTATGTGGCCACAAAAAAAAAGGTTAAACTGACGTTAATGTGTTTAGGCACCGAGTAACAACTTTTTAAACTTTTCTGGCGAGTGAGCCTCCAGAACCCTGTGCTATTATTTGTTGCCTTACGCAAGGGGGGTTGGGAAACAAAAGATTTTGGCAGTCACGGGGACAGTTTTCTTCGCGGGGTTTGATTGACTTCTAGTGGGAAGAACATATTGTGCTTGTTGGGATGACGTGAAGTCTCGAATGTGATTTTTCCGAGGAGAGGGCCAGCTTTGCCAGCCTCGAAGATTATTGTTTGTAACAATAAATTAATATTGTGAGATTTACCAGCTTATCAATATTTGAATGCTGAAGGGCAATTGCTGAGAATGCATTATGCCAGAGTAGAGATTTAAAGAGTGGTATAATAACGTCATACCCGTTTGGACGAAGCTTGTCCATTTATGAACCAGGATCGCCAGCCGACCTGTAAGTTTCTTTTCTTGTAATGAATTATATGAACATAAAACAAATCATTTGACTTAGGAATGTGTGAGTTTAGTTGCTCGCTTTTATTAATATGTTGTATATAATTAATTTCAATGCTTATGAGTGGAATGTGAAATGGCCGCCATGTTTGTAAAGAGCCGTCGTAAACTGAGTTAATCTTGTGTGGTGCCAGTTGCATTTTAAGTAATTTAAAGCTTGTTGTTTATAAAACAGAAAACTAGAATGGTTATATGTATTATATCAATTCAGGGTTCTTCCGTGAGCGACGGGCTAAACCTAAACCCTACGCCACCGGGAGCTTTCTCTGAGGGAGGGACCATTGAAGCAAAGAGCTATCGGGAAAGAACACTGTTGGTTGCCGCGGAGTGTGGGGACTTAAAGAAGCCGGACCGGCTTGCATGTTTTGTGACTGAGGGCCCCTGCTGAACACCAGGACGACCAGACTCCCTCCTTATCCAGTCACCGCCACCGCCAGATCCAATCAGTAATTCCCCGTTTATTAAAGTAAAATTGTATAAAGAAATATTAAAAAAATTATAAAAACCAAGAATCATCTGTTTGATAATACATGTTGTTGTGCGATATCTTGGGTAAATTGTGTATTTTGAATTGAATTTAGATGTGCCTCGCATGGTAAAAGCTTGTAAATAATTTGTGAATAGTTTGTAAATAAATTGTTGTGTGTACTACACTTTGTAAATATACAAACTCTGGAGCTACTGTGGTTTTATTTCGTTTGAAGGGTTAGAGAATACCGAAGGTTGCTTCCCGCGGGTTGGGGGAAAACCAGGGGTTGTGACACACAGGTTGGTGAGGCGCAGATTGGTAAGTGTTCCTGTTCGTTCCGTTTTGCATTAGGTTTACAGAACACTATGTCAATCACTCTTTTAAGAAGAGAGGTGGGACTGCCTGAACCAGAGGTCCGGCCAGTGCTCTGGCCGTCCTCGACCCCTGAAAATGACCACAGAGCATACTGACCGGAACTTCCAGTTAATACCTCTGGTTCTCAAGAATCCACCTTTCGTTCCAAAATAGTTTTTCACACGCGTGCTGCCAAAGTATATCGAAGCTTCAGGCTCTGTTTCTTTAAAAAGTTACTCCAACGAAATATCTTTTTTTTTTCCATTATCTTCAAAGATTTTGTAATTACCAATCAAAATAACATAAAATTTGATGTCAAAACACAGTTTAAACTTACTACAATAAAAACGCTTGAATTATGCCTTTCCATTAAACACTTTATACCACTACAGTGAACTTTTTCTCTGGTTAGCCTTAATAACCTGATAGCCAATAGCCAATACCGAAACATATAAAGTGTTATATATAGCCCACACTAAACTTTTAGTATTTTGTTATTTCGGAGTTGATATTCACAATTTTCTTTTCTTTTGAACAGAAGAGAAATCAGACAAATCGTCATGCACGCGATTGCCAAACAAGCCAAGACCCCATAAAGCCTCGACCGTGCCCATAACTTCAGCAAGTCCCATAAAGCCGAGTTTTGTATCCGGTGGCCCAGGTCACCAGGGTGGGGTCAGGGGTCAAAGATCACCGCGCAGCTGACGCAGCCTACGCACGCACAAGCAAAAAAACCACCGAGTCATCATGATCATCTCGTGCCGTTTCTATTTCTCTCGTTTCATTTTAATCAAATATTTTTTTATGACGTATCGTTTCAGTGTCTGCGCGCGACATTTAGTGTCGGATTTCAGAAACTTGGGACGGGGAAAACGAGGAAACGTCACGCTAAAGGGTTCCTGACATACGTACACCTGCCGGGAATAAATCTTGCCAGTCAACTGTAACCATTAATGTGAATCGATGGCATTGGCTTTCTGTGTGTTTTTTAATGTCTGTTACCTGAGCTCGCTATAAGAGTCGGTTATATTTGGTCGTCCAGAACTAAATAAATGCCACATGGTTTAACAGACCCGGTGGGATAAAAGGTTATTACATTGCAGACTGAAAACAATCTTTATTTTTCGATTTTTGTTAAAAGGTCAGTGCGCGATACACCAAAATGGACTGCATAGGGCCTATATAAATAGCCAGAAATACAGACAAAAATAGTCTACCGATATCAAGATTTTGATGACCTTTTTTATCCATCTGGTAGGTACGGAGCTCCATGATTGCCGCATTCCACTTATACAGATAGCACAATTTATCTCGCCAAGTCGACTTATTAAGCGCTACTAGTCGACTTATCGAGATAACGTATACGTGCAAGATCACGTAGTGAAAACTAAGGCCATATTTCCTGATGTCGCCAAGACGACTTGGTGAAAGAAGGAAGTCGACTTGTCCTGATAGTTTACCTTGTACAAACGACTTACTAATTGCCTTTACGAAATTGAGGCTAGACTTGGGATTTATTTTGCTACTGCCATTTTGTGTCCTAAATGAAATGAAGGGCTTGAGATACATGGTGAAGCTGGAGCCTTTCTTCGGCTTTGTCATGTGGCCCAATCCATTCATTTCGTTTTGTGGGCGTCAAATGGCGATAGCGAAACAAGTCCCAAGCCTAGACTCAAGCCTGGTTTCGTAAAGGCCTAAAACAGAGATCAATTATCAGAGTAGGAAGACTTTTTAGATAGTTGACTTAGCCATGCAGATAAGTTATCATTATAAGTCGACTTCTCGTTTTCACTAAAAGTCTCTTGTTGATTAACAAGTCGGCTTTTACCAGTGGCTCCAAATTTCGATTTGGCGAGATCAACTTCCAAAAACGGAAATAGGGGGCGCTCTTTTAAAACGCAAATTATTTAGTTATCGCGCCGTCACCACTTATTGAAAGACAATATCCATGAATGGATCTGTCTCTTTGTGATACCGCCAGAAAATTCACGAGGCAGTGTTCCGTATATCTATAGCGCGCCAAACGAACCACAGGTGCAATGCAAAATGTGTCGAAGTGCGGACGGCGCATTATGGGTATAAGGTATCTCACAGACGACCTTTGACCTCTGTTGATCATTAATGTGAAGCTCAAGGTCACAGGTCACGTAAATATTATTCCGAAACTCCTGCTTCGTTTTTACATTTCCTTTAAAGAAAAGCAAAGGAGAACAGAAACAAGGAGGCTTGCCCACATAAACAATATTGGTTATCAAAAAACCGCACTAGAGAGTTTGGAAAAAGTAAAGTGCACGGCAGACGATAATTTTGGCGCGCAAAAATCTCATAGGGTTACAAACAAAAAAGGAAAACAATTGGCATTGCAATTCAAGAGAATATAACCAATTTATCAAGTGAAGTTTGAAATTCAATATCGGAATGAACAATCTGGTAAACCAAGATGTCTCACTTGAGCATCTTTAGTCTCTTTTTTCAAGACAGCCTGAAAAATACATAATCATAATTATCAGTAAATGGGGGATGCCGACATCGTTTCAAAGCATTAAGTCACGAAATGGTGTTCTTCTGCTCCCTTTTTTGGTTCAGATTCTCAAATAATTTCACTGGTCATTTTCAGCAAGCCCTCATGTCCAAGTTTAATCTTCCAGAACTCTGCTGTCGAACTCGGCCGATTGGAAAATGAGCTTTACAGTAATTATGAGAATCATTAAAGCCCAATTTATCTATGATACTGCCACGTGTCGTTTGCTTAAAACAATACAACAACTGCAGTGCATCTAATATCAATGTGTACAGTACAGGTACAACTCAGGCAATTTCATGAAGAATTCATATTTTATCATTGAATGATGAGTATAATGTTCGTGCCTGTGCATCGCTCCGAACATAGCAGCTGCGGTTTGAGAGCAGACGATTCGAGCACCGCCATGTTTCCGAGTCTCACCAGTCACACAGTCTACAGTGCGACATGTTAATCCACGCGCGATACATCAAACACAATACTTAGGTGACCAAAATCCTTTCACACACAAAACCCCACGAAAAGTACTACACATAAAATTTCACTTAACTGCAGAAAGACGCTCCTACACTCTATATGGCAGGTGTCTATGAATAAATAACTACAACAGTTTAAAGATTTTGATCAGAAATAAGCCAGAAAAAAATTGAAACCCCAAATCATATTTTTGTTTTGCAGCACGATCGTTTTACTTATTTAGCATTGATTTGGTATCACACCATCGGGAAACATAAAATACTTTACATACCGTTCATGGTCGGGCAATCAAGTACCTTCAAGCTAGGCTGGTTAGTGCCAAATGATGTAGAAGGATATACACCAAGCGTTTTTTTGGCCAAGATTGTGTTCCTTAATATATAAAAACAATTCCAGCTCCTGAAATATTGTATATGTTTCACCTTGTTTTGTGATGCTCATAATTCAAAGTCGTTTTATTTTGGCGGGCTCGTATTTCCTTCAGGTCGGCTGGACGGAGTCATTCCCCCTCCCCATGTGTTATCCCCTTTGTTGTTGTTGCCATGGTAACCAAAATGTGGCGCGCACACGCAGGCGGTCTTTTTTCTTAAAGGTAATTTCATATTTTGGTTTTTGTCAAAGAGAATACAGATTTATGGGCCAAAATATCAAGAAAGATACAGTAACAGTCATCTGTGAAATTTCCAGTCCCATACGATGCCCACTTTTTGAAAACACATTAAAAAACGCCACGGACTGAATTTCAACAAACTTTTCCAGGATTTTAGATCTTTCGAAGATCAAAATTGTTTTGGGTCATCAGTTTGACTCTTTTCTGGATAAATACAGCATTTCAGGCAGAAACATCTTTAACGGTATGTTTCTAGCATCACCATCTTTATACTCCTATAAGTTATAGGCAAATCTGTGAAGATTTCTGTTTCGGTATGCTTACCAAAGTAGGTAGTACCTTTAAAATTTAATGGCATCATTGTAGGTTAAGTATTTGACTTTGAAAGTAAGTGACTTCCAAAGGAGTCATAAAGTGATTGTCGGCGTGGGATTTGTTCCGGATATGGTTGGAATGCTGTCATACTTTTCCGAGTTCCATCTGGTGATAAACAATTTGCCTTTGCGTAATTTACAGGAGTGATATTATAATACGAGAAAATGTTATCACACAAATTGAAGAGGTGGGTACTTTCAAGACTGGCATCCATGACTCAATCCCCAAACCAAGAAAAGACTTGACAACTATAACCCCATCTGCACTATTTTAATGTGGAATACAGGCATGATAAGTACAAAAATAGGTCCCAGGCATAAAAAAATCCCAAGATGCACAACAATTTTCGATTTCTGCTCGTCAATTTTCTCATTTTGGTTGGCAATTACCTGGTTGCTCCGGCCTAAGTGGAAGCTCACGGGATGGCTGGTCAGCCGGTATAATCCAATGAATCGACCGGAGAAAAACCGACGCTCCCACGCATGAGGTAAGCGCGAGGGGAAAGACCAGCCTCCACGTATACGTGCGATAGTACGATTGGATTAGGTGAACAGCGAGCAGACGATTACGAAAGAGAAAACAAAATCGCGCGCCAAATCGATTTTGTTCACAAAATTGCTCGTCAAATGATTCGCGCGCTTTTTTTCCTCGGCTCGCATTCCCGCCTTTTGTGTTATCGTCTGATATTTTGGAGCAAAGATCTTCTGCTATGAAATTGCAACTCAGCCTTTTGGGATGATTTGATTTGGAACATAACGAGATCCCGTGCATATTATTAAGTTAAAAGCATCACTGAACCTCTTACTAAAAACAGCTCAAGTCCTTAGATACACAATCGGTAATCTAAAGTACATCAACCGACTGAACTGTTACATGAAACTCAATAAGAGGACAATTTGTACTAAAATGTAAAATATACCGCCAAAAACAGTGTTCTCTTGGTAATTATGAGCTGATTGGTGAGATTTCTTGAGGTAAACTTAAAAAAGTGCACAGCCATAATAAATTGTTTGTCTTAATATATTCTCTAGATTCGCAAAAATCAAATTGACATACTTTTTGGAGGTTACATTGGAGACAGATGCACTTAAAGTGTGTGCATGCGTACGACACCCTCGGATTTGCTTCATCCTCAAAAACATTTCATGGTAACTTAATTCAATCTTTGTTAATCCGTTCAGATTTTCCCAGAAGTGTATACATTTTAAGCCGTCTCTCTCCACTAAAAAAACACATACAGGCCAAACGCATTATCCTACTGCCCACATGTGACCATTAAAATACTTAAATGAGGTAGGGCCTAGTTGGTAGATTGGGAAATCTGGAAGATGTGGTTTATATACTTGACTGCTGTGTTTTATGGCTCCATTGACCTTTTCTGCACCCTCTCTTGGGATAAGGCTCTTAATGTATTCCGTAAATCCAGTTTAAAGTAGAACAGGTATCAGGGTAACGCAACTTTGACCGAAAGTAGTACCCAAACAGGAGATCACCGGAAGTAAAATGGGTACATGCGCACTGTTTACTGGGATTTAAAATAGGGGTGGACAGATGGAGGGAATCATTGCCTTCATGTGGACTAGGGGCGTTTACGAAACGGAGGCTAAACGCCCTATGTACCCCTTCCAAGCCTACTGATACTGACCAGCAGTCTTATTTCAGTGTGAGGGACTGGTTTCCCTATAACCTAATGGTGGAGGTATTCACTGTTGCCTTGCTGTGGACTAGTACTGCTTCCAGTCCTGCTGATACTGAAGAGACCATCAGTCTTGTTTCTCCACTTGTTCCCAAATGTACAAAGAAGCCCTCTTCTTGGTGTGACCATAGAACCTGGCTTCCTAGCTCTATGATGTGGCTGACTGCCCTTGTGCTAGCTAGGATGATGTGCGTACAACAATAGGTTATATCTTCCTTACCCAAGCTACTGTAGTGGGCCCTGAAGCCACGCTCCATCACCCCACCGCTGTACACCTTGTACTCGATGTACAACTGATTCCCCGTGGACACCACGACAGCCGGTAGCCTGCTCCCAGTGTGGTAAGCCAGCACCTTGGCCCGACCATCCCCACCATCTCGAATCCTCATCCACTCCTCTTGAAGCTGCAGGTTGAAAGACTTGAACTCCAGCCGGACTCTCTTGTAGACGGGCATCAGGACCAGCCAGGTCAGGACCTGGCCGTCGGCTCCGGCGCTCCCTGCCTGGAGTGGGTCGTCTTCCACGGCCGAGGCCGGGGAGGTACAGTCGGCCGGCGAGGAGGCGATGACTCCACCAGGGTTGTCCCGGAGGGTGCAGCCGCAGATGCACCCCGGCTGGACGGTCGGCTCCGTGACAGTTTCCACTGGATCTTGGGGGTGTAAAAATTTTTTCTGAAAGTTAGCAACTTACAAAAGATATCAAATTTGACAGTTTTCACAAACTACAGCTAACTGGCTGGAATTAAAAAGTTGAGAAACAGTAAGGATATTCTAACAAAGTGTTACTATTGCAGAGTCTTTCATTTTCCAAGAACAATCGAAAAACAAAAATCCAATTCAACATTTTTTGACCAAAGGTTGATTACCAAACTATAAGGTAACTTCATACTTCAAAGAAATGCAGATTTATCATATGGTAGAAACAAATATCAAGAAAGATACAGTAACAGTCATCTGTGAAATTTCCAATCCTTTACAGTGGCCATTTTATGAGAAAACAGCCAAAAATGCTCACGGTATTTTCAAATCTATTCACAGGAGTTTTGATCTCACCCCGAGATCAAAACTGTTTTTGGTCTTTGGTTTATTTTTTTCTGGGAAAATACAGCGTTTCAGGCAGAACAATGTTAACTGTGTGTTTCTACCATCATCATCTTTATATCCTGTAAGTTATAGGTAAATCTGAAAAGATTTCTATTCTGGTTTGCTACTTTAAAATATAGTGCCAATCGTAAGGAAACCAGAAAACTCCCATCCAACCTTGCATTATCAAAAAAACATTACGCATCACTCCACCAAGTGAACTTGAAACATTTGTGATAGTGTTCAAGTTGAAACAGTCGTACATTATCCTTTAACATGACTCCTAACTGACATTAATGTGCTCTTTCTATTTTATGGAGCAAGGACTGAATTATTTCAATTTGACAAGAAGCTATACCAAAGTGCACTTAAAGGAAGGATGATTGATGGTACAAGTTAACTGATGTATACAGTGACAGAAAATCCCATCCCAACTTTGTGCAGTGACTCATGTACAATTAAAGCATGGAAGGATACCACACAATCACAGCCCCTGACCATTGAGTTGCATTTTTCTCCTGAAGATGATCTGGCCATACTGACCGAAACGTCGAGTTAATACAACCAGGGGCCAATTTCATAGAGCTGCTTAGGCACAAAATGAAAAGTTTTCCTTGATCAAACAGGCAATTGCCAACCAAAATGCGATGTTTACTGCTTTTGACTTGTATTTTGCCGAGCATAAAGGAGTTTTGGCTGGAATTATACTGATTTTTATTTACCAAGGATTTTGGCGCTCAAGCAAATTTTGATGTTTTAAAAGTAGCTCTATGTAATTGGCAAGCCAGGTCATTTCAGAAAAACTTCACACTGACGACTCCCAAAAGAGTTATTCACATTAATTAGAAACATATTATTAGTCATTACTGTATTGTGTCTTCACCATCCTAAATTGCAAAATCATTCCAAATTTACAAGATGCATGGTTGTGCTAGTTTATGTACTACCAATGCTTATGAATTTTGAACAAAAAATTATTTCTTTTTCCTTAAAATGGTGGTTTTCGTTCTTCACCTTTTGGCACAGGGCAGATTCCATAGTTGCAAGGCTGGGACACGACGGTCTCGCCGACACAAAGGGCGCCCCCATTGGTAGCAGGCGGGTTATTGCACAGGCGGAAGCGGTTCCGTTGACCCGGTCCACAGGTCACGGTGCATGCGCCCCAGTCTGACCAGTCGCTCCACGATCCGTCCAACGGTGGACCTGAGAGTGTTAAAAAACAGATGACAAATCAAGCTATTAATCTAAACTGATTCCACTTAATTCGAGTTTGATTAAAAATCAAATGGACATGGTTAAAGGTATAATACATGATTGGTAAAGGTCACAGAGCAGCACTCAAATCTCATGTACATGCAATAATGAACCTGATGTGAAAATTTGAGCTCAATCGGACATCTGAGTCACGAGAAAATAGCTAAAGCCTGACTCAATGTTTCTTATAAAACATAAAGAACGGTTTTGATCTCGGCACAAGATCAAAACTGCTTTTGGTCTTTGTCTTACTGTTTTTCTGGATAAATAAACCATTTCAGGCGGAAATATTTTAACGGTATGTATGTACCAGCACCATCTTCATATCCTGAAAGTTATGAGTAAATCTGTGAACATTTCTGTTTGGGTATGTTACTAATCCTATACTGTACCTTTAAAGGTTGTAAATAAGAAGTAAATAAGAATTTTGAGTGCTAATGCTAGTAACAAACTCCCTGCGAATTTCCTTCTGCAATATTGTCACCTTCGTAAAAAAACTTATTCTGATTAACCCAAAACTGCAACATCTCATTTCGATCGCAACAATCGAACCTATACACATTATGGAGGTGCAAACATTAATTTATAACACCAGAAACCGATATTCAATGTGTTCTCGAGTGTAAGCACCTTTTTTGAAGAATTTTTCACAGAATTGGAAGGCGAAAGGAAACCTTCTTCGTAGAGTAAAGATGAAGCAATTAAAGCTAAGGATGTTTTGCCAAGAGGTTTCAAGTTGTAAAATTCACATTCAAAACCAAAGCGTGTATATTACACGAAACATAACCCCTAATGCCCTGCACAAGAAATTGTCATGTTCACGACAATACAACAACGTTGGGCAAACTGGATGTTATTATTGCTACGGATTTGCTGTCCCTCGACTCGGGACAGGATGTGGGGGATTTCTATATGCCTCCCGGCCGTTGACATTTCAGTTTGTAAAAACCTCGTAAAACTGATGGCAATATCGTTGAATCATGTCTCTGTGTGTAAGTGGATGCCGTCCCAAACATCCTGGATTACACTGATTCCTAGATCCTAACCACCAGAGGACACAGGTGGATTAGGGGCTACATCCATATTAAAAAATAAGAATAGACCATCGCTTTCTAAAGCAATGAGACTATGAGAGAAAATTGCTTCGGTTTAAAAAACATGGATGACAAGACAACCCATGAGATTTGAGCATGAATTATGCAATGGTTGAAGTACGCACAAAGGTAGAATGATCGTCAACGTTCTTTATGCAAATGCGAACGCCTCATATTAAAGGTAGTACAAAAATGTATCATACTTTGGTAGCATACCGAAACGGAAATTTTCACAGATTTACCTGTAACGTACAGGGTATAAAGATGGTAATGGTAGAAACAAACCGTTCTGCCTGAAATGCTGTATTTATCCAGAAAATCAAACCAATGACCAAAACCAATGTTGATCTTTGAAAGATAAATGATAACGGAGAAAAGATTTAAGAAATACCGTGGGCGTTTTTCACTGTTTTCTAAATAAAGTGGACACTGTATAGGACTAAAATTTTCACAGATGACTGTTATGTATCTTCCTTGATATTTTGGCCCTTGAATCTCCATTTCTTTTGACAAAACCAAAATATGATATTACCTTTTTAAGGGGGTGGGAATTGCATGCTATGTGCGGTGAGGTACTTTAACGCGAAGCATGCAATTAATTGTTGAATGAGCTATGAAATTTCATCGAGTGAGCAAAGGGCGCCCTCTTTTGGTAATAGTTTGATCTCGGATTTGTTTGTCAGTTTTTTTAAAATGGTAAACCTGTATTTTGATGCCTATTAATTTAAATTACATGTCTCAAATGGTGTTGAATGAAACCACTGGTTCGGTCATGAAACATCTTTAACTGTAATCGAAACCCCAAGAAAGATTTGCAACTACATAAATAATTCAACGCCCATAATACATACAAATGCAGAACATAGAAATGTGAGCTTTGGCCATGCATAAACACAAAAAAGAGACTATTTTCAAAGATCAGGTATTTGTTTTCAACATCTCTTATAGCCTTGGCGCCTGCATCTAATTTTGACTGTGGGGATTTTATTATATCGTGCATATCTTGAACTATCTGCAGGGCAATGATATTCTCCCTTGCTCGCCAATTACAAATCCACCTGCCGCATTTGCCGTGCGGAATACCCCTGACAAAACTGGTTGAAAGAAAAAAAAACCACCACCACATCACACTATAGAGCTTATACTCCCACAAAAAACCCTACGGCACTCGGGTGATATATACCACCATACATGGGCTAATTCATCTTTCCCTAAAGTCCATGGATATTGTTTCGACTTCCTAAACCGCCCTTGGGCCCCGTATACAGTCGCAGCCTTCCACCGTTTTTTCATCTCTCAGTTATTTTTGTTTCTCTCTTTATAGGTGACTCACTCGTCAGCTTTCTGTTTCGAGGTGTTTTTTTTTTTTCATTTCCCAGTGGCATTTATGGAAGCAACACGGTTCCCATGAGTAGTTTATACTTCATCTCGAAAAAAAAACCCCACCAGAACGAGAAATAATTGCATTCGAATGGCTGCAGTTTTTTTGGTTTTTGTTTACAGAATCTGAAATAATATAGGCCTAGGACTTGTCTACTAGCGGAGAAGTCGAAAGCGCTATTAAATACAAATATGGCTGGTTTTAGGGGTTATTGTCGGTTAGGGAACAGGTTGAAGTACCTGTGAAATGAATACGGCAGTCAATTTCGTAGCTCGCAGTAAAATGGGGATATCAACAGTGCTTATGGGCGAGGCCTAGCTATATTTGGGTTGCAAATCCAAAGACGTCTCAGCTTGGTGGGCGTGTCTTTGCAGTGCTGGGTGTGGCTTAAAGGTAGTATCATACTTTGGTTTTTGTCAAAGAAGTACAGATTCTTGGTCAAAAATATCAAGACAGATAGAGTAACAGTCAGCTGTGAAAAAGTCAGTCCCATACGGTGCCACTTTTTGAGAAAATCGTGAAAAACGGCCACAGTATTTCTTAAGTCTTTTCTCTTTTATTTGTGATCTTTTAAAAGATCAAAAAGATTTTCGGTCGTTGTTTTACTAATTTCTGGATAAATACACCATTTCAGGCGGAAAAGTTTTAACGGTAAGTTTCTACGAACACCATCTTCATACCCTGAAAGTTACACGTAAATCTGTGAACATTTCTGTTTTGGTTTCTTACCAAAGTACGAGACTACCTTTAAATGTAAACAGGTAGGTCCGAAAATTGAGGTAAGAATAATAAAACTGATACTGGAAACTTCATCCGCAGAAGTGACGTGTATGACAAAGGCAATTCACCCCGTCGGTTAATCTTAAGAAAAGTTTTAAAATGCACATCATTATTAACTAGCCTAGGAAAAATCATTTAAAAGGGTCTTGACATTTTCGACCGAGAAATTGAGGTTTTATTAGCGAATTTATGCACGTTCCTATTGTTGTTAATTTTGATTGTGAAACCTGGAAAAAATGTTGTATGATTTTAGTGACTAAAATTTAATTTCTTAAAAAATGTCTTGGAGAGATATATATCGCAGAAATATCGTTTCTAGTAGGAAATGTACATAAAAAAAGTCAGCATGAATAAAACGATATTTTCGTTACTAACCAATCCTACCGGAAGTAACATAATAACGGCAATTAGTATGATAATAACGGAAATGAAATATGAATATGTACTGCAAATAAACCTAATTCGATTGTTAATAGCAATTTGACAAAAATATTCAAAAAACAGCCCCCGGTATACCGTCATCGTCCAGACAAATTTAGATTTCCCGCACATGTTGTAATACCCGTCCCCGCCTTAATTGGCCCACCCGGGATTAGCCTGTCCTCCAGGCGGAAAATGTGCAATTTGCCCCCAAGCATTATCCAGACGCATGATTTGTTTTAACGGGATTATATCATTTAATCCGGTTGTGGAAAATGTGGTTATAGTCTGCAGTGAAAGACTAGCGAGTGTCTGCATAGACTATAGGACGCTATATACAGCTGCATTGCATGTGTCTTTGGTGGAATCTTAGGGAGCCATAGGTCATGAGTTTAATATCTAAAAGAGACGCGGCTCCACACGAAAAAAGAAGGGTTTAAAGCAATTTTTAGTTATTGTCACGAAATGTTTTAATCTAGTGTTTAACAAAAACATTCCTGAACTTCGGCAACAGATCCTTCTCTAATTATTGCTACGTCTGGCATCCGACAGAATTGTTGCCCACCAAGATGGCCGGCGAAACAACTTAAACAAGATCAGATTATCATAGTTTGTACAAAATGTTACAGAAGAACTCGAAAATATCACGGAACTGTTTCCGCGAGGGGGTATGGATATAATGTAAACTGTTTTTCTAATTTGCGATTCAATATTTCACTTTGATTCAAGAACATTGTCTTTTCAACGTTTCAACGCTCATCGTGTGCAATCTGTGGACGTAAAATAGAGTCTGAACCGAACCTAATATTTTCTTTGTATTTATTTCAAATGGTTACGCATGAATACATTAATATTCAGAAGTCGTTCCTCTTTTCGCTTATTATTAAATTATCTTTCAACTTTAAACATGTTAATATTTATTCTTGGCAGTCACTGGTTCAAATTCAATATTTGCTGTTCCTTTCTAGGATTTTACGTGAAATGACTTGAACACATTGCAAGATACACCAATAAGGACATCTGCAGTTAGCGTATAGGTCGTAGACAGATCGACCGTTTACGTGCAAGCAATAACCACCGGTGATCATTCTTTTTCATCAGACAAAATCAGGAACTTATAAGAAATGTTCTGAATTCGCGACGGGCCAATACTTCACAAAACTCCCGGGGGAAATCGATAGAGTTTGCCGGGATCTGGTCATGATTTATGGCAACGAGGGAGGTTATAGAAATGTATGAAATTCGTAGATGCCAGATCATAAATCGAACTTAAAGGGATGGTACGGAACTGGTTTTTGCGACAAAATCGTTGCTGACAGTGAAAGCACATTATGTAATCCATCATATACCTTAACTGACACTCCTGTAGAAGTTTGAGGTCAATCAGCCATCTGGGTCACGAAATAGTGAAACCCGTTTACACATTTTAACGAATGAATAAAACGCTTCGAAGCGATTTATTCCAATCGGAAAATAGTTTCATTTATTTCTCAACGAATTATGGCATTTCAGACAAAAACATTTCATGGGATGTTTTCTCCTATCATCACCATTATACTGTGTAAATTTTATGTGAATCTGTGATCTTGAAGTGTATTCTGCCTTACCAATTCTGTACCATCCCATTAACGCGTGGGTCTATGAACAGGTTGTTTCACGTATAATACGCACCTTCCCGTGCGATGCCAGAGTGTGATGAAAACTCGGTCTTTGGAAAATTGAAAGGTTATCAAAATTACGATCGAGAAAACGAAAAAGTGACGTACAGTACGTGGCTCGACGACAGCCAAGGGGATTAAATCACATAGCGTATAGGATGACATTGTCATGCATGATTTGTTAAAGGTGAAGTACGTCATACCTCATGCTGTTTTCTGCAAGACAGCATCCATTTCAGTCATCTAGTTTTCAAAACGCATGGGCCTATCATGTAACTAACCTGTGAACATCGGAGAGCACGTTTTGGCGAAAACAACAAATAGAGATTTGTGGTTTTCATAGGTGATTTTGTCACGTTCCTATTGTATCTAATTGCTGCTACATATAGCAATCAGCTATTGTGAATTTGTAAGGTTTTTACATACAGCCTTCTCCAATATGGAAATATTTCACATGTACGGATTTTACACTAAGTAGTACGTTTTCAGACCGAAACCAGAGAAAGGTGTTTCAATCCTAACTTGTTCTGAAATTTATCGTCCTGATGTGCATTGTTTCCTTCGATGACACTAAGTTCAAATAGAAATGTCACCTAATGGTGCTTCAGTACGGAGCTCCACGAGTGCCATTCCACGTATCCAGATAACCACACTAATTTTATCTCGCCAAGACGACTTTGGAAATTAAGCCCTAAAGGTCGACTTATCAAGATTATTCAAGATGACATAGGTAAAACCATGCAAGAGGTCGACATATCCTGATAATTATCTCGCCAAGACGACTTACAGGAAGGAAGCCGACTTCTCATGATAGTTCATCTTACTTAGACGACTTACTAAATCTGAGAGTAAAGCCCACCGCACACTATACGATCCGACTACGACCCGACTGGTTTTTGGAAGGATCGCAAAGCATTCTGGGAGTCTTAACCGTGATTCGACAGTCGAATCTTGCCGACTGGCCATCAGAGTGGCTCTGCGACTGGGAACAATCACGGTTAAGACTCCCAGAATGCTTTGCGATCCTTCCAAAAACCAGTCGGGTCCTAGTCGGAATGTCGGATCGTATAGTGTGCGGTGGGCTTTAATTATCCGGATAAGACGACTTTTTAGATTCACTTCGTTGACTTGACCAGATAAAAATTAATGATCAGGATATGTCGACTTCTCATTTTCATTAAAAGTCATATTGTTAAGATAATTATTGAGACAAGATGACTTTTAACCACTAAAAAAGTCCACTTGGCGAGATAAATGTCGTTATCTGGATAAGTGGAATGGCACTCGTGGAGCACCGTACATTTATTTGACTTGGCCGGACAAATAAAGATTTGTAAACTTCTCGTTTTTGCTCTTAAAGTCATCTTGTTGAGATAATTATTGAGACAAGACAACTTTTAACCATTACAAATGTCGACATAGCTAGATAAATTGTGGTTATACGCAGAAAGGCACTCTTGAAGTGCCGTACGGGCCGAACTACAAATAGCTAATTGTAGAGACATATTTGATTTAGCAAGCGCGACATTTCGGGTGCGTTTCCATCGTCTGCAATCTGACATGTTATAAAACAGCACCTTCATAAGGCAAAGACCGGAGGCACGGTGGGGAAATTTAGTCCAATTTCTCCCGGCAACCTTTTGCGGGCCAGTTGTCCTCTCTATTTTGCTTGCCTGAGAGAATCGTATATATGCCATCCGCCTCCGGATAGAAGGGAGGAATTTCCAGTCAGTGTAAATTTGTTAGAGAGTGATGTGGGTGTGTGACTGTTTGTGGGGATAGGACGGATTCGCTGATGCAATATCGAAACGGCCTTTCCGGATCGCAGGTCGACTCACGGTCGACTTGAGCAACTCTAAAATGCATGCATGCAAACACCAGGGCCCTTTATCCAAACCTCGGCTCCGGCTTCGGCTCCGGATTTTGTAAATCCAATCTTAATAGAAGGCTTTGCTACTGCAAGCATTCCGAAGTTATTCAGAAGTCATTCCTCGAGAAACTACTATGCAAGCATGAACCGTGTAATACCTGTAGTTCAAAGTTCAAGATATCCCTGGATTGTTGGGATAAAAAACAGAGCATTCGAACCGCCGGCAGTCACGGTGTATTTTGTATCAGGCGTGCAACGTGGACTTAAGCAAAAAATCCAATCTTTTCCATTCTTTGTACAGTGTTTGTCACTTTGCAATGGCATACAAAAAGTGAAGTCAAAAAGAGGAAATCAGCTGATCCAAGGAAAAGTTGCATGCCTGATATGTGCGTTTTGGCGGTCATGTGTAAATTCTCAATTTGGTTTGCGGTAGCCTGTAGGCCCATGTGATTGCGTCGTATTCGGCTCAGTGCAAGTCGTTTGAATTGATTCGTTTTTCCTCCTCTCCTTATTTCCTGTCATTGCATAGTATAGTTAGATTTCTAGTCAGACTCTCTTCTTGCTCTTCGTTTTAGACCTCTGATGAATAAATTACACGCAGGTAAGCTCTTCTGAGATGCCAGGCGGTCGTTATGTGTAATCTATATGCATGCATCATGCATGCATTACATTATACAGGTTGGAAGGTATAATATGGTTTATTAATATTATCCAGTCAAATGCAGATATTTCACAGCTGCCTGAGGGGTTATACCCGGTCAAATGACATGAGGACTTAGCATCACAGATCAATTATGAAAGTTTACACCATTCACATAAAAAACCTCGACCGAGTAGGCCTAACTACACAGAATCATAACCGACATGTAAATCTCAGGACCTGTCCGAAGTCTTTTGTAATTCACATTGTTGAATATCGTCCGATGTGTATAATAAATTCTAGAACGCGTTCGCTAAGTTTGATGTTGTTTTTCCACAAGATACAGTCATTTCCCCCGAGGCACGCTCGAAAAAAAATCCAAAAAACCTCGCATGATTTTTAATTTTTGTTAGCGCGCATTTTCATGCATTGTTCGTATTCATCAACGGTACAACAATCTGACTGTCGGATCGCATGCAACAAGCCATTGACTTATACCGGGTAGTAGTTGTCCCGCTGCAGCGCTGCGGGTGCGCGGGATAATAGACGGGGTCCCTACCGCGTCCAGAATCTGCGAATAGTGAGCTGATGGGGGAGCGATGAATTGTCACTACGCACTAATGAAGATGTATAACCCCAGCCGTATTTCAGCGAAGAGAGTCAAAGCCAGCAAAACGGGGGTAGAGTTGACTAATGGCGCCCCGGGTTACAAACACAAACCCGCACGGATATTTTGTAGAACATCTTTCCAGCGTGAGTGCAACAAGATTTCAACTTTAATGCTACACTTCCGTGTGATGAAAGAACGGCGATTACAATGGGCCTTTTCCATGCTAACAACAAAAAAGTATAAATGGTGTGAAATATAGTCATCTAGATTCGGTTGACTGGGAAACACAAGTGCGACATTTGGGTATATACATCATTCATGGATGCTCTCAACGGCTTAAATTTACTCTGGGGTCGATTTCACCAAACTCATCGTAACATACTACCAATCGTATAGACTTAGAATGCATTGCAAATTAACAACCGTACGTAGGATACAATGGGTTATCCTTCGTAACTCAAGTTAAGATCGTTCATAGGGCTTCCTGAAATCGACCACTGCCAGGCCTACTTTTTTTTCTAACCTGGGCATGCATGCAGACTACATTCTGATTATACCGCCAAGAGTTATGATACGCATTATGCGCGCCTCGGGCATAAAGCGTTTGTACTGCGTCCTTTTTATACAACCGGAACTGGAAGAGCAACAAACGCACTTCAATTCAGCATTATTTTGAGTGTTATAGTTGTGATGAATGAGAGAAAAAATTTGTTTAAATTTTGACAATTTTACATTATTACTTCTTATTCTCCATTTTATTTCTGCGTTTGAAAGCAAAACTATAACATTTAAAATGAAATAAGGTCACTAATCTCTTTTGATGGTAATAGTTTGGAACTTAAAAAAGGGAGAAAAAATCCTTCATTTTAAGTGAAAATGCAAAATTATAAGACGGCGTCCTGACCACGTTGACAAAGCGCCGTCTCTATGTACAAAGTCGTTAAAAACATGTGAGCGTGGTGTTTTTGTTCGTGTCTCGCTAAAACATTTTCTGGCCCTTTTCGGCAGAACTTCACTTCGAGATGGGGAAGCGTGATTGTGCAAATGTAACCGGGCATTCTCCGGGCAAAAGATAACGGCCAGGTTCGCTTTGATGTCTCCGACGCTCGGAATGATTTAGTGGATTTCCATCTCCACACGGGAAGCTCAGCCGGGGTAAGGGCTGGGGAACTAAACGGATGGCGCCCTGGATGTGATATCGAGGAGATGGTGAACAACGTCCTTTTTTTGCCCCCGATGATTCTGTTCCCATCACTGCCGTTTCGAAAGACTCGAACCTGCAAATAATTCAGCAGAGCTATAGGCTCCACGCTGGCACCTGCCGGTTTGTTATAGCCTCGTTAGTGGAACGTGACCAGCTCAAAGCTTGCTTGATCAGCAGCCTCTGCGCTGATGAAGAGGACAGGTCTACAACGACAAAGGGTAAAAACCCTGGGGGCTGAGTCAAGGGGAATACGGGCATACAACCAAAACCACCAACACAGCCAAACCAGAGCTGAAACGTTCACGCAAACACCCTATGGACGAACTCTGGTAGTAAAAAAAGAGGGCTAATTCAATAAACAACCTCTGAAGACAAGTTCTCAGTATAAAGGCTGAGGCTCACCAAATGGTCCAGGCTCCTGGGAGCCACACTGCTCTCAAAAAACACAAGAGCACTAAAAAGGACCACAACAAAATATGATATAAAGTAAATGTTTTGCCCTTAAGTGGCTGATGTATGACCTGTTTCCGACTAGAAGGCTAAGGCGGGTGAACAAGTTGAAAGCACGCATTGGAGGTAATTTAGTGACAGACACTGGCCTCCGCTTCACCGGAAAGAAGCAAAGTATGATGGTACGGAGGGGTTCGTGATGCCCATCGGCAAATGGACGGGGTCTTATGCGCTCCTTGCGACCACTAGTTGACGAGACTCATTTTTCAAGAAACAACGATGACTAATATGGTGCATGGTCATTACTAAGACGCTGCCCTCTCAGAGAGGAACAAGTCAGCGGTGTATCTTGATGGATGTGGTCACATTGCACTCGGAGTGCATGGATCGAGGAGACTATACACAGTGGGTCATCACACTTCCTGGTAACGTCAGTCACACTAAGCACTGGTGCTGTGACTAATGTTACTACGGGTGAAATGACGCCCATTGGGTTAATAACTTAAGAAGGGGGATCTATTATACAGTGTGTAAGTGCTGTACCAAACAGATGGACAAAAATAACCCTTTTAGGATAATTTGGCTTGTATTCGTAAGATTATGTTGAATATCCCTTTCAGTAAAGATCGTGAAATAGGTACATGTACAATGCAGTTACGACACCCAGGGGTCGATTTCACCAAACTCATCGTAACTTTCTACCAATCGTTAGTCTTTAATAATGCATTGCAGCCCTACGTATGATACGATGGGGGTATTCTTCGTAACTTGAGTTACGATCGATCGTATAAGCTTCGTGCGCTAGGTTGCGCTACGATGATCGAGAGTGTTTTAGATATTGCAACTGAGTTGGCAGTCATGAGTTCCGGGCATCCAGTGCTCACGACCAACATAATTATTCTGTAGTAATTGCCCTGAAATCAGCAGGCCTGGAGTTCTCTGCACGATTCTGCTGGAATGCAGCAGCGCTCCGATCAGTTTCGCGCATAACTCTGGAAGCGGAAAACCCCTGCAGTTTTATACTACAAACTAGTGCTCATTCAACAACTCATCACGATGTAGGTCCTTTCTGCACTACAGTATAACCTTCTTTTGACTCCAATATGTAAAAGGTAAATCACACAGTTGGAGTTTATTGCTGTTTGTTCCAGGAAGACTTTTCATGCTTAAGCAAATGTTGTGCTTAAGCAGCTCTATGAAATTGGCCCCTGGTATTCAGAATGCATGGCGTAAACACGTGGACATTTTTACCCAAATCGGTGCACACAATAACGATCCGTTTCTGCATGCGTTATGCATGTTTTGTAATCTGTAATTGAGATTCGATTTCGATTGCTGGAATCGAAATCGGCTGATGCATTTGGAACTATTCAGATGCATTCTTGATGTTTCCTTGATAACGACAACAGTTAAGAAGGGAAATATTTCACAGGAAGATTCGCACCAATTTTGTTAGCAGTAAGCGTTGAAACAGCTTCCTAAAACAATATCTTATTTTCAGTATTACCAATTCTGTAAGCTGTATCACACCTTTAAAGAGGAAAGCAAAGGACATCATGTCTATGGTAATTATCTCTAAGTGCATGAGGCAATGTATGATCTTATAACGAGCTCAACTGTCTGGCGTGCCTGGCTGTCCGGATGCACTGAGCCCGCGTATGGCATGACAATGGACCAATTGTGTTTTCTGTGCGCGTGCGAGGCGTGACGTATTTGATCCCCCAGACAGAGTCAGACCGTGGAGCATGCCCGGACAGCCTATCCCGTGTCACCGGGTTCAAGGTCAACAAAATGGTTACCACACAATCATTATACAAAAAGCAATAATTCCTTACCTATTTCATCCACAGGAACACACAGGATCTTGTCCCTATGCGTGTAGACGGCACCACTCTTGGCCGTACTGACGTACACGAAGCAATATCCCACGTGATCTCGCGAGAAGTGGCTGCAGTAGAAGTAGGAGTGTGTCCTGTTGGCCGTGACCTCCGTGATATATTCCAGAGTGCCGGTTGGCCGGAGTTCGAATCGCCCTGTCTCGCCGTAGACTCTGATCTTGTCCCGATTCCCCCGGCAGCTGGGGGCGTCGAAGCTGACGTGCACGGCGGATTTGTCCGGGCAAGGGAGTACCGTCTCCCTGGGGAAGGTGACGCGGTACGTGTCGCTCCACGTCACGTCAATCCGCGGGCTGGCACCGAGAATACTCCGCCGGTAACTGGAGCAGAATAAGAAGGAGTAGATACCGGCCCTGTCTAGAGTATCGCAGTCAAACTGCTCCAGATTGACTGGTGTCAGTAGACCCGTGACCCTCTCCACCACTACGTTCCCATGGCTGAAAGTCACTCTCTCAGCCTCGGTCAGCGTCCTGTTGACGTCGTGGTAAAGGAGCACCACTGAATTCTCATAGCGATTATACTGCATATCCGTGCAGAGATTGGCTGTCGTCGTGATAGTGACGGCTATACCACCCACAAGGGCCTGGTGGGTGGACGGTGCCATCAGCTCCACCGGTGGCCAGTCCACGTTGATGACCGTGCTGGTGGCCAGCACCTCACCGCCACTCTCCCGGAGCATCCGGACCTCGAACTCCCCGGCGTGGTCGAAGTAGCTGCAAGGGAAGGTGATGTTCCCGTTGGGCTGGGTAGGGAGACTCCTCTCAGCCCGGGGATCGCCAGAGCCGGCCAGGTCAAGAAGCTGCAGCACGCCGTTGGTCGAGACATCGTCCCGAGGCTGTTGAAACTCCACCGTGACGTCACCGCTCAGAGACACGTGGTTAGCTGGAACCCAGATCCGATGCCGTCGCGCACAACTTCCCAATGTCACGACTGGAACAACATTTTGAAAAAAAAAAATATCAAATTAGAAGTCATTTTTAAAGGGCATGTGCAACAAACAAAAACAGAAATGTTCACAGATTTACGTATAACTTTCAGGGTATGAAGATGGTGCTGGTAGAAACATATCGTTAAAACATTTCCGCCTGAAATGGTGTACTTATAAAACCAAATACCAACAACATTTTTGATCTTGGCAAGATCAAATATCCTCCTTTATGTATTAAGAAAAAAATTGAGTCGTGTTTTTGCTATTTTCTCGGGACTCAGATATCCGATTGAGTTTAAATTTTCACAGGCTGGCCAGGCTTAATATTATTCCATGTACATGCTGGATTAGACAAAGTATCAGTGCTCTCCTGTCACCTTTACCAACGTGGTACACGCCCGTTAACTTATATTTTCAAACAGAACAATACCCAATCATATCAAACTGTGCTCTGCATGACCAACCCACAACTTGAAGTTACCCTACTCATTGGTGCCAATCAGCACGTGCTTTATAAGGAAGTTCATAGAATGTACACCAATATCATATAAATGTTAGAACTACCTAAGAATTATATCACATTAAGTAAGTTCAATAAGTACTGATAACAGGCTTGGTATTTAAGATCAAACAAACAAAGGTAATGATACAGTCACGTATTTTGATCAATGCCTGTTGTCCATCACTTCAACTCAAGCAGAACATGAGTCACTTGTTTTATCTACTGGTAAGTTTAGTCATCGGTTTAGCACAAACGGTTTGAGTGATTACAACATGCAAAAACGTTTTATGATAAGCAAACATTGCATGGTGAGGATTTCTCCAGAACAGATCAGTCACCGGGGCAACGATAGAGCTCGCTAAGAATGACCGTTTGCTCTGGGAAGATTCTCTACCGATCACCGTGCCCGAAGAACGCCAGAAAGACGGAACTGTTCTTAAAATGACCGCGATCCGTCAGCGACCGCCGGCGCACAACGGTACCCAACGATGGAGTGGAACACCGCTTCATTTTGGGCCAGCACTTGGTGCTGGAAAATATTGATTCGTCTCTCTCGAGAGACGAAAAAAGTGCAGACAATTCATCTTATAACCTGCATCTTCTAAATAAAGCTGCACTGCTTCATGTATTTTAATGTAGTATATGTATGTTCAATTGTATACGGCCGTTGATAGTTTTACATAACAGTTAGTGAAATATGTGTCAAAGGAATAATTATAAGACTGAAGGCTAAATTTACATGGTGACAATTATTAGTATGTGGATCGGTTTGCGGAAACACCATGTAACATTCGTTCGTACTTTCGCACTTCTTATTCCTCGCACTTCTGGTTAGGTCTCAACGTTTCAACTCGCCTGCTCTAGTCATCATCAGGAAACGATTGGAATGAGGGATGTGAGGTTATTGCATATGATTGCTGAGGATCCTCTCTGTGGAGAAAATATTGACTGGAGCGGGATTCAAACCAGCGGCCAACGGATAGTAACGCATACCGACGATCTACCAACTGAGCTCTCCAGCCCTTATAATGTTGGCAGTGTCCCTAATAGTCGATTATCTCTATTCGTTTTGCCAGCCAGAAGCCATGAAACCACTCACACGCGAATGTTCTCACGCAGAAAGGTGTACCGTAGCTTCAGAAAAAGGCAGGCGAAACTTGAACCCCCAAACATAAAGACCAGTTCCATTCAGGTCTTTTTGTCTAGGAGAATCAGTGTTTTCGCCAGAAAAAAAAAAAACATGGCTTCAATTTTTGTAAGATTTTCATTCTCAAATTCTGAAGGAGTGAGCGAGAAAAGCAAAACGCCCCGTAGCTTGGTAATCTACCAGGGTGCCAATGCGAGTTTATTTGATACCATTAGAGGTACACTGAAGTGCATGTGGTTTTGCCAAGAGGATCGATGTAGGTGAATATTATACCCGTCGGGTGCACGTCCACTACCAAAACCCGAAAGTGTTTCCAGATTAACTTTTATGAAAAACCCCCAATTGCCGACCCTCTGAAATATGGGCCATCGCGTCAAATCAGCATTAGGCCGCTCGGAGTTCGAGTGCAAAGTGAACACACAAGATGGCGAGGGGGTAAGGAGGTGGTGATTTCTCACGGCAGGGTTTTTGAGAGAGATCTGGTTGGAACCGTGTCTCTACACGGCCAACAATAGAAAGTGGGCTCGAGGGGACAAGTATGAAGGGTGGAAACTTTGCGTGTAGGCCTACTGACGGTAGACGAAAAAATATACAAAAAAACCCAAATAGGTGAAAGAGGTCAGACAAGTAAAAAAGAACGACTACTGCCGATTTCAATGGCACATTCTCAGGTGTTGAATGTGGTAGTGCTGTAAAAAGAGTTGTTTGTGCGGAGTGCGTAGAGAGTGTGGGGAAGCGAGTTCCGTTTTCAACTCCGATTGCGACTGCAGGATCAAGGACATGATTTATTAGGTGTCGCGCTGAGCTTAAAGGGGGAATAGGACGGACACAAAAAAATCGGGGTTGTTATTCCACTGCAGAACAACTCAATCAGATGAACGATCGATATGAGGTATAACACGTTTATTTACCAGCACTGTGACAAACAAAATTGAGGGGCTTGAAAATATGCTATAATCCCTCGAATTAAATTCGTTTTTTTATTACTCCTGCGAAAACACTTTTTGTGGCATGCAGTCATTGACGAACCAACAATAGTTGATGGAAAATTTGCAAACTAGGTTGGAAATTCGCGGCCTCAAACCTCAACCCCCCAACAAAGAACACATGCACAGGGTCACTTCAGTAAGGAAATTATTGATCCAAGCCCACAATACGTAATGGTTGCATATTTGTTAATGTCTGTAGTGGTGTTTAAAATAGAGCGATTTTGTTTCAAGTTTATGCATACAGTTTCTTGGGAGTGGAGTCAGAAAAAGAACATATCAAATTTTACCTGAAAGTACGAGAGCCAGCGGCCACAGCACTTTCCACGGCGGGAGCCCCATGGGCATGTTGCCTCCTGTGGACGGTAGAGAGTTCCTCGCTCCCTACATCTAGTCTCGTGCTATCGGTCTTTCTGCATGGCGTGCTGTACGGCCAAAACTCATGTCCTGATGATGTGAAGATGAAGACGAGAAGAAAAAAAAGTAAACCGATCAATACTGGGTTTATTGTCAAATTGAATAAAAGAGCGTTATGCCCTCGGGCTGCACGCCGTGGGGACACAATGCCAAAAAATGTCTGCTAGTTTACTTAAATGGCTTCAAGGTATATCTGTCTTTCCCCCTCTCTCTCTGCCACGTGGAGCGGGGGAGTTAAACCTAATGCACGGAGATGCTGCGATATGCATTCAGATTGATGATGTCTCCCAATTGTGGGTTGATGGAAGCCTCAGAAAATGGCTCCATCTGCCCCGGGCTTGAAGCAGCCCTCAGCATCATGGGTTAGAAGCACTTGATGCTTCTTGATCAAGTAGCAAATATTCGGCAGCCACCAGCTGCACTTCTTCGAATGTACCTCGGTCGCTTACACCTTCAACTACCCTGGCATCACCGTGTATGCTTCATGGTAACCTATGAGCTTTCTGAACAGGAAGGCTTCCCCTACCCTCTCTTCAAACCTCTTGCCTCGGGAAGACCTGATCTACGATCGAGGGACCCAGGCAGCCAAAACAACTCCCCATACTATCCAAAGGAAGACGATATATTGATTCGTCAATACACCGACCCGTACATCATACCCATAGGGTTACACTGAGTATCGGCCTATAGTACAAAGTAGGCGAACGAGAAACGCACATAGGCCAAAGGCACAGCTATCTATAGTACCACGAGATAAGCTGCGTAAATATCTCCCATCCGCAATGGGAAATATTGACTTAAAACTGCAGAACCGATCCATTCCTTCACACATTAGGTGAAACACCGTTAGCCATTATGCGAATGCTTGTTGAAGTGAGAAATAATTTATGCAAGAAGTTTGCAATAAATTTTGATAACAACCATAATTATAGCGCTTCCCTCAAACCATCTCCACAAATACTGCACCAATTATTAATCAAAACAGTAATAAATCCTGCAAAATATACAAGGAATGTTTGTGTTTCCAATCCTTATTATGATCAAGATGTAATGATTGAGAATACAAACACCATCGCACTTTGAGTGACCCCTGTCTTCCATCTATAATTTATGATCACCGGACTCGAGTGTATACAGCTTATCAGCATTTCTAACGGTCAAATAATAGTCCAGTGACTGGGGTCCAAAGATGGACAGTCCTGTCATCACCGTGACATCTATCGAGCCAGGGGTGGGTTGCGGTCTCGGTTCCACGGTGCCCTTGCTCTTGACAAACTCGGTTGAACTATTTGGTGTGAACCTCGCCCGGAACATTTTCATGAGTAAACTGCGAACAACTGAATTTATTGCTTTGCTTATGTGGTTTCTGACTGCTTGAAGCAACCTTCCAATTCAATGGGTCTAATTGAATTTCAGATTCATTGCATTATGGAAAACTCCCAGTTACCTTTGCATTATTTCTGAGAATTTCCCCTCTAGACCTCAGCAATGCAGTGTTGACAGATCAAGCTCAAAACAGTCCACATACTGAATCCCATAGTACATTCCTTAGCGGGGTCCTGAATCATCAAAGATACGCACGATATAGTTTGCTCCGAACCGAACACCATCCCGAATTTATGCATAAACGTATCTAACCATGTGCACACAACAACCCGGTGATAATCCGTCATAATATTGGACTGGACTTTGGACAAACATAGCAATATCTGCCTACACAAGACAGTGACAATAGAGAACATCAAACACTGCCAGAGTACTGGTACCCCGGCCCTCATGGTGTCCCCACCTGGCCTAGTTCATACCCCCACCCACGGGGAAGAGACGACGAACACGGTCAGAGAATCATTCCACAGACCTCTGTTGAACCAAAGGCAAATTATTCAGAACGGAATTCATGTAGTCGCACTCCTTTCGGGTACCTCAAAGGACCCTGTCACTCGACAAACTGTGAAGACCTTCAACTCAAGTGGCCATCTTACGGCAAGTCTCGCTCAGGTTGTATTTTCTACGGTTTAAGAGCCTGCGAGTTGTGTTTGGCTAAGGGTTTTAGATACACAACAGCCATAGCATAAGAGCTCCTTCGGTCAAATTCCTCAGCCCCTCATCCTTTAGTGTCCAGAAAAAAAGGTTTTGCATACCCCTAGCATCGCTACACGCCCAAAATGCCGATTTAGAACTCCGTGATCCACGTAAAGTTACGTGAAGCAATTCTGTCCACTCAATTTTTCAAGACATAGTTCTTTACGTCCTAGGCGTCGATTTCATCAAACTCATCGTAACTTACTATCAAATCAACGGTAGGACTTGTGATGCATTGTAGAATAAGTGGGATACGACGGGCTATATCCTTACGGTAACGCGAGTTACGATCGATCGTAGGGCTTGTGAAATCATGGAGTTCTGTGTAATAACTCCAAATCGACCCAATCGTCTACCCATGTACTGTAGTTCTGAGCTCGCGAAATTATGCAGATGTCAACTACAACACAACACATTACTTTACATGTTGTGCAGTGGTTTACATACGAAAAAATAACACTAGAAGACGTTACAAAATATTATCATGCAGAGCATGCAGGCAACGATGTTTGCTTGGGAGTGCAAAAAACATATACCTTATAAAAGGCTACATGTAGCTCAAACCATTGGACTGGTCGAGTGGCAATGCAATCATTGACATAACGCATACCAATAGGTACAAGACTACAAGTACAATGCCCATGCATCAATGAAGACTTGTTGAACTTCCCAGTGCACTCTTTACGAGTTATAATTAATCTGCATGGCCTAATTTATTCAAATCTTCAACCAGGACTCAGACCCACGCAATCCATTCAATAAAACATCAGATAACATTTCCAACATACAGCAGGACTCTATCATACTCACAATAAAATTGGGTTACAATTAAACCAGCTACTGATCCGAAGCCATAATTTAACAGGGCGACAATTTGCTCCAATCGATTGCACATCCCCACGGTCCGCCAGAATAACACAGAAAAACCACCTCACTCCACGCAGTTCCCTCCAACAAGCGGAAAATTTGCTTCCCCTGTGTGAACTGAAAAGACGACACGAGGTCGACCGTTGCTGAAGTATTTTTTTATGAGAGTTTCATGGGTCCTTTTCAGTGAGTGCTTGTGCATGGGTGAATGCATGCCAGGGATAACATCTGACAATAGGTTGGGGATGTATGGTACTCGCGTGGGGTGTTCAATTAAATCTACGAGTAGACATGACGTCTGGTATAGTTACTGTACGTGATGGGATAAGGTTTGAGGACAGTTATATCATGGAGGTAGTTAAGCTCCATGTTTATACCATGAAGGAATAAAACACCTCCATCCATGGTTGGAAATTTCATCGTGTCTTGCTCCATGATCCAGGACAGATGTCCAAACTTCATAAACTTCCAATAACCAGTACCGCAGTAACCGTGGGGTAGGGTCGATTTCACCTAACTCCTTATCGTAACTTTAATATGTCAATCGAAGGATTTATCATGCATTGCAGCTCTACGTAGGATATCGATGGGTTATCCTTCGTAAATTGTGTTAACGATCGATCGTAGGGCTTCATTGATCCCTGATTATATCTCGATCGTACTTGGCAAGCTACAGTTATGGTTGGAAACTACATATAACTTGAAAAGCGGTAAATCCAAGAATGAAATGGCGCAGCACAGTCTCTGCAGGGGTCCTGAAGATTTGTCTACAAACGTAAACCTTTTACTCCTCAGGTTCATGTTGGAATGAGCGGTGTGAATCCACGGAGACCTGTGAAACAGTTACATGTTAAGTCACACCTCAAATTGTGGCTCGTGACAATATTTCAGCGGGGCTTTCCACATCAGTCACCGGGGCAAAAGAGCAACTTGATCCCCGGTGACACGGACTTCGGTTCACGCTCCCTCTTCCACTCCGCACTTTGTGTCAACTCACCTGTGTCAGACCCCAGGCTTTGTAATAAAACATCCACCCGACATCTTTCGGCAGATCAAACTGAGGATTGGACCTCGTCGGCTTGTTCTTCGAGTTCTGGAGAAGTTAACCAACAGTAACCCACCGTGACACGTCTGAGCCGGTTTTGTTGAAACTCCAAACGATGCGACAGCTTTCTCTACCATAGGCCGTCACCATAAGCCTTACAAGTCAATCACTACATAAAACGCAAGTTTTTGTACGGGTTCCTGTGTGCTAACTGTCACACTGCATAACATACACTGTGTACTTACGTCCGTGTACTCCACATACAACATCGTCATGCAGATAAGCCACTCGCTCATACAGCCAGCCAACATTAACGTACAATGAGCGAAGACAGAATTATTTGCTGACCTGACCCAACCAAGTGACACAAAAAACAAGTCCTCGCTGAACTTGAATATTTTGTTCACCGTCAACACAAAAAACCGCTTTCTCTGTACCTCCCCTAGCCCTGAACTAGATGTGATGCACTACAGTTGAGAGGAAAAAAACCCTAAATCCCCAGAGGCGACGAGTTGGACTTGGGTTTGTGTCTATAGTGAATGGTTATACAAGGCCGGTCGAGAACCTCGTCTTGCTCCACAAACTCCCAAAAGCTGGTGCCCCTGCCACTGACTACCCTACAACTGACGGCTCCCTTTCAGCCCTACAATTCCTGAACCCAACCCCGGTTCAACAAAGAGAAAATGGCGTGGAAAATACTACCCACATTTCTACCCCACTGCCTGGGTCTCTTACATTGTTATGCCTATAATATGCCGTACCGTGAATTGTTGAACCCACGAACAATTTGGCCTGCATGAGGGGATATTTATTGAACATTACTACAATGGAATTTCAGTTCGGTGCACAATGCTTGCTTGGTGGCCCCGGTGCCTATTGATGTTAGCCTATCGCTAAATCAAAAAAGAAAAAAAAAGGTCAAAATAAGACTCCCATATCGATAACGTTCAAACGATTTTGTTATGACAAATACGGACGCGGATTAATCGCACAATAGCGACCCCAAATGGCTAGTGGAAATCATATAAATGCAGTCGTAATTGTCCTGTAAATGTCTGCGAAGTAATATTGAGCAATTTTACTTTATCATACATATTGACTTTGTTGCACTGGTATATAGGCCTGGAGAGCAAGTTACCGTAGGCAACAGTATATAAAACACCAGTACTGCAGACCTATTACATGCAAAATGTACGATCGTGTATTACATAAAAATATACAGAATTTATACTCTACCAAATCATCAGCATTGCGTCTAAGCATTAAACAGTTAATCCTATCAGTTAATCCTATCACCTCCTGTAATCTCAAACATTAATCCCATTTGCCCAAATGTCCCCTTTAGTGCCGGCTGAGTACAAGCGGATTAGCATTTAAGATAAATCACTTAACTTCAAAGAGGTATAAAGATTAAAGATACATTACCCAAGTCAAATTGACGGGTACAAAATAGATTTACATTATCAATTGCTCATGTTATGTCACGAACAGGAAAAGGTACAACCTTTAATTTTTATGTAATTTAAACGAAAACAAAAATCAGTCAAGAATAGACTTGGAGTGTTCAAGAAAATTACTTACATTTGGATATTTTGTATGCTACTATATACGAGTGGTAAATACAATACAGGATTTAGGGCAGCAATCAGTTTTCATGGTGATGTTGCAAACGTGACGTGAAATTACACCGACTTTGATTAGCGAAACTATGAACAATATGTTCTATAGCAATATTGAGTGCTTCACAACACATTTTAAGGTACAGTAACAGGGTTTGGCAACATACCCAAACAGAAATGTTTACAGATTACGTATAACTTTCAGGATATGGAGATTGGTACCGGCAGAAACATACCGTCAAAATATTTCCGCATGAAATAGTGTTTTTATCCAAAAATTAGTAAAACAAAGACCGAACAGTTTTGATCTCGTGGTAAGATCAAAACCGATCGAGCTCAAATTTCCACAGGTTTATCATTTCATGTACATGCTGGATTAGACAAAGTGTGAGTGCTGTTCTGTGACCTTTACCAATTATACATTTGAATAGTACACACACAAACGACCATTAAGTTCAATATTCAATTACAATGTTTTAGTATTTAATGAGTATGGTATTCTCCATATAGGTCATAATTGCATATCCTGCCCTGAGTGCTAATCCCATCTATGTATTGTATTATTACGGTATTTATCTAATACCTCAACATTGCTTTGCTAACAGTGCGTTACGGTGGGCCTATTAAAGTATTATATTATCAGAGCTTGGAAACCACGTGTTTGCCTTGCCCCATATACGCGAAGATAAAAACACCATTAGGCGAATCTACATCTGTACATACGGGCGATTGTTGAAATAATATAGCGGTGGCATTGTACTCCACAGCCGCCGACTCTTTCAACATTTCACGGGGGCTGTGTCAACGCCGACGCGCAGAAAGACAAAACGAAAACTGGCAAGGAAATCTTGTCACAAGGGGTTTGAGAAATGACACTGAAAACACTAAAATGTAGCGCATTATATGAATGAATGGAAATTCTACCCACGGTTCATGCCCAGCGGTAAAACCATGTATTATTTTGTGCGCTATTAGAAGACCTTTAACGAACACTACTATGCAGAATATGACATTTACATAATGCAATGCGAGGGCCCGTGGCTATACGCAGTATATTACCTGTTCAGAGCACCGCACCTGTGCATGCAACAGATACCAGTATTACTCACACACGTGCTCAGCCATGCACATCCAAACAAAAAGAAAGAAGATAATTGCTACATTTAATTATAATAATAAATTGCAGCAATAGAAAACATCAGGCGCGGCTGCTTTATGGATAGTTTCCGTACAGTCATGTTTAAAGGTACTAACATACTTGGGTAAAGTTGATAGAACAGCTCGGTGGTCTGTTCATAATTTGATTTGTCATGGAATAAAAACAAACCTGTGGAATTTTCACCTCAATTGATCATTGGAAACAGTAGAACACAGCGAAAACCTATGATTGTTAGGCGAAATTGTGAGGTAATTGTAATTGTGAGGTTTTGACCTCGGAGACCAAAACTGTTTTCGGATCTTTTGTTTTACTCATTTCTAAATAATACAGCATATCAGAAAGATTTTAACGATATGATTGTACCAGGTCTATACCTTGTAAGTTATACGTAAATATGTTAACATCAAGTTCTGTTTCAGTTTCCTACCAAAGTATGATAGTACCTTTAACTCAGCGAAGATCACTTACGCTCAATTGGCGGCCAAAACACTATAGAATTCACAAATTTAAAATTCCCCCGTCAAATTGAAGTAATTTTATAGGCAAGTATTATTCCAACAAACTTAGATGGGCAACATTGGCAGAACAATCTTAATTTTTCGACAACTAAATACTAGTCAAACCAGGTTTAGTTTAGAGGAAGAGTAAATTTACTCTTCAATTGAATACAAATACTACATGTGGATAATCACTATGGCTATAAAGATATTGCAGAAAAACGAGTACGGTAATTTGTCCCGCCAATACGCCCATTGAACTCAAACCACGTGTAGGCTTATGATACAGCTTTCTGCCATTTTACATCTTTTTAAAATTAAAGCCCAACTGTGAATCAGGTTAAAAACCAGCTAAGCAAGACAATCTTGTAAAGCTGGTTAGCTCTCATGCTTTCTTCATCTGAAACATTAACTAGTTTGGCTTGACTGGGCAGGTAAGCCATTGAGCAGGGTACAGATACCTCCATGCTTAAATCCACCATGCACGCGGCTCACCTATCGAATGTATTAACTGTTCACAAAGTCGGGTATGGTCGCACATGCATTAAACGGTATTGGATCAGATCCGGGTATGTACAGCGTTGCGAGTTGGCACTATCAACTACTGAACTAGCCTATCATTAATATCAACGTGACGATGCATAACTGTGAACATGAAGGTTATTTGTAATAACTACTCACCGTGATGCAAAACGATCCCAAATGGTACTCCCTAATCATGTAGGCCTACCATGTTCCCAAACGATGAAGCAATCGTGATTGTACAAGCTGCTTTGACTAAATACACCAACAGCAGTTGTTGTATAGTAGACCTACCAGTGCTTGAACGGCAGTTTCTGTGCCTGATACCAATGAATGCAGACTCCCTGAAACAACAATACACTATGTGGAAGTTCAACACCACGGTTGTCAGTTCCACTGCAGTGGTTTTTAGACTGATTGCATAGCATGGCATCGCGTTGGGAGCTCGCAGTGCGTCGACGCAAAACGTACGGGACAAAGTCCGCGCGAGGATTGGGATGTGTTTAATGTACAAACTTCATGTAATACAGTCATCACTTCATTCTCGTTGCGTTGGCACAGAAACGCACCCGAGATAATGACACAACCACGAGTGTGCCATACGTGGTAATGTTTGCGGGCAGCAATTACTTATCAGTCATTCAGTTTTCCCATCAGAAGCACTTGAAACGAAATTGCAATGCACACTTTTATTTGTAATGTAAACAATGAATTCCCCCCCCCCTATTTTGATGCAAAATTAGCCTCATCTTAACGGTACAGCACAGGATTGATAATGATACAGAAATGTTCACAGATTCACGTATAACTTACAGGGTATGAAGATGGTGCTGGCAGAAACATACCTTTAAAATATTTTCGCCTGAAATGGTGTATTTATCCTGAAATTAGTAGAACAAAGACTGAAAACAGTTTTGATCTCAGGATAAAATCAAAACCATTCTTTATAAGAACAATTAAGTCGCGGGTTTTCGCTATTTTCCGTGACTCAGATGTCCGGTTGAGCTCAAATTTTCACAGGTACATACTGCATTAGACAAAGTGTGAGTGCTGTTCTGTGACCTTTACCAATCATGTTTTATACCTTTCCCATTTTCTTCAAGCATGCCAGTTCTATATTTCTGAAAGAGTGGCCAGGCACTAGCTATTTCAGGAAATTTAAATAAGGTCTATCAAGTAATAAAACCATTCATTTTACAACATTTTGGTCCTCGTAAAAAAAGTGCCTAAGAGACTGGCGTAATGGAAATTGTCGGTTGATCACTCATTGCCCTAATAAAACCGTTGCTATGATGTGCATGAGCAGGAATCTTGCTACCCTGGGGTAACACACACACCTCTCGTGCTAGCATGGTATGCCCTATACCCACAAGCATAGCAGAGATGGAGTGAGAGAGGAGGTCCTATACCACGGCACTGACATTGACTGAGCACTGAAGGACGGCGGTAAAGTGGCGGTTTTACTCCCTGACACAAGCCAGGCCGCAAGGCCACCAACAATGACATCACTTTACAGTACACTATGTAACACCAATTTCACAATCGTACCCATGCCCTAACCCCACCCGCAACACCACCCCATCAAAAATCTTCAGGCAAGTTCAGATAGGTTCACCATTTTGGCCGGTATGTCCTCAAAATACGATAAACTTTTTAGGAATAAAGAATACCAAAGCTACGGAGTTCCATGAGTGCCATTCCACTTATCAGGATAACCACATAATTTATCTAGCTAAGTCGACTTAGTAAGCCATAAAAGTCGACTTATCTAGATAACTGGTCCGGGCAAGATACCTTGCAAGATACCATATCCTGATCATACTCACCAAGACGACTTACTGAGAGAAGGAAGTCGACTTCTCGTGATTGTTAACCTTGCAAAATCGACTCACCAAAAAATGGGATTAATCATCAGGATAAGTCGACTTTTCCTTTTCACTGAAAGTCATCTTAATGAGACAATCATTGCGACAAGACGAATTTTACCACTAATAATAATATCGGCTTAGCTAGATAAATTATGTGGTTATCTTGACAAATGGAATGTCACACTGGAGCACCGTACAAAGTAGTCCGTTTGCAGCACTACGGTGGCATATTTTAAACCATACTTTAGACTTGAAACGCCCATAGATACAATGGTCATATTATTGAAATGTCAAGTTAATGCACATTGAATGTACTCGCACTAAAACATCCACAACCATCAATATGCAGCAATGAATGGTTCACGATGAATTTAACGGCACATCAACAATAAAACATCCACTGCCGTCCACATTGCACAAAAGGAAACACTACAAGCAGTTAACAACGGCAGTTGAGTATGAGGTCCGAAATGTGAGCTGCTATATCTAAACAGCGATATGGAGTTTAGGCATTCAATCTGAAATCTGAACCTATCTCTGAAAGCCCATTGTCCGCTGGATCACGGACCCGAACTGCCTACCGCTCTCTCAATCTTTATAGCGCAAACCAATTTCTTTTTCAAGCCCTTTTTCGTCTTTTGTAAAATTGTTTCTGCCGCAGCTCTTGCTCTTGGATACAAACAAAATGTCCACCGTGGTAATATACTACTACGATCAAGGCTAACATCGTTAGACCGTGGAATGGTCTATCCATCCTCACACACACACTATACCGTGCATGTATATGGCAATCATACGAAAAACGAGACCTGGGGGAAATTAGCACTGCGGCGGATGGAAACATTTGCGGTGCCCAAAATGGCGAATCTTGCCGAAATTGGAAATCCAGTATTCGCAATGGGACTTCGTTTACGTTTTTTATAAATAAAGTGTAACGAAAAATAAACCCGGGGGGTCGAGTAAAATGTCGTCTTGTTTCATAGGCGACTGGGAGGTTTATTATAATGGTTATGGCCTCCAGAAACTTGGCAATTTTGCCTCAATTTGATTTTTTTTTGGAATGCACAGCGCAATGAGTACGAATCGTTTCAGATATCAAATCTATCAAGTATACTTGGCCATTTGCCAACATTTATTAACATTGATTGATTAGAATAATTTATCATGATTTATCAAAATCTGTTTGGTTCATTATATTTATCCTGAGCTGTCATTTTTTGGGGTTGGCAAGATTCTACTAACGAGGTTCTCAAGCTTTAGGTGAAACAAGACGGATTATCATGCCACAGCAAACTGTGGTGTTAGAGAAGGTTCAACATTTTGAGGGGTACTACAGGCTACAGTTGTTCGAACTATCGGTGTTATACCGCTCTCTTGCGACCTTCCCCGAGGACCTACCCCTTCTCCTTCCCGAGTAACAGTGGGTGCATTCGTTTAGCTAACACGGGTCAGCCCTTACTGGGAATGGTCGTGCTGTACTGCACAAAACAAGCGAGAAAATGAGGACGAGGCCGAGGTTGACTGGTGTCGACTCGGGGGAGCTAAACGAATGCATTCTAGATTTGCTACATTGTATGCATTTTCAAGTGTATCAGAAATCCTAGCAGTGACCGAATAAGTTCGAAAACGACCAGAGCCACAAGGAAACTGCACTCCTGTTGGGGTTTCTCGGATTCAGGAATCCGGAATATCGGATTTAGTGCAATCTAACCGATGCTTGGATTCAAAATAGTCTGGTACCCCGTTTCCATTTAGAAAATGGTGTTATCTTTTCCAAGGGGTATGCAAGAAGGGTGACAAAATGGAAGCGCCTTGTAGCCAGTAGTACTGTAGTAACAGCTATTTATAGAAGGTTAGGGTTAATAATGAACACAGTCAGACGACCGATTACGTAATCGACTCCACGCACTCAATACTCAATGCACGAGATAGTTAACCATTACACCAACCTACTTAATTAATTTAAAAGCTATAACTTAATTAATTTAAAAGATATCGATGATCAATTTGTGCCACTTCAGATCAATATTCTGCAAAGACGAGAATTTTTTTTAGCATGCTGAAGGGAATAATTATAACAATGGCAAGTTGTCCTCGAGTTTTCATTTCATTTAGACAGGAGATGGGAATTGTTTTCGGTCGGTGGAAGCGACGGTAAACGAGGTATGGTATACCGACTCGCCTCCCGACGGCCTTCGGTTTAACTCCACAAAGTGCAGTGACTCACGAGTCTCAACCTAAAGACCGCCTATGACAATATTGAGCAAAACGCATACAGTATAATATACATAGTCTGGTTCCGGGGTTGCTTACATAAAGGCCATAGGGATGTCAAGCCCCCGGCACTGCGTGCTTGTCAGTCTAGTCGTGCTGGAGGTTGGTGGTGCAGGTGTTTTTCTCCGGAGATGACGAACCTGTTCTTTTTTTCTGACATTTTGACGGATGAAGGAGGGTCTATAAATTACGACCAACACGGATTAGCACTCAATTCTCGTTCCTCACGCAACACGTAGGCCCTACATTCTGTAAGGGCACCCACACAGCGCGCGGTGGGAGTGGGACCACTGTTACCCACAAGAGAAGTTACATTGTATACAAAATGGTGTATAATTTGTTGGACAGGCGTGTGGGATGGCGTGCCAAGATATAGTTTATGATATCACAGATTAAGATATCATATTTATGCGCAACCGTGGTGTACTTTGAGGCCTCAATTTTCAATCCCAGACGAACTTCAGTTCAGTTAAACTTTAAGAAAACCTCTTGTATTTCATTAAAATCCTGTGTTAGTCTAATACCATACAAGTTACCTTTCTAATTCTATGTAGGCCTACTACAGTAATTGAAATAACAAAGAAGAATTGACTGGAGTGGCATTCGAACCAGCGATCTCCGGAATACCGTAACCGGTGCTGTACCAAAATAATGAGCTCGTTGTCCCTTATCGTCAGTTATCTATCTACATTGTACTAATGTCATATTGTGCTATTATGTTTCCAACTCGGTTCAAAATTACCAAAAAATAGATGTTTTGATTTTAACTCGAGTTGAAAAAGTATGTTTCTGTATCTACATTGAATTAAAAGCGTATGTTAAACGAAGACATTTGGTTCACAAAGAGGGGAATTTTGGTAACTGTAAAATATTGTTTGTGAAAGAAATTCAATGCTTCCTGCCGTCGGGCGCATGTTTACAAGTACAATCTACTTACGGCGTACAGTACCGCGCAGAAAAGGAAAAAAAAACCTTCTGAAATCCGCACTCAAGGAGAATTCCTTAGCAATCTCTGACACGGATAACAATCTCTAACCTTAGCCTACTTTTTTTACGAGTTATTTAAAAAAAAAAAAAATCCTGCATAACTTTTGACCCGTTTTCTGCGGACGTGATGGTGCGTGAGGCACGCACGCATAACCACGGCACAAGGGTTTTGAAACGCGCCATTGACAAAACAAAAAAAGACAAGAAAAAGGCGCCAAAAATGCTGTATAACTGTAATTTTACAGGCCCCCACAAGTTGACCCCGTGTCGCTTCGACTTGACTCGCCAAGGGGGTCAACCGATAAATCCCAGCCGAGCTCCGTTGAAACTGTCGTCGTGTGAATGCCATGCAGTCACCTCGGCCGCGAGCGCAATTTCCGTCCTTACAAGTTTATCTTCATCTGACTTGGCACTCACAAGCTCCCTGCGAAATGTCGAGAATGCATTTTCAATTGGCTATAGCGTATTATATGCAGGCGTTCAAGGTTTACCGGTAATCATGTTGTTTTGCAACGATAGCACGAGCCCCAACGGTGTTACACGTGCCTATATCGGTATATCGGTATATCGAAAGGGATCAGCATCTCTGCAAATAATTTCAACCAGGCAAACACCGAAAAACCATCAAGTCAGAAAATGAATTATTCGGCTGCTATATACCAAAAACTGCCTTAGGCCAACTGCAAAACCATCGTGTTGTTTACTGAAAATTACATGACATTATGTTTCGGGCTGCATACGGCAATGGGAAATCACATGACATAGAAAAACAAATCCGTGGCGAAAATAGCGCCCACAGCAGGACTTATATTATGCAAGATAGGCCTACATAAACCATAGCCTTTGAGAAAGATCCTGCTATAGGATCGAAATTTCAGGCCCTCCTAACTCTACGGCATTTTATATTTCAGGTCATTATTTTGGATGATGAGCAGTTTGCAGCAGTTTATCACTTGTATATAAATTACATAAATATAGTAGTTTATTACTTGTAATAATAGTTATAACCGGAGGCTCAGCCGAATTTGTACCGAGTTTTGGGCATATTTGATTTCTCAAACTTGCTCGAAACCCTCCCTGTCATAATAAGCATATCGATTTTTCCTTCTACCTCCCGTTCACTTAAAAAGAAATAGTTTTATGGTTCATTGATACTTCGTCTTGTCAGTTTAAATGTGGATTTCTTCCTTCCCGTCCCTTTGCTGTGCTTTTATGCCCTGCTACATTACTACCGGTCAGTGCACACTATCTTAGATTGACAAGATTCGGAGGGAATTTTTTTTCCCATCCTGCATGTTTTTTTCCTCTCTCCAAAGGCTAGGGTATATCCCTGCCAAAGAGGCCTGTACAAGGTAGCCTCGACACATAGCTAATCACTAGGAGTTGATAAAAATCCACATTCTGATTCCTCTTTTAAAATATGTTGATTAGTTTCTGGCATTTTTCACATGGTTCTTTTGTCAACTTGTTTTGTTGCTGAGCTGGAAGCGTCATAAATTGTTGACTTCGTGTAGAAGATTGATGACTAGCATGAGCTGAAAGCAACCAGGTGTCGCTCGCACATTAGCATAGGAGAGAATAATTCAATGGCAACATTCTGTTGGCTTTTTGTTCTTCAAATTGAATTACCGCCAAATGTGTGTGTCGTTTTTTTTAACAGACTATGGCGATTCAAGTATTTTACAGTTGGAAAGCATTTCACAATGGTACTAAATCTACTAATATCATAATTTGGTTTCTGTCATAGAAATGCAGATTTATGGGCAAAGATATCAGGAAAGATGCAGTAAAAGTCATCTGTGAAATTCACAGTCCCATGCGGTGTTTCTATCAGCACCATCTTTAAACCCTCTAAGTTATAGGTAAATCTGTGAACATTTATGTGTTGGTTTCCTATACCAAAGTATGATACTACCTTTAAACGATGCCTCCATTTTAGGGAATCGCAAGGCATCATATTGGTCATGTTGATTTTTAATTTCAGTAATCTAACTATCAAATTGCATAATTATCATACATTTACCTGAGTGCATTTACTTTTCCAAGAAATAACGGTTTCTGGGTGTTTCTTTAAAATGTGTGCCCGTTCTTATATTAATGGTGTTTGTTTCTAATTCATGCAGTTCAATCATTATGTGCATCGGTTTGCGGAAACATCATGTAAGAATCGTTCGAACTTTCGCACTTCGATTTCGTTCGCACTTCTCGTAAGGTCTCAACGTTTCGACAAGCCTGCTCTAGTCATCATCAGGAGACAGCCGTTAGCTTATGCATTTTTGGTGGCGTTCATTATGCATTTTTCGCAATGATGACAGGATTTCAGAGAAAGATGCTTCACAAAAAAATTGCTTTTGATATTAACAGTATACGTTCGTTCAAAAACTGGTGCTGTCCTTTTTGTCATTACCAATTCGGTGCCACGCCTTTAAATGATAGAATACATAATGGATGTAGTTCGCCTGCACTTACATCGACCTTGAACGTCAATTCTTCCCTTCAAGCCCCATGCTGCCTCGTTAATCAAGAATTCATTAGGTAATTAAAGGAATACCATACAGTCAGTGATGACACAGTAATGACACATACATAAGCCGCTCGCAAATATCAAAGACATGTGGCATTTTTCGGTCGATTTATAACTGCACACAATACCAGCCCTATTTATCGTTTTGTATGCCTATACACTTACAAGTTATAGATTCATATACATTAACAAAGGGCGTAACTGAGCTAATTTTGTTTAAGTGGCAGAGTGCACTCCTTGTATAAAATTACAGAATGGAAGGATATTGATCAATGGAAGTACATGGAGGTATACATCTTCCGTTGGTTGGCATGATATACAACAGGCCATCACAAATGACGCGTGACCAATTGGCATCAGCATTGAGTCGTGAGCCACTGGTTATAGCCTTATGCACTGTCGTGGGTATCATTAGCAAACAATTGCCAGGGGTTTATGTGAGCCTTCGCCCCGCTGAGTTTCGCCAGTAGTACCCAAGGGTTATGTTTCTGATGCCCATGACAGGAACCACAGCAGAGATCCATCATCTTATAATAAATGCACCCCTTTATGATATCTACCACCGATCATAAAGAACAAAATGTTATGAAGAGGTGTATAATGCATTTTAATGCAGTGGGTAGGATGGCGGCATTCCTTTGATCTCTCAATCAATTTTTTTTTCTTATCTGTTAACTCGGTTTGCAGTGGTGAATCCCGCCTGGGGGAAACTGCTGGTTCTGTTCCTCGCGCATCCTCATAAAGTATTCATCCTTTTTTTCTCTCCTCGCAATACCCCCTCCCATCCCCTCTCCTCCGTTTCCAAGGAGACGCATCTGGGATGCGGCTGGAGCGACTCTCTGAGTATTGGCGAGTCGGCCTCGGCCTCCTTGCTCGCTGTTGCCAATGTGTGCGGCGGTGAAAGTTCGCTGAAGGACGGCAGACAGTTCAATCAACAATCTGACACTACGCCATCAAAGTCCCTCAGACCCCTTGTGTCGGAAGCATCTCGCCCCGCTCCCCGGATTCAACACACCCGGGGGACTTCGCACAATTTCACGGGTCTAAGTTGGGCTGCTTTAACCATCAGAAAAAGCCCCAACCCCGTGCGAAGCCTATAATACCGAACCCGACGAAAATAATAATTGATGGCCGCGTTTAATGTGATCGTTACTCGCGTGGCCCAGGGGGGATTTCTAAAACAAAGACCCGAGCGCCCAGGCTTGTCCGGGGAGGTCGGTCGGTCCATCGATCAAGATTACGAGGGCAGAATGATCTAAAGTCCCGGCTTCTTGATCCGTGACTCACTCTGATTAAAAAACGAAACACAATTAAAAAAGGAAGCCCACACAGCTGAAGTTTTCTATAACTTCACCTCATCACGCCCAATTTGGTCGTGAAATTGAACTAATTTTGTGTTTTTAGTCTCGGTCGTCTGGGCATTGGTATGCGGACCCGGCTTTACTTATCAACCGATGACCATGAATAATTGAAAGGTTTGTAATAGCATTTTCACGACATCTCCTATACCCAATTGTTTTAAATTCTTCCCTTTTCTGGTCGACACTAATTATTAAATCTACCATCGTGATAAGAAAACGCAATAAAACAAGGAGATCGCTTATTTCGGGGGGAAATTATGGAAAGATTTTTAGGGAGGACGGTACAATCATGAATTTTGAAACAGCGAAGCACAACCACAGATTTTCAATTTAGTAATTGAAATAATCGCTGATTTATCTTTTAATATCTCTTTTAGTGTATATAACTTTTGGTGAACCATTTATTTTCCTTTTATTTCTTTGTTAATTCTTTCTATGTACTCTTATTGTTTTCTAAGTTCGTTCATGTACAAAAGGTTTAATTCGGCCTTTGGCCAAGAATACATTTTAAAATGAATAAATCATTTCAAATCAAATCAAATAAAAAAAGGTTATAAAGTTAGGCTTATTTCAAGCAGTTGAAAACAGTTGACATCTGATATAGAGAGATCTGCTGTATTATCTTGCTAGGCAAAGAAGACTGCAGTGCAAGACTATACCATACCACCAATTACGTTAATGAAATTCCCAGTTGGATACTGGACGTCATCTTTCCGTCATGTTTGTGTAATTTTACACACATCATTTAACTAACAATCAGGCAACCACTATAAATATACAAACGCTACTTCCTTCAAATAACATTGTGTACCAAAATATCAAACCAAGGCCAAATGTCAACAAGGTTCGAATTAATTTCACTGAAAAAATGAGGGCTTTATCCAATTACTGTCTCTAAGGCGGAGATTTGGGGAATAATTAGATGAGTCGCCTAGTATAGATGAGCCAATATTGCATTCGGATGGAGAAATCATATGGCAGACGATCACGCAGTCTGTAATGGCGCGCGTGCCTTTCACGCCCTGTGATTCGTCGGACGAGATGGATCTCGCGGTTGGCCAACCAATCAGCTCGTCGCGTTTCACGCGCGATTGGCCGAGTTATCCATGGTGTGGCTGTCACGTACACATGAATATCATATACAGAGGCCTATATCGCACATCATGGCACATGGCGATTATGGCTCATTACTGAGTCAATGCGAATTGAATTGGAACTTTTCTGATGTCCCAGTGGTCCCAAAAGGTATTCCGTACCTGATTTCCAACCACTGGAAGATTTCACACGAATGAATCGCTTGAGTAAAGTACGGCCATTAAGGTAAACGCCACCTCGTACTCAGGTGAACCAAACGACACGTCATTCATGCAAAGTGCTTTGCCCTATAAAGACAACTCTCATTTCTTCGAGAGTATATAAACTCAGGGCCCAATTGTATGGAGCTGTTAAGCACAGCAAAATAGCTTAGCACAAAATGTCTTGCTCATCAAACCTCCATTAAAAATTGATATTCATGGTCAGCGAACAACAGCCAAAGAACAATCACAAGTGATACACAACACATGGAAATTTGGTCGTTAATCATGTTTTTATTAAGACAGAAATTTCATGGTTAGCAAATTTTTGTGCTAAGCAGGACCGTTAAATTACCCCAGGTTGCATGCAAAGCGTATTGGACTGAGTACCTTCAAGCACAGAGCTGGCCTGGTTTAGGTGCACAGAGCAGAGCTGGCAACATTAGTGAAAAATCTAGACCTATCAAGTTCAATTCTCGACTTCGAAAATATTTAATAGAGGCTAAATTCAGCAACATGTTTAATAATAATTACATTATCCAATCGCACTTGAACACAGTATTTGATCCAGAATATGCAAAATGCCAGCAATGAACTAATAAAGTCTTCGCACCACCACCTGTCTGCTGAAAACTTCTGCCAAGAACTCTGACACGTCCATCAAATAATATCATCGATAAACCAACAGTATAGGATTGCCAGATCTTTTCACTCAACAAGGACACCTGACAAACGGCGGGATGGTTCGGCTACCTACCTCCCGTTTGTCCAGGCATTGTTTCCCTAAAAGGTATCACTTTTGCGACACGGGATGACCCCGCCACCGCCTCCCTGTTTTTTGGCCGGGGATCGACCGGCCATCGACCGGCCGTATCGTCTTTTGAAAGGATTCGCTGAGCCGACAGGTAATCAGCCGCCAAATTGCTAATGATACGGCCGTCACGTCGATTGAGAAGGAAAAGAAAATCCATAAAATGTCTGCGAATATTGTTTGCGACAAACATCGCTCATTAAAATGAGGTGATGCATATCCACACGATCGCACTAAGCGATGGAAACTGGTTGTTAGCTTAAAGAAAAACTCAGGGGTCGATGTAACGTCCTACGATCGATCGTAACTAGAGATACGAAGGATAACCCATCGTATCCTTCGACTTCTACGAATCTTCTATGGGCGTTTTACGAAATGGAGCCCGAGCCTCCGTCTCAGACTCCGGCTCCATTTCGTGAATCCATTCTGAAATAACGGGTATATCTAAATAGACGCTTTTGGCTGCAGTTCGGAAGTAGATTCTCTGGTTTGAAAAGTAAAACTGAGCTTCAGCTTCGATGACGAACCACAACCTATATGACAGAGCTGGAGCCCGAACCTGAGCATCCGTTTCGTAAACGCCCTATGATTGTATCTAAGTCCTACGACTGATATTAAGATACACGAAGAGTTTGGTAAAATCGACCACAGGCACGATATACAATGTCATGCAGTTAAAAGTCACATACCGCGCAGAACGTCAGTGCCACGCCAAGGAAAATATATTTCCCCACTTGAGGCATTTGTTGTTTCCCCACAAAATCACTATGAAAGATGACATGCAGTATACAGAAAATGCGCAATCAACAATCAGTTTGTCAGTTGAGGAAGAACAGCCCGTCCAGCGCCGTCAATTCAAGTGCTATGGGTGAATTAACATCCATCATTTTGCAGCTTCGATGACAACCAGAAACAAGAACGATTTATTCCCATCAACAATTTTCTAAAAGAATAATGTCGTGTTCGGTAATTTTCACTGTTATAGGGTATAAATAATCATCATAATTATATACAACAGATTTTACTTTTGCAAGACAGTGATGTGATAATTATCGTATATTGCACTTTGTTTACACCTACCTTTTCAGTCTTAGAATTCGAACTCGCCTAGCATCATCTCAGCAATATCCAATCGACACATAACATCCTTGTAAAACCGTCCCGAGCTCTTCGCTACCTTTAGTGTGTATAGTACTCCGGGGCTGACGTGTTGAATGAAGAGCAGGCTAGCCGAGCTCCAAGTCAACGGATCCGATGTCCCAGTCAATGGAGGCTACTGTGCAGTCAATGGGAGCCACCGCCTGACCAATCAGCGACCGCCTTGCCCTCCCGTTGCTATAGAGAGCAAAATAATGAAAATGATAATACAAAAAAAAAAACTCCCTGAAGCTCACCTGTGTATATTATACTACAGATTGCATCTCTCTCGCTGTTTCTTCCCTTTTATCTGTGCGTTTTCAACTAGAGTCAAAGTCACTCTATAAATTCGCCCGTCTCTTGCAGCTCGCCTCGAAGCCCTTGCAGCTCCGCACGCGCGGGGGAAATACAAGCAAGATGACGGCATGAGCTAGCTTATAGCCCCCGCGGTGGAAATAAAATCAGAGCTGTCCGGGAGAAAGTAACAGGTTCAACGTCCGGCCCGCCTTGATCATCATCATCATCATAAAACGGCAGTAGAATCAGTCCCCTGCCCAAGCCATCGATTTTTTTTTTTTACCTTCCCCATCTCCCCTCGACCATTCTCTCAGCTCAAACTGACGAGATTTTAATTCCCAAGGTGTGGGGGGAGGAAAAAAAACCGGTATGCTGGCACAATAAGCACGCTCCAGTAAGTTGTAGGGAGGGAGGTAGCTGGGCTGCGCAGGCGGAGCAAGCAACAACGTATAGGGCCTGCTCGCCAAAGCTCTATGCTTTCTCAATGCATGGCCCCGTGCATCAATTTGATCACCGTTAATGAAGTTATTCCAGGCGTTTGGCCGTTGAAAAAAAAAAGCGCCCAGAGTACAAACATGAATGCCGGGAGAGTAAAAACAGAGGAAGATGCTTTAAGGTGTCAGTGTACGTGTTTTCCCCTCTTGCAAGCAAGCTACCTGTGTGATTGAAAGAAAGAACGAACTCGGGGGTAATATCTCCAAGGGTATTATTAGTACTGTTGTGGGGTGAGAAACAACCCATCAAACCCGTGCACTTTCCGCATCAGTTGAAAGCCAGATTTTTCGGCTTGATCTGAGCGACCGACTTCTGAATAATGTGAGCATAACAGTCGGATTAAAGGTGAGTTATTATGCAGTGGCACTGTGCACAAGAAACATGGGATAGGTCTATATGTAACTAATGAACTCTGGACAAGGCATGCTGTACCCAATTTCATAAAGCTGCTTAAGCGCACAATTTGCTTTAATGTAGTATCACACTTTGGTAAGACACCAACACAGAAATGTTCACAGATTTACGTATAACTTTCAGGGTATGAAGATGGTGCTAGTAAAAACAAACCGTTAACATTTTCCGCCAGAAATGGCGTATCTATCAAGAAATTAGTGAAACAACGGCCGAAAATCTTTTTGATCTTTTAAAAGATCAAAAATAAAAGAGAAAAGACTTAAGAAATATTGTGGCTGTTTTTCACGGTTTTCTCAAAACGTGTATGGGACTGAAATTTTTCACAGAAGACCGTTACTGTATCTTCCTTTATATTATTGCCCATTAATATGCATTCCTTTGACAAAAACCAAAGTATGATATATTACCTTTAAAGGGGAGTTAATATGCAGTAGCCCTGTGCACAAGAACATGGGATAGGCCTAGGCCCTATAACTAATGCACTGTGGACAAGGTATGCTGGGCTCAATTTCATAAAGCTGCTTAAGCACAAAATTTGATTAAGCATGAAAAGTCTTCCTTGATCAAACAGGATTACCAACCAAATTGTTCATGTGATGTTTACTGCTTTTGACCTGCATTCGGCCATCGTTTGCTAAGCATAACATTCACAAGGAGAGTCTGGCTGGCATACTGATTTTACTTACCAAGGTTTTTGGTGCTTAAGCAAATTTTGGTGCTTAAGCAGCTTTATGAAATTGGCCCCAGGTCATTACAAATAATTCGTTTGAAATTATCATCTAACATCTTTGTAATGCGCCTGACCAGGCCAGTGTCCAAGCTCATTGCCTTAGGGCTACACACGCCTCATAAAGAAACGGGCATCTCAAATAACTCTTAATATCAGTGTCCATCAAAATGAAAATATTTCGATGATTGTCAATCTATAATTTCATAATGATAACGATCTCCAGCAATGCATGTGGTGATATGTTAAGGCTTACTGCCTTACAATAAAATACCCTTTCGTATCGAGGGATGGTCCTCGAAAGGATATTATGACAAATTGACTTCGAAGAAAGGACATTAGGAGACATTTTGGTCGCATAATTTTAGGAGGAGAAAATAAATAATGCCCTAACAGATGTTTATTATCCCAAGGTTTCTATGCTACACAAATAATATGAACAGGGTTTTACAGGGGCCAATTTCATAGAGATGATAAGCACAAAAATTTGCTTAGCACAAACATGTGTCGCCCAATTATAAAAACAAACCACCATTACAAATTACATTTGATATTCATGGTCAGCGAACAACGGCTAAAGAACAATCACAAGTGAAACACAACACGTGGACATTTGGTTGTTAACCTTGAAATGTCATGCTTAGCAAATTTCCGTGCTTAGCAGCTCTATGAAATTTGCCCCAAGAAACAGTTCAACCAGCTTATGAATTGTTGGTGGCATTCATTATGACAGAAATGTCATGCTTAGCAAATTTCCGTGCTTAGCAGCTTAGCAGCCCCAGTAACAGTTCCTTAGTCATCCAGTATACAGAAACATGAATACCTTATACAGCCAAACAAAGGAGGAAAACACATTCTAATACAACATAATCGTTATAAATAATTCAAGCAAATTCGTGAGAATTAAGCCACAGCTAAAATAAGAGCTCATCTTACTGCAAGCTAACGCGCTCTTTGTCCGGTGGTGCGACGGCGAGGTTATTTTAATAACGCTGGAACCAGCCACAGGAATACAAAGATGACGCAAGCTCGAACGCGACACGGATCGAATTCGGGCGCAATTTGTAGCCAAAATGATAAAAACATAAAAAAAGGTTAGAGAAGAAAAGGTCCCAACACAAATCTTGAGTTTCTTTTCCTCGGGGCGATCTAATAATTTGTTACATGAATAAATATGAAGCACCGCGGCATACGACCGCACTGGGGTGATGGGGTGTTGGGGGGGACTTCATTAAATGGGCACTTCTAGTGGATGAGTTGGCAATGACAGGCGAAATGAGGCCATTGATTGTGTCCATAACTGGGGTAAGATTACTCCACTTTTTCCTCTGTGCTCGAGTTTCATTGGTTCCCAATCGAATTTCCTAGCAGAGCGCCAATTTTATGCCCGGTGTATTATAGGCCTTTATATACTTTAGCTGGTCCCCGCGCGCGCTGTCAAGAGAACAATTATGCAGACAATTTTGGCGCGTGAATCACCTTTTAACCGAATTTTATTTCCCGCCACTTATAGCTGTCTTCTGCCTCTCATTATAGGTGGAAAGTGCGCTCATAGTATATAACTACACACAGATAACAACCTGGGTATAGGCCTAAACATCACAATCCCATGGCGTTTCAATTCATAACTCCGATGACAGCTGCGATAATTCCTAAGTCATACAAAAAACATAAATGAATTTACGGAGAATACTTATGGACATCAGTTGAAATTTAATCACCCGGGACTTAATTTTTGACTATAGGTGATATCCTTTAACAGTTTATGAGGTGCTATCTTTTTAAAGGTCCCATTGTTGGATCGGAAGACGTGTCACATCTTGAACGAGTTTAACTCTGATGCATGGCATTTATTGCCATGGAAACAGATGCACTAATGCAAGAAACTCTGTCAGACTGACGGGAAACAGCGAGTTATAAATTCACCTGAAGGGTTCAATGCTCTCTGGACGTAGGCCTACCTGAAATTGGCGCCAGTGTCCCCGCCGGTTCGAGGCGATATTACCTCGCTTCATCTTTTGGTAAACGACCGGGGATGAGTGTTGTCTCAAGACGAATCTCAAGGAGTCTTGCAATTGGGGGAAAAGGGGGGCTCCTAACCACCAGATGTCCAGGTGAATAACAAGTGAGCACTGAGTCACCAGTCACCCAGCAGCTCGTTCGGGGGGAGACAGACGAGAAAATCTCCCACCAGGGACCGGAGATAGACGCGCTGGATGTAAATAAACTCCGCGAATCATGTCAGTCTTGTTTCCAAAGTAGAGACACAGTACAGATGATTTCCCATATAACCAAAAGGGTGGAAATCATCCGAAAAGCATTAATTTCAAATACCGAGGCCGGACACAAGACTAAGTGCCCTTTTTTCTCCTCTCAAGATGTTTACACAGAATGCACTTTGGAATCCTGAATCAAAATAACGACAAGCGAATTTGCATAAGTTACCTTTTTTTGTTCTTTTCTTATTCCGTGAATCATTAAGTAACGAGCGAAGACCGCTGGGGCGCCGTATTTATTAAAGTTGTGTTATACGGTCCGAGTATTGGGCCCATACAGCAAATGGCAGGCCAGACCGTGTCTACTCAGCCCGTGTTTGTGGATATCTTACCGCGATCACGTCTGCATCAACAAAACTTCCTGCCTGCGCGGGCTGTACTCGAGTAATAATTCACGAGCATTTCAAACATTACGGGGACTGTGCTTCACTTTGTGCACTGTTAAAGGTAACATGTACTGTCCGCTCTATATATCCAGGAATCTGTACTTTGGACAACAGTTTTACTTCGGCCAAATTCAGTGCTCACTTTTCAATAAAAATGTAGGAAAGAGTGGGGCAAATTAGCATAAAAAGAGGTGTTGAGAAATACATCAGTTTATATTGAGCCAATGGTCGCCTTTAAGAGATCTCATATAATCAACTCCAGTGCTTCTCGTAAAAGCTCTCTACATAAACATTAAATTTAACTTCAAGGAAGTGGGATTTGATACAAAATATGGGCGTTTCACCATAGTGCGCCACCATGAGTTTGCAACGCGTTGGCCAATCACAATGCGCGGAATTATAATATTGTCGACAAATTGGCCAACGCGTTGCAAACTCATGGTGGCGTACTACTGTGAAACGCCCGTAAATGCATCTTAAAAGACACGTCAGGCACTGGGACAATTCAGTGCGTCCTCCTAACTCAGGTTGTCATTTCTTTGGCCAAAGAAATACAGATTCATGTGCACAAATACATGTATGAAGAAAGATACAGTAACAGTCATCGGTGAAATTCCCAGTCCCTACGGTGCTCATTTTTTTTTTTAGAAAACAGTGAAAGGCGCTAACGGCATTTTCAAATATTCAAAGGAGTTTGATCTCCCTGAGATCGAAACTGTTCTTGATCGTTGGATTTTCTCTTTTCTGGATAAATACAGCGTTTCAGGCAGACAAATTTTAACAGTATGTTTCTACCATCACCATCTTTATACCCTGTAAGTCACAGATAAATCTGTGAAGATTTGTTTTGGTATGCTACCAAAGTATGATGTTACCTCGAATAAAAACATTCTCTGAAAATAGACGCGTCAACAAAATAATCAGTTACATTCCTGAAATATTAGCTTTCCATTACAAAAAAACAAAAAACTCAATTTACAAATTTGAGCAAAATAAACGTCTGAATCGGAGAACGAAACTTCATTTTCATACTAAAAATAAACCTGACATCAATATCCCGCCTGGCTTCCCTTTCTATTCTTGGCATCATCATTATTATTATTATTTTTTTATAGAGGAATTACTAATCGTCAGAATATTTTTGTCACTAGGCGTGTTTCGAAATTGGATAATGAAGTAGGCATACACGCCGGTGGGGTTGTGGGATAGATGAAATTCTTCCACGAGATATGGGGCTGAATTTGAACCCGGCGTGGCTAAGCAGGCCGCGTCTCGCTCCGGGGCGGCTGCAGACTGCAGGGTCCCGGAGAAAAAAATTGCCACGGGGCCGGGTCCATCAGCCTTCTTCTTCCCCGTCGCGTCGCGGTGAGAGGTTTCGGATTATCTCCACCGTTGTGTCATCATCTACAAAAGCAAGTTATATCTTTATAAGACCGCCCGGCCGTTCTCCATCGAGATGTGTAATCACCAGTGTATACGGCGTATCATGTTTCCCCGATTCTGCCGACACGCTAAGAAAATATTTGCTATTATGCGGCCTAAACCAATCGATGTTTGAGCTTTTTTCCCTCCTCCACATATTCACGCTGATCTCAATTGGTATATTAGTTACCATGGAAACCGCATCGCCCCGAGCTGCATGATAAAACTACAACATCTCAATCAAAATTTTGGTGAATGCATTAAATGATAATTTTCATAATCCGGGGCATTTGAAAACCCTACGGTGTCCTGCAGATAGAAAAGGTTACACAGCGGATAGGGCACAAAACCAGGCCTGAAACATATTTTCACCAAGATGGAACATTTTATGATAAATTATGGATGAAATAATTTCGACTTGGTAGGCGTTGTTTTTCTGTCCCATAAAAGGACAACTCACACTACAATTTTGCAGGATTCTGATATTTCTGGAGTGAGATTTGTGATAACACCGTTTGATTATTCTCTTTTGTGATAATGACGTGGATCTGAGAAGAACATGTGACACACTCGACGTTTCGAATCACATACAATGTTCGTCTTCGGGAGAACGTAATTTCATTTTCAGATAATCATTTCAGAGAGGTAAAACAACAAAACATGATAATAAATAAATCCTAATTATGATACATGTTATATTTCTCACGACTGAAGACTCACAATTACGTCATGCTTTAGAGTCAAGAGGGCCTGACGTTTCGATCCAAACAGGATCTTTCTTAAAGGCTAATAGTACAGGTTAAAGCAAACACATACGGATGAGGAAAACATAACATAATAGAAGGGGGAGTTTTATAGTCAAGTCAAACAGGAAACATACTACAAGGCTACAAACTGCTAACCAACGAGGTATATTGCATTTTCGTCCATTCTCCGCCCGGCTTCATGACTACTACCACCTCAATTTCCCTCGTGCCTTCCTGAAAGAAATTACCACGGAGCCAAGCCTAGTGAAACTACGTTTTATTTCCAATAATGCAGATATTTTTATTTCGCTGGACTCAGAAAATCATTAATGTAGTTCAATTGTTCAAGGGCGCTCACCACTCCGGCTAATGAACTGATTGAAAGCATCAATTGTGTAAGTGGACAGCTCGACAAATTTGGTCATTATTTTGGGAGCCTTCCCACCGCCTGTGATCCGTCTAGCGGGACCGCGTCTCCCGAGGCCGGTATATTCATATACGATTGCTCGCTCATCGCGCATGACTCACCCCTTCATCAACTTCCATCCCAATAAAAACCGTCAATAAAAACCGACTTTGAGTTTCCCGACCAAAATTGTGATATACAGTGGAACGCCTCTATAACGAACACCGCTATACCGAAAATAACTATACCAAACATCATCCATGGCTCCCAAATTTTATGTATACCCGCGGTCCAATGACTGTATAGGCATGCTGAACATTGTTCACTATAACGAACTACCACTTTAACGAACAATTTCTGTGCATCCCAGCGTGTTCGTTATAGTGGCGTTCCACTCTATACCTTTCTTTTGTAAAGTCACTACCAGAGTTTTTGCCAACCAAGATAGCGGAAACTACGGAGAGCCAACAAAGCCGGGTATAACAAAATAAACCACAATGAACACAATTTGTACACAACGTTTTTTAAAAAATCTTCGTGAAAACCCAGAAAAAAAGGCAAAAATCCACTACTAAGTAGTACTTCTGTTCCTCAGCATTATGTCTGTCAAAACCTTAGACAATTCACGAAATGGTTAAAGTCAACAAAATGTATAGCATGACACGCTGGTGACGCCTGACCACTTTTTACCATTCAGTTGAAATGCTAGATAATTATTTTACCAGACACACGGTTTTAATGGTCTCTGAACTATTCTTCAACAAAACGTTGCAAAAAATATCTCTAACATTAATTTGTGCTTTCCAACGGTTTGAGTTTTAGAAGGAACTGCATATACATTTCTATACGCAGCTGGCTTCAATTGGTATTCATTATTCACATAAAATACAATTTTGTTCATAGGATAAGTTTTTTCGGCCCCAATATAACGCAAGTCACTTGGGAAACACACAGTGGTTGTAATATTGGCCAATGACGAAACGCGAAGGCTCATACCAAGGCCATACCCTAAGCTATATTTAATACACTGTATAGTGTACATTATTAGGATTGTGTGTTTATAGTCACGCTCATACGATTCAAGATAATTTCAAAGTGTTGAGTAACATGCCTGGTATTTATAAAAACGACAGGATCAAATATCAGGCTTTCAACGGGATGAATATTCATTCATTCTGTGTGTACGTATTCTAAGGCAAGAAAGGTTTAAAGGAAGTGCAAACACCGGTTTGCTAACAGACCCAGGCCTGGAAACATGATGGCAATTAATACGGGTTGGTTACCCTGCCGCTGAAGCGTCTCAAGACAAGCGATAGCCCCTGTTAGCTGACTTGATCGCGTTGTTAATATGAAACAGCGAGACGAAATGAATGTAATTACACTCATCGCTCACGGATTGTCAAATTATCTCTCCCCCTAAAGTCACAACGAAAAATCCTCCAACCAAGATTGATTGATTCATGAAGGGTTGGGTGTCGGGGAAAATGCCACTTCTACACGGCGCAAGAAATCACCAGGCTCCCGGTGGTTTTCCTGTAAAAGTCTGTCTTTCTCTTTCACCCATCGGATTGTTTTTCTGCGCAATCATTCTTCTACTTAGTATAGGGAGACGAGAAAGGCAGAGAAAAAAAGGTATCCTTGCCATCTCAGATGTCCTAAAGATGACAGATGCACATCCGTGTACAAACAACGGCGCGCGGGGTATTGAGCAGAGATTCAACCCCGCTAGCACACGCATGATAAATTTGCCCGTTCGTGACTCAGTTTTGTAATGTCTGAGGGGCTAGCATTATAAGATGTATGGTTATACGTAGATGCCATGGCGTGGAAGCAGGTGTTGGCTTTGTTAAATACAAGGGGGCAAACAATCATTTACAGGGATGTTAGTCCACAATTCTCAGGTGGGGATGCGACGGCAGGGTGGGTGGGGGAAATGCGGCTATGATGTTATAGAAGTGGGGCTGTGTAGTGAGGAAGGGTAACCGAGGGGGGGGGGGGGGGGGGGGGGAGTTAAGGGACGATCGAAGACGGGTCCAAGGGTCAATTCCACCAAACTCATCGTAACTTAGCCTACTATTAATCGTAGTATATTATGTAGGCCTACTTATGATGCATTGCAGCCATACGTAGGATAGGCTCCCAACGATGGGTTATCCTTCGTAACTAGAGTTACGATCGATCGTAGGGCTTCGTGAAATCGACCCCAGGGTAAGTTGAAAATGCAGGCTTCTGAGGCATCGATTAAACCTGTCACATTTCATAAACATTAATTGGGCAAAGAAATAATTTGGACAAGGCCATTTTAAAGGGATAACACAACATGATTGAAAAATATAATAGTAATCTTCACAGACTTGACCAAATTACGGTACACACGCACTAGCCGCCATCTTTCAGGGTCCATTTGCACGCAAAGCATACAGTACGAGCCATGCACAAACCTCAGGCGATGAGGGCTCCCTTTCACCACCGTGAGGGCGCTGTTGAGCTTATGACGTCATTTACAGTCTTCAGTGCTATTTTGGTCACCCAACCGGTGATTCAGAAGCGTTGGAAACCGTAAACAACAACAATCTCTTTGAGTCAGAGCAGTATGAAATTGATTCAATGGTCATTGAAGTAGTATGATGATTTAGTGTATTTTTATTCTATTGCAGGATTCAAAACTCTTGTGCGTGGTTTTTCTGTACTGTACTGTCGGTTGAAGAGCTACACGAATTGCGGTACACCGGCCGCGTAACCAAGTCGGCTTTTCTTACTGAGTGCTTTTGAGGGAATGGATAAGGTGGATTTGGCGAGCGGCACAAAACGGTGAAACCAGTAGCAGTGCTTGCCCTAGCCTGTCTATTACTTCTAATCGGAGAATTAATGGCCGGTGATATTGCAGGCGACATGGCAATTATAGAGCCTATATAACGTGCCTCCAGCGGGGCCACGGCCATGGGAAAAACCATCCCATGCTTTACAGAGAAGAACAAATCATAGGAATTTTGCATGGACTACGCGGGGCCTTTCTCAAAGCTCGGCTCCGGCTTCGTCTCTGCCATCCATATGCTCAAAATATAGGTTGTGGGTTTTCATTGAAGCTAAATCTCTGTTTGCATTTTCAAACCAGAGAATCTACTTCCGAACCGCAGCCAAAAGCCTCTATTCTGATGCCCGTTAAAATTGGATGCACGAAATGGAGCTGGAGCTGGAGCCCGAGCCCGAGCCGAGCTTTGAGAAAGGCCCATGGATTGTGTGCTCCCCCATCCCCGTCAACTCATTCTATACCGTGTTATAATACACGTTCTCGAATTATCATAAATACATACATCTGCCAGCCAACCTATTTATATTAGCTGTAAATCGCAGGTGCACCGAGGAAGCGAACGACAGATTGAGCAGCTAATAAATATTCACGAAGAAAATATCACCCCTCTCTTCACAACCTTCATTATAAGCGGCTTCAATTTGGTAACACACTGCGGGATTCACCATCACCAAAAGCCAATGAATAACAATTACGATATTTCAGGTTTTGAGAGAAGGAAAATTATAAACTGTGAAATGGGAAATGTGATTCATAATCTTATACTTGACAAATTTCGTGCGTAGTGTAGACAGTTTTTTTTTTTTTTTTTTTTTTAGAGAATAGGCCTATACTAAAAACTGTTTTGTTAAGTTATTTTGTTTAGTTATAACAATTTACCGGCTATTTCTATAGCCTTATTTCACAAATTGAAGAATTTTTTTCAATTTCAAGTTGGCATAATACCTACTTCGAAACTATGCCGGCCAAAGATCTATCCGTTTTTGACCCAGCATCCGAATATGAAAATAATACAAACGATGAACCAAAACTGCTAACTTTACTACGTAAAAAAAAAAAGACACAGGCCTGACAGGCATATGACGTTGGTGGCGCTTGCAACAAAAAATTGTCTGCACTGACCGAAGAATGATAATATGCAATGGAAAGATGAGCAAACAGACTTAAGCAGCACTTTTATGGACGTATATCGTGCATAATGCTCACATTTTGCTCACATCTATTAAAATTCACAGCAGCAGCGTTGTCAAGGACCCTGTGGTCGCCACGTGTCTCATCAATCACCATCTTGCAAGGGCACCAGACTTTTTTTGACAGTGAGTCTCATTTATAAGGGCATAAATTCTCAGTCAATTTGCACTTCCCAGCAAGGGAAGTAAAACAGAAGATGACAAAAACCAGGAAGGTCGTCTCCATGTGCTTAGGTCAGCTGTACAATACATTACAAGATGCAATCACTGGTGCTTACGTGCCCTCGTACACGGACTGTACAAGAGAAGGCACAGTTTTGGTATAAGCCTCAGAGCTCGAGAAGTGTTTGCACTCCAACACACGCCCATGTCGAGAGGTTTGTCTGTCCTCACCTCTAGGACCTACACCTCGAGAGGTCAAATAAGACTCAAGACTGCCTCGACGGCCTAAGGAATACAACACACCCAGTCGAGCTGTATAAAAGTGGGCTTAAAACCCTCAAATGCAAACAGACTATCACTGCAAACAACGGCTGCAAATGTCTAATACTTCGCCTGAAGCAGATGTATACTGTCAACATTTTCGGTAACATTCCAGGTAACATGTTGCAAATAGCCTAGGGCAAAATGTTACCGAGATTGTTACCGAAAATGTTGACAGTGTACACTGTGCTTAAGTCGAATTACTAAATAATGTGTAGGGAAGCAACTTTATCCTTGGTTAAACTAATGGTAACTTATTGCCGCCCATCTCTTCATAATTCTCCAGTAAGCCGTTTACTAGCCTGAGCAGCCTCTCTCAAGTGTCCTTTGTAGAACTAGAAGGAAACTGCTCACACTTTAGATGTCCAAAGCTCAAGTCAAATATGTTCTCCCCAAATATTCAGTTTCGACCCCCAATACAAGGTCTGTTGAATAAATTTACATCGAAGGCATGGTATTGTCTCGAACTAGATTTGCGCTTCCGGATCCCGAATACACCAATGTAAACACGTAAACATGACCTTACTTAGTCATTGTGACGAAAAACCACCCAAATAATACACAAATTCCACTGCACACTCGAATCAGTATACCGTCCACTGCCTTGACACAATCCAGATACACACTCGAACAGAAACCACAGAAATACCTAGTACGCATCGCATATCGTCTGCTTCAATTGGAATTCCCGCCCTTTCTTCTCAACAGATCACCTGAAAGATTTGGAGATTTTGTTTCCCCGGGTCGTATAATCAAAATAAAACTGGAGGAAAGTATACAGGAAGTTGATCAGTTTTGCGAGAGTGACGCCAGTTGTGGAATGTCTCACGTGGGAAGATGATTTAAAGGTACAATACATGATTGGTAAAGGTAACAAAGCAGCACTCACACTTTGTCTAATCCAACATGTACATAAAATAACACACCTGTGAAAATTTGAGCTCAATCGAACATCTGAGTCACGAGAAAATAGTGAAAAACCGACTAAATTTTTCTTTTAAAACATAAAGAATGGTTTTGATCTTACCCGAGATCAAAACTGGTTCTGGTCTTTGTTTGACTAATTTCCGCATAAATACAACATTTCAGGTGGAAATACTTTAACGGTATGTTTATGTTTCTACCAGCACCACCTTAATTCATACGCTGAAAATTACACTTAAATCTGTGAACATCTCTGTTTGGGTATGTTACCAATCTTGTAGGCCTACACTGTACCTTTAAGAGATCAATAGAAAAGCAATAGGCCTATATTATCAATCTTGTGAACACAGCCAAGTTCCTGACGCTTCGTTTTGGTGCAAACCGTCTCGTATCTACATACAACCTAAAATGGTGTGCCACGTGCCCAGCTGACCGGTTTCCTAATCCGGACAGCTCAGCACGCCGGTCACCTGAGCTCGTGACACCGTATTTCGTAGTGGTATGCATCTGGCCCCCGATTGTAAAGTAAATTAACTCAGATGCACGAGATGAATGAAAGGAATTCGGTAATGAACTCCCCACGATGTCATGTCTGGCCACCGCCTCTATTCAAGTCTCCATTACCCCACTTCATAAAAAAAAACATATCTGCAATATTGTAAACAAAGTTGGCCTACATTTTGATAAACATTACACTCTGTCTACACATACAACGTACGCGAACTTGCGTACCTTGATACATTCCAAGGAAAGTGGGTTAATTAGAATAACTGTTACAGTGAACTGTTATAAAACATGTTGATTTATGTAATGTTAAAAATTATACCAGTGCAGTCCCATATTTTAGACTACAGGTCAGTGATTGTAATAGGTTATTCACAATATAGGCCTCTCAAACATTTTGTTTGTCTTAAATTTTTGGGCACAAAAAACTGTTTTCAGTGCTAAGTGTAAGACTGAATAGTTTTGCTATCGATCAAACTCGCGGGAAGTCACATCATTTATTGCACAATTACTGAAGTTTTGTTTTCTTAATTCAGTTTTTAACTTAAAAAACCTTGACTGCATATCCCAATGCACTACATGTATACCTTACACGGTCTATGATGATACACATATGATGATATTCATTTTTATGAATAACTGAGAGATGAACTCCCATATCAAAACTGCTGATGCAAACTGCTCCTCAAACAAAACATAGACATGAATAATTATATCAAATGCTTGGAGTATTAGGAGGGCCTGACGTTTCGATCCTACCAGGATCTTTCTCAACTTTGGCCAAAATGACACGATGACAAGAACATGCAAGTAAAGATATTTTATACGCATTGGTGGATGAGAGAATCAGAGCAAAGAGGAGAAGAGTAGTTTGCCTCAACGTTCAACAATAGCACTACTATCACTGGTGTTGCTAACAAAAGCCTCGATCTCCAAAAACATTGCAAAAGTCGCACAAATTAAATCCAGCGCTGGGACAGTTAGTATAACCAAAGAAATGAGCGGAAAAAGGAGTTTTTGCAAAAAATATTTCACTGGTGTCAACTGTCAACTCAGTCAAACGCTCCGTGATAACTGGTGACTTTTCATGCATTCTGATACCAGGGGGTCGAATTTCACCAAACCCATCGTAACGTACTATAAATCGTAGGACTTATGATGCATTGCAGCCATACGGAGGATACGATGGGTTATCCTTCGTAACTCGAGTTACGATCGATCGTAGGGCTTCGTGAAAACAACCTCAAGCCTCGAATGTATAACACACTGTGATTTCTCACAGTGCTCGTGATTGCTGCAAAAACCAAATGCTATCATACGGACGAGTGGCAACTCGCACGTTGAAATTCTCTCTCTCAAAAACCCATGCCCATATAATATCGGAACATATAAACACCCAGTCAAAACATAAGATTAATTGTCCACACGACCCTTACAGGTTAATAAACATACCACTGCCAAAACGTCCACAGAATATTTACGTGAGGACAAGACCCTTAGCTGGGACAGTGCTCCGAGCATGCATATTATGGAGCGGGGATATATATTGGCCATTATCTTTCACACTTTTTATTGGTGTTGATATTCGCAAAAAGAATGTTTGTCTTCAGATTTTAGTCAGTATTGTTCCATCTCCTTAGGGGCGGGCAAAGTTCGGCATTTCAATTAATTACGAATCTGCAGAGAGTTAGTGACGCAGCACTGGTATGGTGAATAATTTGTTTTGACAAATGTGCTCCATTCTCAATAGCAATTGAAACACATACAAATCGGACAAATTGACAAGACAGTTAATGGACAAGGCGCGTATATTCTGATGGCGGGATTAGGTGTAATTGGCATGTTTGTGCAAACACATTAATTGATTTACGTGTCATCAGCCTAGCATGTATACAACTTGGTCTTCCAAGTCCATCGTTCATTGGTCTTTAAAGGTATAATACTTGATTGGTAAAGGTACCAGAGCATCACTCACACTTTGTCTATTCCAGCATGTACATGGAATGATAAACCTGTGACAATTTGAGCTCCATCGGACATCTGAGTCAACGTAAAAATAGCAAAAACCCAACTCTTGTAAATCCTAAAGAATGTTTTTTTTTATCTTACCCCGAGATCAAAACTGTTTTCGGTCTTTGTTTTACTTATTTCTGAATAAATACACCATTTTAGGGGAACACTTTTAACGGTATAATTCTACCATCACCATCTTTAGGACCTGAAAGTTAGGCCTACGTAAATCTGTGAACATTTCTGTTTGGACTTTGGGTATCTTACAAATCCTGTAATGAACCTTTAATTTTTAAACAAGCGCCATGCATTGATGTTCAAATAATTTCTCAATGGTCTCGAGCAAAATGATATACATGTAATAGATCCTATTCTATATCTAAACCCTCTACAGAATCTCAGTATTCATATTTCGAATTCCTTTAACTTCAATCCGGCTGCGTTTCTGATTTAATGTGAATACTGGGAACCGTTGACCTTTAACCCCAAGTTGACCCGTGTGACCTGCCCGGGGTGAACAAACATGACCTCCGGGTGAAGACAATTAATAATTGCTTCATGCCAAGTATAGACTCTTCACTGTGTCCTTGAACCTCAACGCATGGAGCCCTGAACCTAACAGTCTCACACTGGATTCCAAAATCAAGATATGATTTAATATTTCCAATAAATCGCACGGAGCATACAGTACGACAGGCGTTCCCGTCGGTGGTATGTGCCCATGGGGGTGCTGTCGTCCTCTGTTTGTTGAAACCTGACACGACCCCGGGAACTTGAAGGAGACCAGTCAACAAAAAAGCTGAACGTATAGACCCACCCATAAACATAGACACTTTTAAAAATATAATACATGATTGGTAAAGGTCACAGAACAGCACTCACACTTACTGATTGACCAATGATAAAAATGTCTGAAAACAGCTAACAGGGAGCATAAAAAGTCTAAAATCTGAAAGTCTCCTATACCTTTGTACACAGCCTGTGAGGAAAAACAATCTGAAATCCGAACCCAAAAAAATCTGAAATCAGATTTTAATCTGAGAAATCTCATATCTGGACTTAGTGTGATCCAGCATGTACATGAAATGATGAGCCTGTGAAAACTTGACATCTGAGTCACGAAAAAAATACCTGACTCGATTGTTCTTATAAAACATAAAGAAGGTTTTTTTATCTGCCCAAGATCAAAAATGTTTTTGGTGTTTGATTTTACTCTTTCTGGATAAACACCATTTCAGGTGGAAATAATTCAACGGTATGTTTCTACCAGCACCATCTTCATACCCTGAAAGTCATACTTAATTCTGTGAATATTTCTAGGTTTTTTTCTGTTTGGGTATGTTATCCTGTAATGTACCTTTAATACAAGACTCAGATTTCCTAAAAGAATATCCACTATTCTCACGTTAACTGAATTCTTCAAGTGGACAATAAATTCGTGATATCGATTCCAATATTTCCCGCGTCGAGTTACAGAAAACAAATGAATAAAATACAAAGTTGAGGGCAAAAAGTCCCAAAACACTGCAAAATTAATTTGGAGATCTTAATCTCACATGAGTATTTCGTGATCACCACTCAAGCGGTTTCATTACAGAGTAATTCATCTCCGAGAACACAAAGGGAGCCGACCGTGGAACTCCTTAAAAATTGGGGGAGGAAATTACCCCTCGTTCTCCCTTTTTAATTTATCAGCTGGGCTCCCCCGCCTCTCTTGGACAGAGTCCAACATTTCTGGAGTTGAGTCGACGGCATCGGTCAATAATTACCGCATATTTTTGGAGGGCGGCCATCTTGAAACTTTAGAACCGAACTTGTAACGCGGAAGATTGCACCACTCAATCTTACTGTCAAGCATTCCTCAAGCAGGAACAACGTAGGAGTCTGGGATTAAATTCTTATAATACTGAGCTTCATGATGGGATACAGGGCAGTGCATTTCTTTTTTGTGAACTATACAGCATCACTCACAAAGAAGCATTGGAATTTCTCCACAACGAAGAGGCCGCCATGAACTTACCTTGACCTCGCATAGAATAATTATTGTTAGACTTTCTATTCATGGTGCTTGGGGTATATGCCTATACAACAGACTCCCCAGCCTGGACGGCACCACAGGGATGTCCAGTTTTTCAATAACGGTGACAGTGACCCGATGGCCGTGACTCGTTGAAAAGGCTACGGTCTCTTGTCTCGAACCAAGAGCAAATATTGAGCCAATGAGGTGGAGAAATTTCACTCTCGATTAAGCGGACTGAAAGAGGGGTGAATTTAATCATAAGATGGCGAATACACAATGGGCTTTCCGTACGCAGATTATGGATAATGGCAGGCGGCTGCAACGGCTGATCGGTACGGTGTTTGCATAACCTGCTATAGTCGTGGTTATAAAAAATGTACTCTTCAAACAAATCAATCTGTCCATCATCCCAAGCATTGCCGCTGTCTCTACACCGGCCATAAAGACCTACAACCAGAGCCTGCTTGTTCTACCCACCGGTAAATCTCTCCAAAATCTCCCCCAGTATTTCCGTCTAATTCTGCTCGGCACACCACAACCAAAAAACACTCAAATTTGACTCAAAATGTGGGATGTCTTCAACAAATCACCATTTCTGTAATAACCTACCACGATGATGTATAGAGCAGGCTAATGGAAACGTTGAGACCGCAAACCAATCCACCGACCTACCCGAGGTCTTCAAAACCCTCCAGTTATCACACCCGTTAGCAAATAGTGGGGGAAATGACGATAAATTATCTTTCAGAAGCAATAATCTCAAGCAGTTGTATGCTAAACTGATAACAGACAGTCAGCAAACAAGGCAATCAATTTCAATCGATAGCTCCTAGATTTACTTAGGTGGAAGACGGTGAAATTCCCTGGTAGTGCTATTACAAATAAATACAGCACATATATTCGTGTACAATATTTAGAGGCATAAAATTATGTGGGCCTATGAAGTAATATGAAGAATTACACGGCTTACAGATGATAAACATGCTCTACTGACAATAGGAGAGTCAGAATGCCATACATTGTTTTCATCCGTGGATCAGTTTTATATTATCTGAACTGACTGTTGATAAATTAGCTTGGAATAACTCACTGTGGATGAAAAGTTTGATCTATGAATACCACCAGCACTAGTAAACCCCACGCTAAACTGATATACTAAACACTTACCTCCTCGTTCCTGCCTTGATGCACCATAAGCTGCTAAGCCCGTACGTGTTGTCTTTAACACTCTATCTCTCGAGTTCCGAAGGGTCTTGGATTCCAAGTATACCCCGAGGGCAAACAGAGGGGTTTAGATGGAAGACACGACCGGGCCCTGGACGCTCCAGAGTCCCCGTCAGGTCACGGTGAGGACGCGGTGGGTGTACGTGGGTAAATGTGCCACCCGTAGTGACAGCTTGTGAGGGCAGCTCAAGCTCCCTGGCGAGTTCACAACTTTCTTAAGATATCACAATCCGTTATGTCAACAGAGACCGCAAAACAAAAAGTGACACGGGTCGCACTTGAACTAGAGGCTAGTATAAGCACGCCTTCTACCATAGACTCGTACGTACAAAGACCACAGACACCACGAGTGTGTTCCCTGTTGTCCAACGCTGACTACAAATCCTGGACACGAGAGGCTAGAACGGTATGCACTGCTCAAAATGCACGTCGTGTGATGCTGCTGTTTGTTTCATCCTAGAGCTGGTTTCATCAACTCCGTAAACCAGCTGACGAACTCTGTATGACACTATAGCAGTCCCGTGGCACAGTTGGAGAACTCGCAGCCGCACAGAATGAATGAAATGTTTTTCTCTGGACAAACTGTCTTCCACCGAGGAATCTCAGCGACTCCAAGAGAGCCAATCGTCCAGCGAAACTGGAGAAGATAACTTCCCGTGTAAAATGGAACGCCCGTGGAAAGGCACAGACCGTGATGGAATGGCGTACTCTGCCGGGAATGTAGCCCCGGCATAAACTTTTGCCTTCTCGCTAGGTTTATAGGCCTATACGTGATGACGACCGCGGTCTGGCAGCGATAGGCCTACTATTTTCCTGACATTTTTTTTTAACAACTTCGCCGGCCTGTCGTTTATAGCTGACGCACCTGCGCTGGCTTATCGGGGAAGGCCTACAGTGATGTTGTCTGATGGAGGCCCTGGTGTGAACTAAACCAACATCTAATTTTGCTTCTTCAGTCAGAGAATGCTCAGAGAATTCGATCACGGTCCTCTCAGATTCACATTTTTTTTCTTCAAAAAGATGATATTAACTTAAATTGACTTGCAATGGATGGTGTAGGCTCGTACATGGCGTGCATGTATATGTACATGTTTAATACCAAGGATTCGTTTTACGTGGAATTGAATTGTGCTCGGCGAAATGGAGATGCCGTATTGTAAACGAAAGGGTGATCCGTATCCAAACATGAGTTGGGGTCACCCCTGACCCTCTCAGGCTCAGTGCGTGGGTGCTTGTTTGTGTTCAAGTTTTCACAGCCATTGAGTAGGCCTATAGTGTTTCCTATAAAGTACTCCATACTGGTTCACACTCGCCGTACTTTGATCCACCGATTCATACATGTCGGTTCACTACTTTTCAGATCATTCCCCCTCCCTCATATCAATGGGAGACTTTTGAAGAGTCGATTTTGAGTCAAGAGCGCACGCGCACGCACGCGCAATACAACGCGCGCATGCTCACAATTGCGCAAGCATGGTTTTGCGCGTGCGCTGTTGACCCAAGACCGACTCTCCAAAAGTCTCCCATTATAGAACAGTTATTATTCTGTTTGCACCGAGGCCAGACAGCACTTGATGAAACTCGACAGGCATTATCTAGTGGATTGCCCACCTAGAAAAAAAACCCAGGGAGACCGTCTATTTTTTTTTAATGGAGGCGATACAAGCCTACTTGCTGGATCAATTTTTGCCAGGGTACTAACCTCTCTTTTGACACCTAGGGTAATAATGTTGGCCTAATAGGACAGAGTGATCCCACTTAATCCCATATGATGGACGACAGGATTTGGGGGTTGTTGAATAATTGAAGCCTGGAATTCCTTCCATGATTAAAGGTATTTCTCTATTTTATCAGAAACGAGAACTGCACAATTAGGATTATAACACATCCAGTATATAGGAGATTCAATCCATAAAAAAAAATCTAGTGATCAAATTGACCAAAATAATGCTGGTGAAATCCCACAATATTTAATCGTGCTTTCAGTATCGTCGTTCCATTATCATTACGCAGCATCTATGCAGCCAATATCCCTTGTGATTTATTCGGCATTCATTGAAAAAAAAAATGGCGCCAGACACAATACACACGTCAAAACCGTGAGGCCGCACTTTCTTTTTAATTGGTTCCAATTTAGCCGACAATGAAAACAATCACGGTTCGTTTAATACTTGGACAGCCGAATCCAATCAGACTTAATCTTCTGATATTCCAACAGATAAGGACCCCTTTTTATTCCAGTGGGATCAGCACAATCCTGATGGTAAAATAGGTATTTAGTATTTACGTTTACTTAAGCTTTATCCTCTTATTCCCCCACCACCTCCGCAGACTCGGACGTCGAAATTAAACTAACCATGATTCAGACTTGTTATCGCCGCACCGGTGCAGCGTTTGGAAACATAATTTGACCCACATCGGTCATTTGAGAATAATGAGTTTTGACAAGGCGCTTATTAAATTGACTGGCTTTTTTGAGCGGGACAAAAGCCAGACTCTCTTATACTTTTTCACAAATATACACGTGTCTGGATTATTAAAATAAGAACCTTTTTATGTGGGTCCTTGATACCGAATTTCAAAGATCAGTGTCTAGAAATGAGTCACAATACATATTGAAAAGATTGCTGACTGATGCAAAGGAAACGTCATCATACAAAACTTTTTGCCCCGGCAGTCGTGAACAGCGCCCTCACACGGTTAAAGCCGGATAACGACAACTGCAAATGGGAGACTTTGGATGTTTACGAAACGGAGGCTTAGGCTCAGGCTCCAGCTCTGGCATCCATATGCTGAAAATATAGGTTGTGGTGTTTCATTGAAGCTGAAGCTCCGTCTTCCTTTTCAAACTGGAGAATTTACTTCAGAACCGCAGCCAAAAGTCTCTATTTTGATACCTGTTTTATTTTCAGAATGGATTCACGAAATGAAGCGGAGCCTGGGACGGAGCCTGAGCCTTCGTTTCGTAAACGCCCTTTGGAGCTGGGACTTCAGCTTGATAGCGCAAGCGCATAACAACGTGCGCATGCTCACAATTGCGTGCGGATGCTCAGAGCTAGCAACGTTTCAAAAGTCTCACATTGCCACACTTTATAAACCTCGCAAGATCCACATTCATCGTGCAGAACAAGAAAACTCTGATGCATCTTGACAAATAAAGGCATGAGATGATTGTGGGCACTTAACACATGAAGTCTTCTAGGGTACTACAGTCTGTATATTTAGGGGAAAGACCCTCGTTTCTTTTAGGCCAGGGGATCTGAATTCCGAATGGGAACGAGCTCACACCCTTGGCAGCGACTAAGGGACATCGAGTGAAAGGTGCTTAGCCGGAACTAAGACCCATGAGGAACACGGACACAGCTTAGAGTGAGAAGTTTACAAATTGCAAAGCCTTAACTATTCAAGCCTCCTACTATTTTAAAGGTACTACCGTACTTTGGTAGCATACTGAAACAGAAATCTCCATGCACAGATTAACCTATAACTTACAGCCTAAGATAGTAATGGTAGAAACATACCGATACAATTTTTCTGCCTGAAATGCAGCTATAAATCCTGAAAAGAGTAAAACCAATGACCAAAAACAATTTTGATATTCGGAAGATCAAAAATAACTGTAAAAAGATATCAAAAATACCATGGGCGTTTTTCCGACACCGTCTTCTCAAAAAGTGGGCCCATATGGGACTGGGAATTTCAGAGATGACTGTTACTGTATCTTCCTTGACATCTTTGCCAATGAATCTGCATTTCTTTGTCAAAAACCAAAGTATGAAATAAACCTTTAAACTACTTCGCCAGATACACAACATGACCATACAAAATCTTTCCTCATGTCCGGTGTCACTAAAAAAATAATAATCTGAAACCCGAAATCCCATAGGGTGTCATCTTTAAGGGTGCCTCAAAATCTACGTCACGGACTAATGTTGTCGACCCCCCTCCCCCCACCCTGTCCCCGCGGGATTTATCACCGGTCTCTGTCGGGCAAGATGTGTTAATGAATTTGGCGGAAGCTATTAAATCTTCCCGGCCGTATTATAAGCGAGAATGAGGGGAAAAGAGGGAAAAAAAAGAAATTGATTTTGCTGAACTCGCTCAGGGCACTGGAGGTATAATATCAAAGAGCATCATGTCTATCCACTAGCTTATGTGAGACGGAGGAGGATGGTGTCGGGGTAAGCTTAGTACAGGGAAATCAGGCACTTGAGAAGGCGCCAGGAGAGTAATACCGGTACGTGATGAGGTTTGCTAAGATCTTGCATGGATGTATAGAGACGGACCGGAGCAAAGGAGTTTTGTCGTGAGGCATCCCTGAGATCGGAGAGGAAATAGTCCCTGGTACCGGTTGAATCTCATCAAACTCGTCGTAACTTACTATCAATCGTATGTGACTTTATGATGCAATGCAGCGCTACGTAGAAGTCGTTGGATACGATGAATTATTCTACGTATTAACTTGAGTTACGATCGATCGTAGGCCCTCGTGAAATCGACACCAGGGGTCGATTTCACTAACGCTTTGCGATCATCGTAAAGCCCAAATTCATCGCTAAACGGGAAATTGCTACGCAAAGTAGCCATCAATTTTCTGTTTAGCGATGGATTTGGGCTTTACGATGATCGCAGTGCGTTAGTGAAATGGGCCCCTGGGGTCGTTTTCGTCAAACTCATCGTAACTTACTATTAATCGTATAGGACTTATGATAGATTGCAGCCCTAAAGTCCTAGGATACGATACCTACGTACATGTATTAACTCGAGTTATGATCGATCGTAGGCCCTCGTGGAATCGACACCAGGGGTCGATTTCGTCAAACTCATCGTAACGTACTATCAATCGTAAGACTTATGATGCAATGCAGCGCTTCGTAGAAGTCGTATGATACGATGAGTTATCGTTTACAAAGAAAAAAAATGACTGCAGCGGGATTTGAATCAATTTTTTCTTTGTTCACATTTTAATGACTTAACATTTTCAGTCAGTTTCCCTTGTTGTTATTTGATAAAAACATAATTATAAATACAGATTTCGATGAAATTTTTCCTTTTATTTATAATTATACATTTTGAAAATGAATAATAATTTTTTTTTTTAATGATTGTAACGTATACCTTCATAATGATTGGTTGCATTCTGCTCACAAATCAGCATAACAATTACCGGAGAAGCGATAAGCACTAAATGAGATCTCAACGTACATGTAGTAGACCAGGGGCCGATTTCACTAACACTTTGCGATCATCGTAAAGCCCAAATCCATCGCTAAACGGAAAATTGCTACGCAAAGTAGCGATCGATTTTCTGTTTAGCGATGGATTTGGGCTTTACGATGATCGCAAAGCGTTAGTGAAATCGGCCCCAGGGGTCGATTTCACTAACGCTTTGCGATCATCGTAAAGCCCAAATCCATCGCTAAACGGAAAATTGCTACGCAAAGTAGCGATCGATTTTTTTTTTTTTTTTTTTTACTTAGTGCGGCCATCCAATTTCTAAATTAATATATTTGCCGAGAACATTAACAAATTGGTTTTGGATGATTTATCTCAGTTGCATCTCAGCGCGAACTGTTGTCGGTCCCGTGGTGATTTATCAAGAGATGCATACTTGTGATGAAATAACTTCGGGTGTGAACATCATTATGATGTGCGTTACTTACCCGTCTCTTTTAGGCCTATAACCTCCTCTTCTAACATATTCACCACCAGGGTATCATAATCACCAAAACACAAGAATTTGCCAAGAGAATTCGGACGAAAGACCTATTGGTTTAATATGAGAAGCATCTAAGAAGCTTGCAGGTAGTTGGCAAGATAGCCGTCCTCATCAACACACCCTAAGAGTTCATAGCATGTCAACCGCATTGCAACAGTCTTCGACGTGACCCACCTTTAGTTTCACGCCACAGCATTAAAAGTAGTATCATATACTTTGGTGTTTGTCAAAGAAATACAGATTCATGGGCACAAATATAAAGGATGATACAGTAACAGTCATCTGTGAACATTTCAGTCCCATACGGTGCCCACGTTTTGAGAAAATAGTGAAAAAACGGCCACAGTATTTTCAAGCCTTTTCTCTTTTATTTTTGATCTTTAAAAGATCAAAAATCATTTTTGGTCACTGGTTTTACTCTTGTCTGGATAAATACAGCATTTCAGATAGAACATTATTTTAACGGTATGTTTCTATCTACCATCAGAATCTTTATACCCTGTAAGTTATAGGTAAATCTGTGAAGATTACTGTTTCGGTATGCTACCTTTAATAAGAAAAGAAGCAGGTACAACATGGGACGATATGAAAATGGAAATCCGTAAGATTTGTGTATTTAGTATAGTGGCACAGGCAAGCTCAATCAAGTTAATTAAAGGTAACATTCTTTGGTGAAACAAAAAATCTTCACAGATTTACCTATAACTTACAGGGTTTAAAGATGGTGATAGTAGAAACATACCGTTTAAATGTTTCTGCCCGAAAAGTAAAACAAAAAACCAAAAACAATTTTGACCTCAGGATGATCCAAACTCATGTGAATAGATTTGAAAATACCGTGAGCGTTTTTCACTGTTTCCTCAAAAAGCTGGCACCGTATGGAATTGGGTGTTTCACAGATCTTCATGTTACTGTATCTTTCTTGATATTGCCCATGAATCTGCATTTCTTTGGCAAAAACCAAAGTATGAAGTTAAACTTAAAACCGATGAAGATTTGATACTCCTAAGATTTGATAAACTTCAATAAAGCTTGTGTAAGCAGTAGTGCTAAAGGAAACTGATGCTTAAAGGTAGTTTCATACTTTGGTCAAAGAAATACAGATTCATGAAAAAAAAAATATGAAGGAAGATACAGTCACAGTATTCTGTGAAAATTTAGTCCCATATACGGTGCCCACCTTTTGAGAAAACCGTGAAAACGGCCACAGTATTTCTTAAGTCTTTTCTCTTTTATTTTTGATCTTTTAATTAAAGATCAAAAATAATTGACGGTATGTTTTAACGGTATGTTTCTGCTACCACCATCTTTGTACCCTGTAAGGTATACTGTAAATCTGTGAAGATTTCTGTTTCAGCATGCTACCAAAGTATGATATAACCTTTAAATAAGATAATAATTCCCAATTTTATCCTATATGCTAAACCGAAAACCAAGTTCTTACCGTCAGTATTAGACGCGACGAAGCAAAGAGCAACGCGTTGGACGCCTAGCTGATGACGGGCAATGTGGAGCCACTGTGATCCCCTAGCCCCGTTGCCTTACACGCATCATCCACGCAATCCCTCACACCACGAGAACCCTTGGCATAAATTAAACCGCAAAGGTCCCCCCTTGCCTCCAGATACTTAGATTTCTCGGCCTGATCTTCACCGGCCCAAAGGAGAAGACAAATTATAGAAAACGATAAAGAAATCTAAGAGCGGTAATGAGTTCATTATGTATAATGCACAACTTATGCCCCCCGGAGAATTCTCAAAATAAATCTTCAAGGAGTTGTTTGGTGAGGGGGCAAAAGAGGGGAGATGTTTTTTTCGGGGTGGGGGTTCATCGGCATGGGATACATGCATATTATCGCATATTTGCGACTCGCTACGCCTATATAATACTGCAAACCACTAATAAAACGACCTAGGGTTGTGGGTCGTTTTTATTTATTTATCTTTCTATGTCGATCTAGAATTTCTGGCGCTGTGATCACCTAGAGGCATGCATTGACGCCGACACTTGGAGCCGGAGATCCTGAGTTTTATCAATGCGAATGGGAATATAGAAAAATATAGGTTTTCCCGGTCATTTTCGGCAAATGAGCGGCCAATTTCATTTTCACGCATTCGTGTTGACGGGATTTTGCCTCCTCGGTTGAAACCGTCACTCGATTTCACTTTGATGCATCCGTATTTATATAGCATTGCATTCAATTAAATTCAACTGTCGTTCAGTTTAGCCATGCAAAATCAGCATTCAATTTAGCAGAGTAACCGCAAACAAGGATTTATACAAGATCGTTACTTACGTTTTCGTTTTGAGACAACCAATTTCGCCAAATGAGCAAACAAATGCAAACCCCTTTATTGCAGTGTATTGCAATGGTGTCGCATCTCATCATCCATTTTCAAATGAATAGCCCCTCCTCCGACCAACCTCTCTCTTCGTTCGGATCTCAAATACGTTGCAAAAAAATGCAAACCCTTTTACACCTGTTTATTTCTTTGTATCTTGTGTCATTTTCCCTTTCCATGAATTTCTATATTTCTTTGATTTGTTATTTGTTTATTCTCAAGAGAGGATTGGTGCCATGGATGTGTATTGAAAATCATGGTGTTGATGTTCAAATTGACTGCAAGCTCAATGTAATCTAAATCATTCGAATGCATCAATCAACCGTCAACATTAGACATTCTCTCGTACAGCGACCGAAAGCTGCCATTATTTTCGAGGATTTTTCAATTACAAACAATTGTCGTCAGAGGACATCACATAAGTGGTTTCCATACAAGAAGTGAACCATTGTATACCCTTTTTATTCTTGCGGTACATTCATAATTTCAGATAGAACACTAAATTTGCTGAACAATTTACAGAAATGCCTGCCCCAAAACGAATTCGAATGACTAAGCGCACGCTGCCAAAAGCCGTTGCGAATTTGAATGCTGTTCGAATGGAATTTTTAATTGAAAGGCGATTCTATTTAATCGCCTGGCCCTTGTGAACATTTGCTTGCACATAAAATGAAATCGAATGACTATTTTGAGGTACCTTGCAATTTCACGCGAAATGGAATGACGCAGCGTTTAAATTGTCCGCTCGTTTGCCGAAAATGACCGGGAAAACCTATATTAATGAAATTGTTTATATTTGTAGATCCTCATTGCAATTCTGGGAATTTGTCTACAGAATGAGTAATGGTTGTAACGGGTCATTGAGTACATGTAAATGCACCCACAATGATCTGTGTACGCTTCAGAGCTTTGTCATCTTATCAAAACTATATGCAGGTATCTTTGGAGAGCATATTGTGTGCATTCCCCCTCAAGAAATAAAATCCATTAACCCAAGCTTTGCAACTTCACTTTGACGTTACAGAGGTAACAGAGCAGATCACAGAGTAGAACTCACACTTTGTCTTATCCAGAATGCACATGAAATGATGCACCCGTGAAAATTTGAGCTCAATCGGATATCTGAGTCACGAGAAAATAGCGAAAACCCGACTCATTTTTTCTTATAAAACACAAAGAATGGTTTTGATCTTACACCGCGAGATCAAAACTGTTTTCGGTCTTTATTTGACTAATTTCTTGATAAAAACACCATTTAGGCGGTTTTTAACGGTATGTTTCTACCAGTATCATCTTCATTATCCTGAAAGTTATACGTAAATCTTTGAACATTGTTGTTAGGGTCCGTTACCAATCCTGTACCGAACCTTTGAATTAGAATAAAGTAACCCAAGCTTTGCAACGTCACTTTGACGTAATGTTTGCCCTCACCCATCTTGTGACGTCATGCACATTGAAACGCGCGGGTACCACTTTGGCGTACATATGTATACCTGTACCCGTATGGTAATACACGAAGGGGCGGACCAGCGATGCGAACGAGAAGTGTGCCCCAAAAGACAACACCGTCGAGGTGTATAAACAATAGGCATTATGCTAATGATTAATCATGTTTCCTGACACTTAACAAAAACATAGTGCACAGTTCAAAGCTAATGAGGATACGCGCCAGACCACTAGGCCATAGCACATCCGTGGCACATTTATGTATGCTGGTGCTGTGGCCTAGTGGCATGGTCTGGCATGTAGTACTCAAGGTACTGTGGTCAATCTACGGATTGTTTGTTCGGGTCCAGCCATGGGATAGAGATGCTTGCGTCCTTGGGCAAGATGCTTTGTCACATATTGCTCCTCTTCACCCAGAACTAAATGGGTACCTGTGAGGGTAGAGATGGCTTCGCGCTTGATTAGCCGCTGTGCGCTTTACAGTAGCCAGGGCTATCATATACTCCCCAGGGATTTGAGATGGTTTCAGGAATGTAAGTGGGGCCCAATGACCAGGGATAATAATGGTATGACCGCCTTGACCGTCCTCTGGGTGATAGTGTTTCTTGCGCATTTTAAATCTCTTTACCAGTATTATTATATAGGCCTACCAACTGATGGTTGACCTACATCACTTTTCGGGCTGGACGCGGCGACAGCTTCCATTGTATCCTCATCATATCACCAAAGAAGAGAAGATAAACCAGAGGAAGTAACCCGTATTTCCCCGGGGTGTTCCGGGTCAAGTATCGGTCAGGCCATGGAGAAATTTCCTTCATGGTCAGGCGAACCTTGGCGATAGTCAGAAGGAGCCATTAATAACGATGCAGAGATTAGAGAGCGACAGCAGCGTGCGATGCGCTGCAGCCGTGGCGCCTGAACGGCCAGGATCGGGCTGGTCGCTGGCCTTGGCAATGAGACGCCTCGTGGAGACAGATTGAAGCGGCATGTTACTGCCACCCAAATCTGGCAAAATGAGTCACAAGTAGTCCAGTCCGGTGTCCGAGGTGCAATAATTCTTGGTGGAGATGTCGCCATCGGAACGATTTAGTAGCCCGTCGCATAGCCCCTCGATTTACCCTCTTGAATATACATGCGCATGAACGAAGACTCTACATACTACTTTCTCGTAAGAATTATCGACAATATACTGTAATTAATCAACACTTGCATGCATTACTGGATCACTCCAGTGTTCCGTGGTGGAATGAAAATGCATATTCCGTACATAATCCTTCTGGCTACACATTTATTCAGCAAAGGAAAATAAACAGTTACACAATATGTACGTGCATAGATCCATGCAAAAATATTCCTTATTAAAGTCATATTCACGGTTTTCTTAATTCTTTGTTGCAATCTTAAACATGAGAATTATGCGTGTTAAAACAAAATAGACAAAAATGAATCCTCTTCCTTGCCAATAATAAAACAAAATGTAGACAAAGGACTGTCATAATACCATAATCCTTCTGGGTACACATTTATTTAGCAATCGAAATTAAACATAACATAATAGGTACATGTGCACACATTCATGTAAAAATTGAAACATTTGGGGGTAGTTTGAGCCATATATCAGTTTTCTTATCATAATACTTTTGTTTTGATTTTGATTTGTATATTTTATCTGTTTTGGAAAATAAAGTTTTCCTTTGGAAAGTCAAGCCTTCTTCTTTTCCAAAGAATCCATAAACTGTGTACTTTTTCTATTAAACTCGGTTGCAAATCGTTCAAAGACATAATGACGTGGTCAGTTGTCAAATTACAAGCAATTAGCAAATTAATTAAAATCTTCTAAAATAATAAAAATTATAATTAGGGATGTATACAGCGCACACATCTCAGTGTAGAAACGCTCGTGGCGCAATTACACAATTTTCTAACAGAAACAATCAACCGTTTGAGATAATTATAAAGTTGGTTCTTTCGACAAAAGACCGGGAGTGACCCCTGCTTCAAAATTTGTAAGGGCACGAGTCATAATTCTTTCACCAAATGCCATTGTTTGGATGGGTCTTTCTTTGAGACACATTGCTTGACCTTAATTGTGACCTATGCGTAAGAGCTGAGAGCAGGATTTTTTCTCAATTGTCCATGTTATGGATGCTCTTGGTTTGTGACATATTGCTTGAACTCTAACTCGTGACCTCTACATCCTAGCAGCTTGTTACTGTTATGGGCAAATCAAGATTGGCCAAAGATTTTAAACTAGGAACATACTCAGACAATATATTGTAAATTTAGACTACTGGTCAGGGCCCGATTTCATGGAATCCGTTACCGTTAGCAAAAATTCTTCGCTTACCGTAGCAGAATTTTTTTGGTTACGGTTAGCGTATTTCACGGAAGAGTTTCCTTTTTGGTAACGGTCACGGCGCTGCTAAGCACAAAAATTTGCTTAGCACAAAAATGTCTTGCCCAATAAAACAAATCACAGTTCAAAATGTCATTTGATGTTCATGGTCAGTGAACAACAGCCAAAGAACAATCACACGTGATACACAGCAAATGGAAATTTCGTTGTTAACCCTGTTTTTATTAAGACTGAAATGTCATGCTTAGCAAATTTTTGTGCTAAGCAGCGCCGTGAAATTGGCCCCAGGCCTATAATGCTTCTGCCCGCCCTCTGTTGTCAGTGTCTGCTCCGTGTCCATTTAATTTGAACTTAAAGCAGAATTGTTTGGAAATTGAGGGCGCCCATTAAGAAGCCATACGGATAACGAAGAATGCACTGCACTAAATAGCCCTCAAATCAATGCGCCGATTATCATATTCTGTGTACCCTCAAATGTGTTTTTTTTTTTTGGTGGTTTTTTTTTTTTTTTTGGGGGGGGGGGGGTTATGGGGGGTTTTCATGCAATTAATTTATTGCGTAATTATGACGGGTTATCACAACCTGGGGGTTCAGTGCTTCAGCATGTTGTGGAGACTTGAGATATTCTGCTTTAAAATATGGCCCTACATTGTTTTGAACGTGGAGGGTTGCTTCATGAAAACGGGTAGCAAATCGGTTTAAACGGAAAGGGGGCATTTCGGGGTGTTTTCTTTTTATGGGGAGGGGGCAATTAGCAAATCATTTCATAGGCTAACAAAGACAAAATTGAAGAGAATTGACCGATGAGGGTTCAAACTACCATTTACAGTATTGCATCAAAAACTAGGCTCCTGGATGAGGTTTTTAGAACCGTGAAGTTGAGGGAAATTACACTAAGGTCAATGGCAGTTTATTTAGTGTGGTGCACCCCGAAAGTCCAACTTGGGTCAAGCCTAAGAATTATCGATACAATACTGCAATTAATCAACACGTGCATGCATTACCGGTCCATTCGAGTGTTCCATGGTGCAATGCAAATGCATATTCCGTACATATAATCCTTCTAACTACACATTTTATTCAGCAATCGAAATTAAACACAATATAATAGGTACGTGCACAAATTCATGTCAAAATAGAAACCTTTAGGACCTATTCACAGGTTGTCATAATTCTCTTTGATGGCATATTACACAATTATGTGTATTTCAAGAAATAAACAAAATGCATGCCCTTCCCTGCTAAAAAAATCAAGTAAAATGAGATAAAGCGAAAAAAACACCATGATACTCTATAACGAGGCCTTCACATTGAAATCTCAAAAGTCTCGCTTCGCCTTGTTTGTTAATAAATCCATTATACACAAACCTGTACAAACTTACTTATATCAAATTGTCCGCACATAATGAGAAATTTGAAATTGTTCAACTTGATTATTATTATTATTATAGCATGCATAATAGTAACTACGTATGCCTAAACACCATATAATCTTAATATTTTACTCTAGCTTTTGTTCTAATTAATTAATTTGCTGCTCCATTCGTATGCTCCTTGGATTACCGGTCAAGTGGAAGGTAGGATGCAGGTGCTATCATGCAACACAGTACCGGCGGGGAACTGGCATCTAGGAGGCTAAGTAAAAAACAAAACAAAAATACAAACAAAACAAAGTAAGGAATAATTCCTTTTCATTTTGAAAGTAAACCTTATTTTCAAGATGGTGGCCAGCTTATTTAGACTACAGCATGGCCACGAACACTACTTATTAGATACAGTTTAAAAAGACAGGCACACCAGTCACAAACAAAACAGCTACTGACATGACTGGTTTGGTACAAGTCACAAACACAGAGAAATGATTTGATTTCTTTTTCAAAACGCGCTTTATACAGCCAGGAATAAAATAATTATAAGTATTGGAAAATGAAATAATGTAGGGACTGGAAACTTGTCTAAGCAGTATGTCTGCCGCCCTCTGCTGGCCATAATTACTCAATATGAACAAAACAATTTTTCCCAGTGAAACATAAATTAAAAATAAATCATGAGGTAGCATTATAGCCGCTACCCTTTCAAAAATATTTTCCACGTGAGTTAAGTACAATTTCCATCATCTGGTTCCATCTCTGCATTAAATTTGGTTAGTACATTATATGCAACTGCCTACCAGTTGTCGGACCGCACGTTACATTGACATTCTCCATGCTGCAGCCATCCTCGCACAAGCCAAACCGTGGGTCGATCTGATCCATTTTCCGGACAAAGTCTTGGGCGATCTCGGCCGTGGCGTTTTGATCACAGCTGCCAGTGAAGAATTCCACCTCAAGTCTCATCTGGGCTCTGGGCTTTCGCTTTTCTACGGCATTCGCACGGTGGTTGGTATGAGGGGTGAGGGGTCGGAGGAAGACAAAGAAAGTCAGAATGAATTTCCATTTTATTTTTGGCATCGATACTAGTGTGATCTTGATCTTGATTGGGTCCCCGAACAAAAATCGCCCCAATTGTAAAACTCCTAAGACGACAGGAGATCTTGTTGATGATAACTCCTTGTGTCATATTCAAGAGAAATGACTCCATCTATCTCTTGTGTCTACTGCCAAGGGGGTTAAACCTGTGATTGTTTTCCTCATGGGTATACAACAGTACCAAAAACACCCTGTAAGTTGGGAAAGTCAAGGCCTAAGGTATGGAGGCTTGACCTCTTGGATGGAAAAATACCAGATCCATGTAATAGAGGTCTACATTACTGCATTACATTAACAATGCAATATCAAAATCGGCGATGAGGAGTAATATGATGTTCCAGTCAGTGGATGGATACCGTGTAGGATGTATCAAGAATGGATTGCTGAGAATTGATTGATTGTGGGAATAATACCAGTACAATCCGGCCATGGCATTATGAAGGGAGGACCGATGAAGTCGAAGGGAGCGGATGCCCAACTAGCCCGGTTGTTGAACGGAGACACCCAGCAGTAGTACATGTCCTGGGGCATTATGTTGAAGTCGAAGTTCTCGTTGCAAGAGACCGAGCAGAACTGGCCACCCAACCACGTATCGCAGGCGAGGGCGCCATTCAGCGGTGGAGGGTAGTAGGGACAGCTCTTTGCTGAGAAAGAATCAAGAAATGAGAAGAACCCTTCTGGTTTCAGAGATTACTTCAACATGGCGGAATTGCTGTTTAATATTCATTTGGACATACCTTTTACTGTCACAGTAAATTCACACTTTGCCGTGTTGCCTGCGCTGTCTTCAGCCTGATATGTGACAAGCTCAGGTGGGCCCCAGGTAAATTCCGACAGTGGACCATGGTCGGATATCAGCCGGACTACTAGCTGGCCGGAATTATCCTTGAAGGTAGGTTCTGTCCAGTTGACATTTACTGCACTCCCGTCGGTCTCTATTTCAATGTTGTCGGGGCAGTAGATGACCCTTGGGGGTTCCACGTCTGATTTAACAAAAATGAAGGATTAAACAAATTAACAAATAAACTATACATTTATGTCTGCTGGAAACAGAAAATAAGGCTCTTACGATTATGACATATACTTCACAACTTAATGCGAATAAGATGCTACCCTCGATTTTACAGAAAGTATAGGTCACATAAGTCAAGAAGTGTGTTACAAAGAAAGACAATAAAAATGTGGACCATTGACGAAAAAAATCATTCTCCTAGTTCCTGCCACTTTAAAATGAAGAGCTACTCCCCATTTGACCTCAAGAAGAGGTCGCAAAGGTCAAGCAATGTGTAACAAAGAAAGACCGTCGCCTATTTTGACATTAGGTGTAAAAAAAAAATCATAATCCTGGCTCATCACTTTTGAATTAGGAGCAACGATCTGTTTGATCGTAGTAGAGGTCACATGGGTCAAGAAACTTGTCAAAAGACAGACCGAAAAAAAAATTAATGGTCCTAACTCTTACCCGACTTTTAAATGAGGAGCTACTTACTGTTTGACCGGAAGTAGAGGTTACAGAGGTCAAGCAGAGGTCAATTTTGTAGAAAAATCAAATTAATATCTCTAACGGTTTAATTTTTATAGATTTTGATGATTGAATATAAATTGCTTGTAATTTGAGGCCTGATGACGTCTTGATGGCGTGAATGTTCCAATGCATTTGCAATGGGCCCAGACATAGACCTATATCTCTATGTAACTGATTTCGGATGGAGCATTGACTGTTTGAAAGTGACCACCGTGGATGCCAGAACAAAAGTTAATTTGGTAAAATACATTATATGCAAGTGCCTACCGGCTGTCCGACCGCACGTTACGTTGACATTCTCCATGCTGCAACCAACCTCGCACAAGCCCAACCGTGGGTCGATCTGGCCCATTTTCCGGACAAAGTCTTGGGCGATCTCGGCCGTGGCGTTTTGATCACAGCTGCCATTGAAAAATTTCATCTCAAGTCCCATCTGAGCTCTGGGGTCCCGCTTTTCTACGGCATCAGTACGATGGTTGGGATAAGGTGTGAGGGGTCGGAAGAGGAGAAAAAACACACATAATGAATTTTCCTTTTAATTTGGGCATCGATAGTAGTGTGATCTTGATCTTGATTAGGATCCTGTACACATAGCCCCAAAACTCCTAAACTTCAGGAGAGCTTATTTAATATAAACTCTTTACTGAGAATTGATTGAATGAGGAAATAATACCAGTACAATCCGGCCATGGCATTATGAAGGGAGGAGCGCCGAAGTCGAAGGGGGCAGACGCCCAAGTAGGCCGGTTGATGTTCGGAGACACCCAACAGTAGTAGATGTGCTGGGGGCTCCGGTTGAAGTCAAAATTCTCGTTGCAAGAGACCGAACAGAACTGGCCACCCAACCACGTATCGCAGGCGAGGGCGCCATTCAGCGGTGGAGGGTAGTAGGGACAGCTGGTTGCTGCATGTGAACGAATCAATAAATGAGAAGAACTTCTCTTATTTCAGAGATAACTTCAATATATTAGAATTGCAGTTTTAAGTTCATTTGAGCTGCTCTCTCCCAAAATATTTGAGTGGGAGGGGACTCCCCCTCCCAAAGAAATATTGTGAACATTTGAAACCTGTGAAAATTTGAGCTCAATCGGACATCTGACTCATGAGAAAATATAAAAAACAACAGCAAATTTCTGGATAAATACACCATTTCAGGTGGAAATATTTCAACGGTATTTTTCTACCAGCACCATCTTCATACCTGAAAGTTATACGTAAATCTGTGCACATTTCTGTTTGGGTATGTTACCAATCCTGTACTTCTGCCTTTAAAGGTTAAATCGGGCTGCATATAACTTTTAACTTTTTTTTTGGGGGGGGGGGGCAGGGAGGGTTTCTCATACCTTTTACTGTCACAGTAAATTCACACTTTGCCGCGTTGCCTTCGTTGTCTTCAGCTTGATACTTGACAAGCTCGGGCAGGCCCAAGGTAAATTCCGACAGGGGACCACGGCCAGATATCAAGCGGACTACTAGCTGGCCGGAATCGTCCTTGAAGGTAGGTTCTGTCCAGTTGACATTGACTCTCTTTACATTGCTTTCTATTTCAATGTTGTCGGGGCAGTAGATAACCCTTGGAGGTTCGTGGTCTGATAAAAAAAAATGAAAACCATGAAGTAGCATTTCCCAAACAGTTCTTTTCTGCTAGATTTTCTTCCCCAATTTCGTTATTTATAGAAGCCATTAAATGCAGTTCGAAATCTATATTTCTTTGTTCACCTTTCAATGATTTTACAAATTGTCCAGTTGAATATCCCGTGTGGTTATTTGATGTTTATGTCCAAAAATTGTTGGGAAATGGCACAAAAAATAAATTACACGACATATTTAAGAAGCCCTTACGGGCCTAGCAACATGTTGCCAAGTAGCTTGCGAACGTCTTTCTAATGTTGAAACAGGTAAGTTGACACTTTAAACAGGGCGGCACACTGTTAAATTGTTTGGCCTTGATCCAAAGTTCCAATTTCCTTTACCAATGCTAAACAAAATCTATTTGCGCCTGGCAATTTGCTATTTCATTTTTTTTTAGGAGAAGAGTTCATACTTGTCACTATGGGGTAAACAATAGTTTAGCTATACATGTATTGTGATGTTCCGTATTCATGAAAGCTGTTACAGTACAGTAATCTTTGCAGGAATTGGCATTGGCTGTTTTGTTTTTTATCATATTTTATTATTTGTTTTGTTTTTATTATTAATAACGCATTTATTGTTTCATGAAATTTCATTGTATGTCTTATCCTATGTATATCTTGTTTTGTTTGTAATTTCTGCATGTATTTGTTGCAGGGCCCCTAAGTATAACAGTTTTTAATAACTGACTGGGCAACCCTGGGTAAATAAAACCAAATAATAATAATAATAATAAAATTTATAGGTCAGTGTTAAGAAAATTAAAAATATTGCTTGGTTACCCTTTCTACGGTCATTAGCTGTGTTATTTTTCCTTGATTGTACCCAGCCTAAATATGTCTTAAAGGGTATTTGATAATCTGAGCATGTTGGGCTTATGCAAACATCTGCAGGAAATATTGTTTCGATTGTGAATTTAAATAAGTTCAGAGCTCTAATTCTACAAGGTAGATTTAGACAGATTAATCATCTGAGTCAGGAGAATAAAAAGCATAAGGGCAAGGAGCTACAGAGAGAAGCAGTCTGTTTCACAAAAATATGTCCTTTGCTTTGAAATGTTCTCATTAACTGCAGACCTGTTTATGAAATGCTTATAATGGCAGTTACCATAGCAATTCTTGCCGTCCGAGGCCAGCCGGTAGCCGTCTCTACATGAGCAAACAGCGCCCTCTGTTGAATTCTTGCAATCAAGGGTTGCTATTTTGAAGGGGAAACATAATCCATTCCCATAGGTTATTTCACTCTTTATAAAAAAAAATGCGTCTTATGGCTGTTCTATGACTTCTAAAGGATGAAAGCGGTTTTTTTTTTTATTATTTCTGGTTTGGAAAATAAAATGAGTCTATAGTATGTGCAAATTCAAAATACTCGAAACTTCCTGCATAAGAACAAACTCAGAGATACCATAAATATGATGAATTCGTACTTCCGCATAGACATAAAGAGCACTTGGTACGAATTCATTCAATATCAACTTTGCCCGGTAGTGTCCAATGTGATGTGATGATGGAATTATTGGCAGCACAATGATTGCTGATTGAAACTGAACGATATTTGAATCATAAACAACCTCTTACAAAGGCTGGATGTTGATATTTACTTACAGACGCAATTAGGCGGTGTTCCTATGATGTTTCTGGCCGAGCAGTAGACGAAGTAGTTGTGCGGCGACAATGTGTAGCCTGTGTTGCAGGTGTATATTACGGCGTAGAACGGATGGCCGTTGGCATCGTATTTAGTCGAGTAGCTCATTCCGGAATTCAGAACCCTCGGTATATGTCTGGGGCAGTGCGTGCCGTCCCGTATCGATGCCGGGTAGCCTTCGGCCCGTCGCTCGGCGCAGATTGGCAAGGTACCGTTCCAGTCCTGGCCGTTGCAGTACAGTACGCCAGAGCCCTGAAGCTCATACCCCTGCAAGCATTGTACCCTAAGAATACTTCCCCAATTTTTCTTGGTGATAAAACCGTTTGCCACCGCGTACGGGCCGGGTAAGTCGCAACCCCGTTCTGTGATTCAAAAAGAAAAGATGACGGAGAAACAATAGGTATGTTTATCAGTAGATTCTTTGGAGTCCGGTTGGCCCGCAATTGACCAATGATCTTTAGACAAAATAATCTCAACCTTTTAAAACATCACACTTTATTACTATTATGTGCCATAAAGTTTAATAGCAGCAGCATCAAGGAACTACCAGTATAGCCTTCATTGTAAAATAAAATGTGCGTGCATGTGATTTGTATAAGCTTGGGTTATTTCTGCAGTGAGTATAACGGCGTAACATTACTCGTCTTCAAAATGGCGGCTCTAAGTGTACAGCATTGAGATCCATTTCTCCGTGTTCGGTGTTCCTCTGGCTGGATTTCACCAGACACTGAGATTAATCTTAAGATGAGTTATCAGTTTCACCATAGTGCTCATTAATTAGGTCGTACTTAACATCAACCTTTGTTTTTCATGCAAAAGGGTCCCTGAAGTGTCAGTGGTAATTTTGTTTCAATCCTTAGTTGCACTTCCAATGTCACTGCTCTCTATAATACTGTGATCATTCAATAATGAAACTGTGTCATTTAAGTTCAGGTTTCCCTTTTTTGTGGACCTGGCTGATTATATTGGGGTCTCTAAACTAACGAGACTTATGGAATGGACTTAACAAATCTGTGTGGATCGGCCTATTTTAGCTGAGCCGCCAGGACGTATGGTAAATTTCACTTAGCTTGAAGAGAACGACACTAAGCACTGCAAGTCCTCTTCGATAAAAACAGGACTGCCATGATCTTAAGTTTCAAGTCATTTTGCAACAATGTTTTGCTCAACGTTATTTGGACTGGCAGCTGCCTGATTCCATAATGGAGTATATATCGTGGCCGTGTGATCGTATTTATCGAACTCCCCGTGGATCTTTCTGGTGAATTCCACGGATGATTGGTTCGAGCCCAAAGCATGGCGTTGATGTCCCTTAGCGAAACACTTGAAATTCCTTCACCTTGTTAAAGGGAGGGTACAGAATTGGTAAGACAAAATACACTTCATAATCACAGATTCACATAAAACTTACACAGTATAATGGTGATGATAGCAGAAAACATCCCATGAAATGTTTTTGTCTGAAATGCCATATTCGTTGAGAAATAAATGAAACTATTTTCCGATTGGAATAAATCGCTTCGAAGCGTTTTATTCATTCATTGAAATGTGTACAGTTCTCCGTACACGGGTTTTCACTATTTTCTCGTGACCCAGGTGGTTGATTGACCTCAAACTGCTACAGGTTTGTCAGTTAAGGTATATGATGGATTACATAATGTGCTTTCACTGTCAGCAACGGTTTTGTCGCAAACACCAGTTCTGTACCATCCCTTTAAGTAGTAACATTTAAGTTGGTTGTTGCGTTTGATTGCGTCTTAATAAAAAAATGCAGCATTTTGGGTTGATATAATCATACCGTTCCCAGAGAACTGAGATGGTCTGGGGAATATCATCAACGGCCCCATGGGCAGGGGTATGGGTTATTGGAAATGCTGTGATTTGTGTGCAATCTAAAACCTTCTTGTTATCGGACTAACAAGTACAAAACAAAATGTCTAAAGGTAATATCATAATTTGGTTGTTGTCAAAGAAATGCAGATTTATTGTGCACAAATAGCAAGACAAATACAGTAACAGTGATCTGTGAGATTTTCAGTCCCATATGGTGCACATATTTTGAGAAAACAGTTAAAACGCCCACGGTATATATTTAAAAAAATTCAAAAATCTTTTCACCGTTATTAAGATCAAAATTGCTTTTGGTCTTTGGTTTTACAGCATTTCAGGCAGATTTTTTTGACAGCACCATCTTTATACACTGTTAATTATAGGTAAATCTGTCAAGAGTTCTGTTACGGTATGGCCTATGCTACTAAAGTATGAAAGTACCTTTAAGTGGCACTATGGAATTGGCCCCACTCTATTGCCTATGAATGGTTTACTGTATTAAAAGTTAATCAATAGTTCGTACTTGCGCAGATAGCAGGTGTGCCACTCCACTGTCCATCACGCCCACACCTGATAGTTCTCACTCCCAGTCGTGACTGAAATCCGGGCTGGCACGTGTACTTCACCAGACCGTCGGGTGTCCGGGTCGTCCTTGCATTCTCAACTGGAGGAGGTGACCCGCAACTCTCCGGGTCCACTTCCTCGATGATTCCCACGCACCGGGGCGGTTGGTTCCTCCAGTTGGTCCCGTCGCAGTAGACCATCGGGTTACCCTCTCCCTGCAATCGGTACCCGGTGTGGCACTGGTACACTCGGACGCTGCCGCCGTTGTACCTGTTAATGCGGGCATTTTGAACCTTCGGTGCCGCAGCATCAGAACATCCTCTAGCTGGAAATTAGGACATTTTGACATTGCAATGTGTACGTTAAATGCTCACTCATTGTCAGGTATAACAGGTGTATATACGAATTATACAGTAGTCATACCCAACCAGTCATCAAATTGCAACAGTTCAGTTAACTTTTCACGCTATTGGATACGACCTTGATAGACCACTATAAATTACACGTGAAGGAAACGTTACTATTTAGTGCTTACAATGAACACGAGACGTTGAATCGTTAGCGACTCGACAGGTAAAAGTGGAACTCACTGTATAGGCCACCTCACATGAGTGAACATGTCACGCAAATTTTCAATTGTCCGTGTTACCACGCATCGGCAGAAATTTTTCCTCGAGTTAATTCAACAAAATCTCGTCAAACTGTGATCCGATCGTATTTCAGGAATGAAAAGGTAATTCTGTCTCAAGTCTTTATCTTGGCCAAAAAATATGGCTAAAGATATCTCTTGCCATATTTAATATGGCGTTTAATGAAATGTTCATCTCTTGTTTTACTTGTGAGTCAATATTTGTGGTGCAGGTGATGGAATATTAAAGGTAATAATGAACTAGTGAACTGGGTCTCATGTGTATCCGATATTCCGATTTATGGTTACTACGTAGGTGCGTGTTTATGAGGCGGTTTCCATTCTCATTACTTACCCGAACACACGGGGGCTGTGCCGCTCCATTCCCCGTTAGCCTGACACCTCAGGGTGCTGTCCCCAAACAGAATGTGCTGGCCAGTGCAGCGGTATACAACTAGACTACCGGAATTGTAGGATCCGTGGCTACCGTGCTCCAGGGGTGGGGGCTGGCCGCAGGGGAAGCTGACATCCTCCCCGCCGCCATTACCTTTGGTTTTAATTTGAAGGAATTAATTATTGATATTTTCATCGGTTAGAAAGGGTATATATAGGCCAAAATAATTATTAACATTCCTAACAAACCAAACCAACAAATGAACAACTATAATACCTAAACCGACCCAGCTATCCAACTAACCAGCCAACAGCTCAACTGCCCGATCAGTCGACCGACCAGCCAGCCACCAATCCGCTCGGGGAGCACGCCAACTAGGCAACCAGTATACCAGCCAACCAGCCGGCCGGTCGGGAGGGGAGCGAGCCAAGAGGGAACCAGCCTATAGCCCCCCGGCCCCCCTCCCCACCCCACCCCTCCCCGAACATTGAGAAGCCAGCCAGCCGACCGGGTTGGGAGCAAAATACACAAACAACTATATATATAATTGAAAAAGAAAAACCCAAACAGAAATTATAAAACAACATAGAACTAACCCTAACCTTGGCTGTATTATTCACGACGAGAGAGGAATTAATAAAAATGTACGTGGACAATATTACAATACTATGTCATTGGCCGAGGCTATAGTCTGCAATGCGGACTGACTCAGAGTTGAGGATAATTTCGAGAAAAGCAAATCTATTTCAGAAACTATAAGCAAGCTGTTAAACCTATACTGCGGTAAATATTTTAATTGAATTCAACGCTTACTTTGCTGTGTGTTCACCAAGAAGGGTCGCGTCGTCAGACAAACTATGGCCAAAGCCAGCAACACACCACGCCGCATCATTCTTGCTCACTTCTTGATGACCAATCTTTAAGTAACAGGCTATACAGGTTGTTCTGAGGACGCTTAAGAACAGGCACATGTAGCTTGGAACAAAATTAGGCTCGCCAGCTTCACTGGAATGTAATGTGAAATGGATATACTACACTCAGCAGAGGCGGATGAAATATGTTTGCCAGGGACTGACTATGCGGAACTATACGAGAAAAAACATCATGATGGGATGGCTTAAACAGACGCTGTGGTACAGTGGTATGGGAAAAGTTGAACATTTAGTTATACATGAAGCAGAACTGTTGGCAGGGTGACAAGAACCAAAAACATGTGAGTTTCCATCATGCAATAAGTCTTTGAGTATTATATTCTGGAAAAATTCCAGCTGCATTATTGTTTATTACAATTTCTCCTAAACCAATTATACACGACCAGTACTGTTTAAAGGAGGCCGAACACACTCCAGCCACGCGCAACCAACTGCTCTCCCCAATCCCCGCTCACCCAACTTTTCAAACCAATTTGTTGCAGATGGCATCCATAATTGCAATAATCTCTTATTAACCACATAACGGAAAATTGTCTTTACTTTGTTTTTCTTTTTGAGATGGACAAAACCAACTGAGATGCAACAAGTAGAAACCTATGTGGTTCCCATCAACACTGTTACTGTATATAGAGTTCCGATTGTGCGTTGTAGAATTTAAACCTAAGCTGTTAAAGGTAGTGTCATACTTTGGTGAGAAACCGAAACAGAAATGTTCACAGATTTATGCATAACTTACAGGGTATGAAGATGGTGGGGGTAGAAACATACCGTTAAAATTGTTCCGCCTGAAGTGGTGTATTTATCCAGAAATTAGTAAAAACAACGAGCGAAAATCTTTTTGATCTTTTAAAAGATGAAAAATAAAAGAGAAAAGACGTAAGAAATACTGTGGCTGTTTTTCACTGTTTTCTCAAACAGTGGGCAACGTATGGGACTGAAATTTTTACAGATGACTGTTACTGTATCTGGCTTGATATGTTTGCCCATGAATCTGTATTTCTTTGATAAAAACCAAAGTATGATATTACCTTTAAGTGCGATTACATCTCGACCCGTGTAACCTTCACGTGCCGCTGTAAACCCCACATGTACATTTCACCCGTAACGTCAATAAGGAAGATCCTTTACATTCGGAAATGCTTTCGAATTCATTGAGGAGAGCAGCAGCGATATCTGCAAAGAATCGCGACATCTGACCCTTGATCATTATAACCTCCCCCCATACTGCACTTTCTGTTACAATCCCACACGTTTTTTTGTAGAAGTACGAGCAGTTGACTGATCATCAAACGCTGTAGCTTAAAGGTAATATCATACTTTGGTTTTTGTAAAAAAAAAATGCAGAATTCATGGGCAGAAATATCAAGGAAGATACAGTGAAAGCATGCATTACCGGTCCATTCGAATCTTCCATGGTGCAATGCAAATGCATATACTGTATATAATCCTTCTGGCTACACATTTATTCAGCAATCGAAATTAAACACAATATAATCGGTACGTGCACAAATTCATGTCAAAATAGAAACCTTTAGGACCTATTCACGGTTGTCATAATTCTCTTTGATGGCATATTACACATATGTGTATTTCGAAAAATAAACAAAATGCATGCCCTTCCCTGCTAAAAAAAATCAAGTAAAATGAGATAAAGCGAAAAAAACACCATGATAAACTATAACTAGGCCTTCACATTGAAATCTCAAAAGTCTCGCTTCGCCTTGTTTGCTAATAAATCCATTATAACACAAACCTGTACAAACTTACTTATATCAAATTGTCCGCACATAATGAGAAATTTGAAATTGTTCAACTTGATTATTATTATTATTATAGCATGCATAATACTAACTACGTATGCCCAAACACCATATAGTCTTAGTATTTTACTCTAGCTTTTGTTCTAATTAATTAATTTGTTGCTCCATTCGTATGCTCCTTGGATTACCGGTCAAGTGGAAGGTAGGATGCAGGTGCTATCATACAGCACTGTACCGGCAGGGCACTGGCATCTAGGAGGCTAAGTAACAAAACAAAAATACAAATAAAACAAAGTAAGGAAGAAGTCCATTTCATTTTGAAAGTAAACCTTATTTTCAAGATGGCAGCCAGCTTATTCAGAGCACACCATATGGCCATGAACACTACTTATTAGATACAGTTTAAAAAGACAGGCACACCAGTCACAAATAAACAGCTACTGACATGACTGGTTTGGTACAAGTCACAAACACAGAGAAATGATTTGATTTCTTTTTCAAAACGCGCTTTATACGGCCAGGAATAAAAGAATTATAAGTAATGGAAAATGAAATAATGTAGGGACTGGAAACTTGTCTAAGCAGTATGTCTGCCGCCCTCTGCTGGTCATAAATACTTAACGTGAACAAAACAAACGTTTCCAGTGAAACGTAGGCCGTGTCCGAAACGGGCTTCCAGAGCTACGGCTAGGTCTATTGTCTTGATGTCTCCGCGTATTTCCAATGGAGTGAAGACCTAGACCTAGCTCTAGACAACAGATTCGGATGCAGCCGTAGAGTAAAAATTTAATATGAGGTAGCATTAGCCGCTACCATTTCATAAGTATTTTCTCCGTGAGTTTAGTGCAATTTCCATCATCTGGTTCTTATGCTCTCTGCATTAAATTTGGTTAGTACATTGTGCAACTGCGCATGCCTACCAGTTGTCGGACCGCACGTTACGTTGACATTCTCCATGCTGCAACCAACTCCGCAGAAGCCAAACCGTGGGTCGATCTGGCCCATTTTCCGGACAAAGTCTTGGGCGATCTCGGCCTTGGCGTTTTGATCACAGCTGCCAGTGAAGAAATCCACCTCAAGTCCCTTCTTGGTTTGGGGATTTCGCTTTTCTATGGCATCAGCACGGCGATGGTTGGGATGAGGGGTTAGGCCGATCGGAAGAGGAGAAAGAAAATCAGAATGAATTTCCCTTTTAATTTGGGCATCGGTCTTAGACTGTCTTAGTTTGATTTTGATAGCTTGATTGGGACCCTGAACTAATCGCTCCTGAGACTACAAGAGAGCTTCATATGGTTGGAAATTCACCCTCGATGATAACTCCTAGTGTGTCCAATTCAAGAGAAGTGACTCCATCCATCAGTTGTGTCTACTGCTACTTTTACTTCCTCACGAGTATTCAACAGTAACAAGAACACTCTGTAAGTTGGGAAAGCCTAGGCCCACACACGGTACGTAGGCTACACCTCTTGGATGGAGAAATACAAGATCCATTGTGATGGAGGCCTACATTACTGCTCATTAACAATTCATCGTCAAAATCGTTTTTGAGGAGTAATATAATACACTACATAATTAATTAGGAATGGATTGATTGAAAATTGATTGATTGAGGTTATAATACCAGTACAATCCGGCCACGGCATCCTGAAGGGAGGTCCGAAGAAGATATGCGGGGCCTGTGCCCAACTAGCCTGGTTGCTGTGCGGAGGCACCCTGCAGTAGTAGATGTCCTGGGGCATCCGGTTAAAGTCAAAGTTCTCGTTGCAAGAGACCGAACAGAACTGGCCACCCAACCAGAAATCACAGGCGAGGGCGCCATTCAGCGGTGGAGGGTAGTAGGGACAGCTGTTTGCTGCATGTGAACGAATACAAAAATGACGACTATCAACTTGGCGATCTCTACCATTGACCACATCGTGTGACAACAGATAGGTACATTTTTATTTTATTTGATAAAAAATCAACAATTTCGTCACCTTATTATTAACAACTCTTTTGGTTTCAGAGAGATAACTCCAAGATGGTAGAATAGCAGTTAGAAGTTCATTTGGACTGCACTCTCTCAAAACATTTGTTTTTTGGAGGGGGGAGTTCAACATACCTTTTACTGTCACAGTAAATTCACACGTTTCCTTGTTGCCTGCGCTGTCTTCAGCTTGATACGTGACAAGCTCAGGTGGGCCCCAGGTAAATTCCGACTGTGGGCCATGGTTGGATATCAGCCGGACTACTAGCTGGCCGGAATTGTCCTTGAAGGTAGGTTCTGTCCAGTTGACCTGTACGATCCTGACACTGCTCTCTATTTCAATGTTGTCGGGGCAGTAGATGACCCTCGGGGGTTCCTGATCTAATTAAACACACAATAATATATAAACAATTAAAATAAATAAATAAAAACACCAGTTGGCATTAGCCAATTCCTTTTCTGGTGCATTTGTCTAAGGAGTTAAGGACAATTTCTAGAATCTGGTTCGATCATGCTCTCTACATTTAATTCGGTTAATACATTAGCAACTGCCTACCAGTTGTCGGACCGCACGTTACGTTGACATTCTCCATGCTGCAGCCATCCTCGCACAAGCCAAACCGTGGATCGACCTGGTCCATTTTCCGGACGAAGTCTTGGGCGATCTCGGCCGTGGCGTTTTGATCACAGCTGCCAGTGAAGAAATCCTCCTCAAGACCGATCTGGGCTTTGGGATCCCGCTTTTCTATTACACAAAGATGAAACTGACTTTGATTAGCAAGTATTTGATTTAGGTCTGAAGTCATTTGTGAGGCCTGGAGGGTAAGTGTGTGAAAGCACGGATGAAGTGATTTTCGTAACTAACTTATGATCAATACAAATCCAGATCCGCTACCAAGAGGGCATGTATTGTAACTACCAGATGAAAAGAATTCAGACAAAAAGTATTCATGAGAAATGTTACCAATGCATGACCAATATCATGAGTTGGGCAAGCCTTTGGTACGTACCCCTCTTTGCAATAATTGAGCCTTAATTAGGTCTAGTAGTCACGAAAATGTCAAAATCATTAATGAGGAGAAATATAAAGATACCCAGTCAGAGGATGGACATTAATACCACGTACAAAAAGGCTTCTATCATGAATTTGGAATGGATAGAGAATTGATTGATTGAGGAAATAATACCAGTACAATCCGGCCATGGCATTATGAAGGGAGGAGCGCCGAAGTCGAAGGGGGCAGGCAACCAAGTGGGCAAATTGTTGGATGGAGACACCCAACAGTAGTAAATGTGATGGGGCTTCCTGTTGGAGTCAAAGTTCTCGTTGCAAGAAACCGAACAGAACTGGCCACCCAACCAGAAATCGCAGGCGAGGGCGCCATTCAGCGGTGGAGGGTGGTAGGGACAGCTGTTTACTGTGAAAGAATCAAGAAATGAGAAGAACTCTTCATGTTTCAGAGATAAACTCCAAGATGGTGGTAGAATTGCTGTTATAAGTTCACTTGGGTTGCACTCTCCCAAAATATTGGTTTGGGAGGGGATGAACGTTCACATACCTTTTACTGTCACAGTAAATTCACACGTTGCCTTGTTGCCTGCCCTGTCTCCAGCCTGATACGTGACAAGCTCAGGTGGGCCCCAGGTAAATTCCGACGGAGGGTCACGGGTGGATTTCAACCCGACTACCGGCAGGCCCGAATTGTCTTGGAAGGTAGGTTCTGTCCAGGTGACATTTACTGACCTCCCATTACTCTCTACTTCAATGTTGTCGGGGCAGTAGATGACCATTGGGGGTTCCCGCTCTAATTAATAAAATACAAAATAAAATAATGAAGATTAAAAGTACGGTATCCCGCTATTTATTCTCCTGCGCCAGTGGTTGTGATCAAGACCCTCTTGCGTGAGTGATTTCCGACTCGGATCTTTGCGTGTTTGTCTGCTTCATTAAAGTTACTCTTTGACAAACTGTTCTATACAGTTGTGGTTGTATGGGTGTGAGGAGTCTCCCTCCCTCCTTACTGATGCTTGAATTTTTCTACGTTTTGTCAATTTCATTTGGAAAGGTGAATATAGGCAAATTTACTGGAGCGGGATTCGAACCAGCGACCTCCTGAGTACCGTACATGCGCTCTACCAACTGAGCTATCCAGCCCCTACTTCCATTTTTTCGTTGTTATTCAGAAGCCACTATGGCCCGCTACAGTCAGTTTTTCTTTGTTCATCTTTGAAATATTGACGCAGTCTGTTTCCCTTGTGGTTATTATGATATAAGGTAGTATCATATACTTTGGCAGCATGTATTACCGAAACAGAAATCTTCACAGATTTACCCATAACTTGCAGGGTATAAAGATGGTGATGGTAGAAACATACTGTTAAAATTGGTCCGCCTGAAATGTTGTATTTATCTAGAAAAGTGTAAATCCAGTGACCAAAACTATTTTTGATCTTTTAAGGAGCAAAAATAAAAGAGAAAAGACTTAAGAAATACTGTGGCCGTTTTTCACTGTTTTCTCAAAAAGTGGGCAGTGTGTGGGACTGAAATGTTCACAGATGACTGTTACTGTATCTTCCTCGATATTTTTTATGGGCGTAGATCCCGGGGGGCTATAGGGGGTTGCAACCCACCAAGGTTTTCACTTGTTATATATATAAAAAATTATTGTGTGCACCAACATATAATGAAGTACGACCCAGCTACACGATCAACCCCCCCCCCCCCCCCCCACCCCGCCCAGGTCTGAGGACGTGTCTACACTACTGATATTTTTACCCATGGATCTGTATTTCTTTGACAAAAGCCAAAGTATGATATTACCTTTAAGAAATAGTTAGGAAAATGTTAAACAATTGGAATCTCATGAGATCCCTGTATAGGAAGAAGTCATGACTCTAAATACAGTTATATCCTTCCTTGCACTGCCCTGGCAAAATGTTGGCAAACAGCTTGATAAAGTTTCTCCAAAGAACAAACAGGAAAGGTGACACGTTTAATAGAGCGGGTCACTGTTTAAGTGTTTGACCTTGATAAGTTGATGATATCATTGAACTGCACATGTATCGTTATTGTTTCAATTTCCTTAAGAAATGCAAAAAAAAAAATCCATTTACGCACTGGCAACTTCCTCCCACTTTATTTAGGATTGTTCGGATGTAATGCCACTATATGAGGTACACAATTGCCCCTAGTTGTCAACTTGTGTTCGTTTTAATGTGGATAAGTGTTTTTATGATATTTGTTTTTGTGCTACCAATAATTCAAAATCACAAGGAATGCTGCAAATATGAAGACTATTCAGTCAGACGCATAGTCTCAATAGTAAATTTCGAAACTCGAAACCTGACCATGTATAGGGGCACCAAGATTGTGACCAGGGGCATCAGTGCAATGAATGGGGCATCAATACAATGACCAGGGGCATCAATGCAGTGAACGGGACATCAAGGCAATACGGCCTGCACCACTGTCTCCTATCCTGATACTGTGTGAGGAAAATCTGCCGAAAAACGAAAAAAGGTATATACAACATTCAAGATAAAATGCTGAAAGTGAATCTATACCTCCACAGATTTTTGAGCTCTCAATGATCAAGACATCTCCATGGATGCTGGATCTGACCTGTGACCAGGCCAACACGTTCCCTGCTACTGCACACGATGAATAGATTACTGATATCTCCTCCTGTGTCATGGCATAGTCCCACATATTCATCTATATTCAAGAATTCAAGGTAAACGCATCTCTGATAAAAATTGTAACAGTAATTAGATAAATTTAAAACAAGTGAACAAAAAGAGCAGAAATAAACTAAAGCGAAATGCCGTGTTTTTGTTTTGTGTGTTGCTCCATTCCACTTGTCCACGTACCTCACCGATAGATGGACAACCACACTGGGGGTCAGCTCTAGGTCGGCTAAGCTACCCACCCCTTCACAATCAAAAGGAACAAATAAAGACAGCTTAAATAAATTGTAACAAGTAAATCTGAAGTTGTTCGCTCTGGACTCTGAATGGGTGAATTAACCCAAGGTAAAATTTTCCAGTGTGAACGGGGCTTGAGCAGAAGAGGATTCTTGCCCACAATCTCACCTGGCTTAAATCACCAATGAAGGATTGAGTCTGTGCGAAGGAACCGGCAACGCTTCTTTGTCTCTGGCCGAGGACCAGCGCACCGGATCCCCTTATGAACGCGCCCATCTTGATCCCACCAGATTCTTCGAGAGTCCCGTCCAAATACATGGCCCAGTCCCCGTATGTACTGTTCCAAGTGAAGGCAACGTGGTGCCAGTCGTATTCCCTGCACATTGAATAATCATCGGTTAAAAGAAAACAAGGGAAATGCAATCTTGGAATTCCTCGGAAACCATTTTGAAATGCAATCATGGGATGATAAGTTTTGGTTTTTGCTGCAGAGGTCATACAGCTATACTGAGCCATCTTGGTTCCTATACCTAAGGCCACATCATTTTCATGAAGATGGCCAAGGCAGAATTGCCATTTAGAAACGGCAGACACCCTTTAATACCTTACACTTAACACGTGTTTATATCCCTCAGTGTTACCACTAACATAATATTCAAAATATAGAATATATATTCAAAATATTCCTGGGCAAGCCGAAAAACGAACAAAGATAATTTACAATTTGGGACACCACCAACATAGGGCTGGATAGCCCAGTTGACAAAGCATCGGTGCGGTATTCCGGGATGGCAACTGGGAATCCCGCTCCAGTGACTTTTTCTTCGTTCACCTTCCCATGGTTAAAAGTATTTTTTTTTGTGAAGGAAAGATTTTTGATGTTTACTGCTACCATAGTCACATTACCTGGTAAGCCTCAGGCGATAGGGAAATCTGGACATATCGTTCACGGTGAAGGACACTAAGTGGTTACCGGAGATGGAAAATCCAATGTCCTCTACCCGACCGTCCGGTCCCCACGTCGCGTAGGAAAATTGCGTACCGACATTCCACTGTTCTTCGGTTCGCATCCAGAAGCTGAGGGTCAAGGCATGGAGATCAGGCAGGATGCCCTGCATAAGAACGAAGTTGGAGGTGTTGGCTTGGGGGAAGTGGAGGTCAAAGTCATCACTTGATAGAGCTGTAAACATAGAAGGGCGAAAAATAAAACGGGAAAATGAACAGGAAAGAGGTGACTTTGACAATTTGTTATTTGGCAAATTCACCATGTAAGAATCGTTCGTACTTTCGCACTTTAGTAGATGATGAGGACTAGAGCAGGCTAGTCGAAACGTTGAGACTTTAATTGCGAGAAGTGCGAACGAAATAGAAGTGCGAAAGTATACGGACGATTCTTACATGGTGTTTCCGCAAACCGATCCACATAATGTTATTATAGTTCAAAGGACAAAACAAAACCAACTTTTTCTACTCTTCTAAAGCTGATGACAAAAAGTATAAAGGTAATGCCCTTTAATACATACCCCACAGTGAAATAATTAAGGTCAGTATCATTGAGCTGGTAACAAAAAATGTGCCACACTGGTTTGCAGTGGTTGAGTAAAAAAAAAAGGTAAATAAATTAAGGCTTTTTAGTAGGTTATTTGTCATGCTCAGCTAAAAAAAAAAAGAATCCCAGTACAGTCAACATCATGTGGATTCTGACCCGCCACAAGGTAAGGGCACTAAAACTAGCATTGGTAATTGGTAAGTCGAGAATAATTTGCTAACAAAGAAGAATCCATCATCTTTGTTAATTGCGAGGGGCATCAAGACAATGGCCCGGGGCACTAGGGCAATGGCCGGGTCATCAGTACAATCGCCTGCCTAATACTCTGTGATGAAATCTTCAATTCAATTAAAAAAAAAAAAACACGGAAAAGGGTAATTAAAATCACGAATATGGAAATCCCTTTTTACCTGCACAGTGTCCTGAGCTCTGGATGACCAAGACGTCTCCATGGATGCTAGATCTGACCTGTGACCAGGCCAACATGTTCCCTGCTACTGCACACGATGAATAGATTACTGATATCTCCTCCTGTGTCATGGCATAGTCCCACATATTCACCTACATTCAAGGATTGAAGGTTGTTATTAATTCCATTAAAACTGTTTTTCGGATTGTAAATATTCAGTAAATAAATGTAGGACCATAGCAATGACACTACATTTGCAATGTACAATGTATAGTCCAAAATGTTTAGCACACCCACCGCCCGGACACAAAGGTGATTTGACATCATCATTTTATGCCACCTAGGCCTACTTTGTGTGTGGTGGGTTTGTATACGTACGAGTCAGAAATTAGTCCTAATGATTAGCTGTGAAGATTTTAATTGCAACATCGGACTTTGGCATTGTCGAGAGATGTGGCCAACAGTTTGAAAACATGCTTATGTTTTCAAACATATCATTGAAAACCTAGTAAAACCATGGAGGAAGGAAAACGAACGATCGTTGGGTGTATATCTTATGAATGGCGGAATGATTATGTCATAGCCGATTCACCCAGGCATGCGCGTTTGGCCTCTTTGCCGTGAGTGTTCGTGGCCGTCGCAAGGTACGTGAGATTTTCTCTCCCAAATGTGTCCAGATTTTGTCGCTTCTCGTTAATGTATTATTAAGTCCTCATGAAAAGTTAGTAGTAGTAGTAGGCGGCTGTATATCTCTTTCTATTAGAAGGATCATCACCCCCATATAACAGGACTTCATTTTAATAAAAATGAGGAGAGCTGCAAATCACTCTCCTTAAATCAACGTATAGAGAATTTAGGAGAGTGATTTTCTCTCACTAATAAAAATCAAGTTTGAGCTACAAATCCAACTGCTTAAATCAACATAGGGCCTACTCATACTAGTGAATGAAGAGAGCAGTTTGCTCTTGCTATACCAAGTTTCCGCATGTGTCCGTTGGTATCGGAAAAAGAGAACATGGAAAATTTGGCTTCTCCTGTTGAACATTTTTTTGTATTTTCCACGAAGGGTAAAATGTTGGCTTGAAACATGTATGTGATGTTTTAAAAAAAGGCAGCTCTCCTTAAATTGTTAAGGAGCTCTTTTTTCACTCTCCTTGGAAAACATTAAGGAGAGCGGAGGAGAGTGATCACTCTCACTCTCCTTAAAAATCAAGGCCTGATATAATAATCAGGGTAAGCTGGTGAGAGTTGGATATTTATTTTATTCATAGTGTATATAGCTTATTTGCATAATTATAATATGACTATTTTGAAGATATAGATATCTTGGTGCGAGCATTCAATCATGAACGATCTGTATTGCTTATTTTGTCTTTATTGACCGTGGATTTTTCTTGGGGGACAGGACTAAAATATGTTTAACCAACAGTGTTGGGGTCGACTCGAGTCCTCAAATCTGAGTACAGAGTATTCAGAGTACTTCAAGGGCTGCGTACTGCGCAGAGTACAATCATGTACTTTGGTGGCGAGTCTAAGTCCAAAGTATCGAGTCCGAGTATATTCAAGGTCGGGTAGGCCCATAGGGCCGAGTCCGAGTACTAAAGTCCAAGTCCACGTTCGAGTACGTGCACACTACCAACGTCACAAAGTGCCAACAAATGTAGTTTGTTTATACTATAAATACATTGTAAACAGGTAAATCTGAAGTTGTTCGTTCTGGACTGTGAATGGGTGAATAAACCCATGATAATTAGGGCCAGTGTGAAATTAATGGGGCTTGAGCAGAAGAGGAAAATCTTGCCCACAATCTCACCTGGCTCAAATCACCAATGAAGGATTCAGTCTGATTGAAGGAACCGGCAAAGCTGTCCTGATCCTGGCCGAGGACCAGCGCACCGGATCCCCGTATGAACGACCCTGTCTTGACCCCATCACCGGATCCTCTGAGAGCCCCGTCCACATACATGGCCCAGTATCCGTCTGTGCTGTTCCAAGTGATGGCAACGTGGTGCCAGTCGTAGTCCCTGCACAAAAAGAGAAATGCAATCTTGAAATTCGTCGGACATCATTTTAGAATGCAATGGAACGATATTAGCAAGTTGTTTTTTTATGCTGCATGAAAAGCTTTCAGACTTTAATTTCACCACGTATTGTCCCTCAGTATAACCGCGGTACGCCGGGTGTCACAGCCTCACGGGCTTGAATTCCGCTCCAGTAAATTTTTCTTTCTTCACCTCCGTGATTTCAAATGATTATTTTGTTTTGGGAAGGAACGATTTATGATATCTACTGCTACCACATAATGGTCACTTTACCTGTTGAGCTTCTGGTCAGTGTAAATGGACTGGCCGTTCAGGATGATGACCACGCCCTTGTAATTGCTGATGGTGAACGCGTTGTCCTCTACCTGACCATCCGGTCCACGAGTCGCGTAGGAAAACACCGTACCTTCATTCTCCTGGTCCTCGGTTCTCATCCAGAAGCTAAGGGTCAAGGCGTGGAGTTCAGGCAAGGTGCCCTGCATGAGAATAAAGTTGGAGGTGGTGGCGTTGGGGAACTGGAGGTCAAAGTCTGAAGACCCAGAGGGGCGAAAGATAAAACGAGAAAAATGAACAGGAAAGAGGTGACTGTCAAGAACTGTCGGAACTTGTCAAGTCACATTTCAAATTAAAGATAACATTTGTGTAATACAAATGAAAACAAAATCAAATCCTTGAAGTTCAAAACCTGCCACATGGGCCTAATGGACTCTTGTCCTGATGAACATTTTTGTAAAACTGGACCACACTGAAATAATTGAGGTCAATATCGTTGAACTGATAACAAAAATGTGTCGCACATGCCAGACGAGGTCAACGCTATTAATCATGTATTGTGTGTAGCATAGAAAACTTCTGATTTTAGAAGGGAAAGGAAATTGTAGATTGCTGTTCAATTCCGAGAACAATAAGAAATTCACATCTCTGCACCAAGGGCATGATGACAATGACCAGTGCAAGCAATCGCTTTGATATTGTGTGAGGATATTTGCCATTCCATGAAAAGAAAAAACTGAGGTGTACAGCATTCAAAACAAAATATAAGTCAATCTACTGTACCTGCACAGTGTTTTGAGCTCTGATTGATCAAGACGTCTCCATGGATGCTGGATCTGACCTGTGTCCAGGCCAACACGTTCCCTACTGCACACGATGAATAGATTTCTGATATCTCCTCCTGTGTCATGGCATAGTCCCACATATTCACCTATATTCAAGGATGCAAGATTGTAGGCCGTTAACTACGCATCTCCGGTCGAAATTTTTGAAAGTAAATAATTTCTAAAAACTCAACAAATAAAGACAGAAATAAATTGTAAAAGGTAAATGTGAAGTTTTTTGCACTGGACTCCGAATGGGTGAATTAACCCAGGATAAAAAAGGTCCAGTGTGAACGGGGTTTGAGCAGGAGAGGAAACTGCCGCCCACATTCTCACCTGGCTCAAATCACCAATGAATGATTCACTCTGATCGAAGGAACCGGCAAAGCTGTCCTGATCCTGGCCGAGGACCAGCGCACCGGATCCCGGTATGAATGCCCCCTTCATGAAGCCATCCGCGGATCTCTTAAGAGTCCTGTCTACATACATGGCCCAGTGCCCGTCTGTGCTGTTCCAAGTGACGGCAACGTGGTGCCAGTCGGAGTCACTGCACATTTGATAATTTTCGGTTACAAGAAAAACAGTAGTGATATGGGTATGGTTTCTGCTGCATGACATCCTTTCAGATACTTCACTACATTATTCTCCCTCAGTGTAGTTTATACCACTAACATTATTTTACTTCCATTGTTCAGTACAGTCCGTGTTAAATCATTTCCAATAAGATCTTTACAAATGCTGCAGATTCAGTGGCACTAGATTATAACTCAAACCACTTGTATTCAAAATGATTTGTAAATTTATCAGTACCTGCGTCTTTCATTTTTTTTCCCCCGTGTGATACAATGTAATTTCAGGTCTCGATAAAGATGCATTCAAAATGCAGCTTGATTGCTCAACAATGCAAGCTTAATATTGACAATTTCCATTGTTTAGGCCATTGTTTTGCAGCAAGCAACTTGTTATGAATAAGTGATGTGTACATGCGGCACGCAAACAATGTTGCAAAACATCTTTAATAATTATTGTAAGTGAAGAAAAATCTCCTTCGACCTTTCTAAAAAAAAAAAAAAAATTGTTGGGAAGGGCTCGGAATATTACCGAAAAATTGACAAAGATAACTGACAATTTGATGCACCACCAACAGGACTGGATAGCTCAGTTGGTGGAGTACCAGTACGATATTCCGTGGGTCACGGGTTCGAATTCCGCTCCAGTCAATTTTTATTTCTTCACCTTCCCATGATTTCAAATATTTTACTTTGTGGAGGAACGTCTTATGGTGTCTTCTGCAACCACCAGATGGTCACTTTACCTGTTGAGCTTCTGTTCAGTGTATATGGTCTGGCCGTTCAGGATGATGAGCACGTTCTTGTAATTGTAGATGGTGAACGCATTGTCCTCTACCCGAGGCCAACCGTGCCTTTTCCGCGTCGCGTAGGAAAACGGAGTACCATCATTCTCCTGGTCCTCGGTTCGCATCCAGAAGCTGAGGGTCAAGGCATGGAGATCAGGCAGGGCGCCCTTCATGAGAACGAAGTTGGAGGTGCTGGCTTGGGTGAACTGGAGGTCAAAGTCACTGGACAGAGCTGAAAACACAGGGGCGAAATATAAAACGGGAAAATGAACACGCAAGAGGTGACTGTTAAATATTGTCAATTGGCAGAATTTCAAATTCAATATAATATCTTTCTAGATCAAAGGACAAAACAATGAACTTCAAAGCCTGGATAACAATGGGATCTGAGCTGATGACAATGTAAAATAATGCCCTGGCATACAATCAAATAAACAAGGTCAATTAAAATGGTACACACATAGGCGAAGGTCTAAAGGAATGCTACCTACCCATGTAATGATATCGTAAGCAGATGGATATTGTGAGAGTAGGTGATTTCGGAATGGAAGCAAGGTGTTGGGTATTGTAGGTAGTGATCGAAGTTTGATATAAGTACACTTGGGCTAAGGACAAGCTTTCTGAGGACAATCAAAATCAGTAAGACTTACAAATCTTGGACAAAGAATTTACCCATGATTCTACAAACAAATCTTTAAGCTTTTTACTGTAAATTACGTCATGTGAATACGGGGCTTGATGAATTTTCATTCCCGCGAAAGAGCGTTTGGAAGTGAGTTTGGTTAAGTAGAAACTAATTGCTTGGCAATAGGCCTAGTTGAGCAAAAAAGTAAAAACATTACGGCTTGTATGTAAGTTATTTTTCATGCTAGCTAAATCATTGCTCAGTACTGTAAATATTATGCACATTTGTGCTCGATGTTGCCAGATTCACGTTGGGTTGAGGGAGAACTCTCTAGGTTTTATTCGAAAAAGGACAACACGGCCACCACGGGAAAAGGTCAGTAAAACTAGCCTGGGTAATAACGATATTTGAAGGCGTCCGTGCATCATTTACAGGGGAAAATACAATCCAAAGCATTGCTAAAAATAATTGTATAATTGGAAACGCAGGATTTTTACACCACATTTGAAAACGACTGTTAATCACCCTGAGCCAAGAATAATTTGGGAAGAATCCATCATCTGTGGCAATTGAACGGGGACGCTGCGGCAAGGGCCGGGACATCACCTGCTCCGTCCCCTGCCTTAATCTGCCATTCAATTAAGAAGAGAAGAAACTAAAACACGAAAAGAAGTGTACAGCAAACGTGATTTAATTTGGAAATCCAATTTACCTGCACAGTGTCCGGAGCTCTCGATGATCAAGACGTCTCCATGGATGCCTGATCTGGCCTGTGACCAGGCCAACACGTTCCCTGCTGCTACACACGATGAATAGATTACCGATATCTCCCTTTGTTTCATGGCATAGTCCCACATGTTCACCTATATTCAAGGATCCAAGGTTGTAATTAACTTATTAAAACACATCTCTGATCAATTCAAAAAGCAACAAACAAAGACAGCTGAAATAATTTGTGAAAGGTAAATTTGAAGTTGTTCGCTCTGGACTCTGAATGGGTGAATAAACCCATGTTAAAAAAGGTCCAGTGTGAACGGGACTTGATGAGCAGAAACGGAAGCTCTCGCCCACAATCTCACCTGGCTCAAATCTCCAATGAAGGATTGAGTCTGATTGAAGGAACCGCCAAAGCTGCCCTGATCCTGCCCTAGGACCATCGCACCGGATCCCCGTATGAACGACCCCGTCATGAGCCCATCACCAGATCCTCTGATCGACCCGTCCACATACATGGCCCAGTGCCCGTCTGTGCTGTCCCAAGTGACGGCAACGTGGTGCCAGACGTAGTCACTGCACATTGATAGGTATCGGTTAATACAAGACAAAAAGGAATCGCAATTTTGAAATTCCTCGAGAGTGACGATACAGTTTTTCCGGAGGTCACTGGTTCGAATCCCGCTCCAGTCATTTTTTCTTTGTTCACTTTTCAACGAAATAATTCGGACCGTGATATTGAGTCATCTTGGTTCCTACCGCAGGCCTCCTCGTTCTTCGTGTTATGCCTAAGTGTTGTGTAGATGCATGCACAAAAAGTATTGCAACAATATCCTTTCATGATTTTAAGCGAACAAAAAGGTTTACAATTCACAACAGAAATCTACATTTATGATGATTTCTCTGAAATAAACCCTCAAACGGATGATGAATCTTTCTGAAGCTTTCTAATTGCCTTTTTGTGAGGGGTGAAATATTCCCGGATAAGCTGAGAAACGCATTCCGGACACTATACCAACATATGGCTTGATACGTCGGCGGTGGAGCACCAGTACGGTATATATTCTGGGGGTAACAGGTTCGAATTCCGCTGATGTCAATTTTTATTTCTTTACCTCTCCATGATGTCAAGGTATTTTGTTTTGTAAAAGAATGTTTTATGATGTCTACTGTTACCACCTAATGGTCACTTTACCTGTTGAGCGTCTGGTTAGTGTATACGGACTGGCCGTTCAGGATGATGACCACGCTCTTGTAATCGAAGATGGTGAATGCGTTGTCCTCTACCTGACCATCCGGTCCACGCGTCGCATAGGAAAACGGCGTACCGGCATTCTCCTGGTCCGTGGTTCGCATCCAGAAGCTGAGGGTCAAGGCATGGAGATCAGGCAGGGAGTCCTTCATCAGGATGAAGTTGGAGGTGCTGGCTTTGGGGAACTGGAGGTCAAAGTCACTGTACATAGCTGAAAACATAGAAAGGCAAAACAATTTAAACGGGAAAATCAACAGGAGAGGGGTGATTGAATACAGGGGTTTCACAATAGTGCGCCACCATAAGTTTGCAACGCGTTTGCAAATTTGTCGACAAACTGCGCATCTTACCACGTGCGCAGTTTGTGGACAACATTAATATTTATTCACCGCATCGTGATTGGCCCACGCGTTGCAAACTCATGGTGGCGCACTTTGGTGAATTGCCCGTATTAAAAAGCCGCATCTTCTTTGAAATATCCCCATTGTCGGCCTACTGTTTTCAGGTTGCAGCATTGGTAATGCGCATATCTTCAATGATGCTTGTGGGGTATAGCGGTTTGTGAGTGGTTTCATGGCTTCCCTCTGTCAAACAACTCAAGGAAGATAATAGGGCTGATAGCTCAGTCGGAAAGAGCGCCGCTAGGAGGTCGCTGGTTCCAATCCCGCTCCAGTCAAATTTTATTTGAACGTTCACTTTTTAATGATATTTTTTTTCCAAATGAAAAGACAACAACTTCTTCTGATGACGTTGTTTTTTGTAAATCTAATGCCTTGGACCACACTAAAATAAGCGAGGTCCATATTATTGAACTGTTAACAAAAAATATACCACACAGGCGAGGGTCAACAATACCTTTAATTTTGTAAAGTGTGTAGCCTAAAAGAAAAGGGGAAATTGGTGTTCGGTTATAAAAAGTCGGAATTCCAAGAGAAATCAGAGAAGTCACATCTCTTGACATCCCAATGACCAGTGGCAAGAAGGCAATGACCAGGGGCACGCTGGTATTGACCAATGCAATCAATCGCCTGGAACGCCTGATAGGCCTTTGAGTGTCAGGATATCATGTTATTCTATCAACAGAAAAGAAAAATCAAAACGTGTAGAGCAATCAAGATCAATATGGAAAGTCAGTCTACCTGCACAGTGTCCTGAGCTCTGAATTTCCAAGACATCTCCATGGATACTGGATCTGACCTGTGACCAGGCCAACACGTTCCCTGCCACTGCACAGGATGAATAGATTTCTGATATCTCCTCCTGTGTCATGGCATAGTCCCACATATTCACCTATATTCAAGGATTCAAATTGTAAAAGGTAACCTAAATCTGACGTTGTTCGCACTGGACTCTCGGTAGAAAGATCCAGTGTGAACGGGGCTTGATTAGCAGAAGAGGAAATTCTTGTTCACAATCTCACCTGGCTCAAATCACCAATGAAGGATTCTCTCTGATCGAAGGAACCGGCATAGCTGTCCTGGTCTTGGCCGAGGACCAGCGCACCGGATCCCTGTACGACTGACCCCGTGTTGACCCCATCACCGGATCTCTTAAGAGCCCCGTCCACATACATGGCCCAGTGCCCGTCTGTGCTGTTCCAAGTGACGGCAACGTGGTGCCAGTCGTAGTCGTAGTCACTGCACATCGGTTAAAAGAAAAAACCAAGGGAAATGCACTCGCTCAGCCATTTTGGTTCCTACCTCATGCCACATCGTTCTCATGAAGATGGCCACGGCAGAATGTCAGTTGAATAATAACAGACGCCGTTTTAGACCTTAAACTCAACACCAGTAAATCAGTGTAACTGCCAATACTGCCTCTGTGCATAGGCCGAAGAGTGTTAAGGGTATAATACATGTTTAGGTCACAGAACAGCACGCACACATTGTCCAATCCACAGCATGTACATGAAATTTGTTGTTTCGAGATTCTATTTTCGAAAATTTGTTTTGCATGGGAGAACGGTGAAACGGCTGATTTTCTACACAGGCCCTCTTCCATAGACTGTGTATAACCACATAGCTACACACAGGCTCAGGAGAACGCCAAAACGGCCGATTTTCTAACTTGCTTATGCCAAAACGTGTGTACACAGCCAGTAATGTAGCGAATGTGTGGGGTGTATGGCCATCCATCACATTTTGAAAAATCTCGAAAATGAAAACCAAATATATCTCGAAAAAAAAATCCTCAAAAAACATATGTGGAAAATACATCTCACGTACAAAACAATAGTAACAATGTTTCCAAAAATAGTAACAATGTTTCCAAAAATAGTAATAATGTTTCCATAAATATATGCGAGAAAGCAAATGGACCTCGAAAAAAAACATTTGGGGAAATATATCTCGAAAAATCAAATTTTGAAATACTGTATAACACTTTTTCGAAATATAGGCCTATACACGATGGCAATGCATGGCTTTCGTATATAGGTTTTCATGGAGAAACGAATTTGTGCGTGTTTGTATAGGGGAGATTTTTGGATCATTGCCAATTTGCCCGGTAAAGGAAATCGCTTGTGGATATCTCCTTTTATGGTTGTCAACTCAAAAAGCTCTACAACTTACAACAAAATCTGCATTCATGATGGATTCTCTTATAAAATGTTAAATTATATACGTGGTGAAAAATCTCCCTCTCTAATTCTTTTTGTTGTGTGTGGGGCTCAAAATATTGCTGGTAAGCCGAAAAATGAACAAAGATACTTAACAATTTGGGACACCACCACCAGTATGGTCTTCTGTGGGTCACAGGTTTGAGTTCTGGTAAATTTTTCTTTCTTCATCTTTCTTCACATTCCAATGATTTCTAATTGTTTTGTTAAGGAGTGGTTTATGATGTCTACTGCTACCACTCGATGGTCACTTTACCTGTTGAGCTTCTGGTCAGTGTGCAGGTACTCATCGTTCAGGACGATGACCACACTCTTGTAATTGTAGATGAGGAATGCATTGTCCTCTATCCGCCAAAACCTTGCCCCCGCCGCGTACGAAAACACCGTACCGGCATTCTCCTGGTCCATAGTTCGCATCCAGAAACTGAGGGTCAAGGCATGGAGATCAGGCAGGGTGTCCTCCATCAGGACGAAGTTGGAGGTGCTGGCTAGAGGGAACCGGAGGTCAAAGTTGGACAGAGCTGAAAACATAGAAAGGGCGAAAAATAAAACGAAAAAAAAAATGAACTGCATGGGAGGAGGTTACTGTCGAAACTTGTCAATTGGCACCAATTCAAATTCCAGATACTGTGTACATTGTTATTCAAATGACAACAATTTCAAAACCTTGCTCGCAATGGGTTCTGAATGGATGACAATTAATGTTAAACTAGTTGAAATAAATTAGGTCAATACTATTTAAATGGCAACACATTAGCGAGGGTCAAAATGAATACAGTCATAATACAATCATGATCATTACATTGTTCTCTATCTCACAGGTGTCGGGGCAGCAGAGGACCATTTTGGAATTCTTGGTCTGATAAAAATAAAACACTAAAATGAAACAAAAAAAAAAGATAAAAGAGAGCATGAGCTAGTTTATCCGTTAACTTTTCTCAAGGAAACGACACAAATTGTCCATGTTCATTTCATTTTCGTTGTTATTCAGAAGCCACTAAGGGCCACTCCAGACTATGATTCTTTTCTTTGTTCACCCTTGAATAATTTAACATTCGTCCAGACAGTTTCCCTTGTGATTATTTGATGATCAAGTTTACAAATAGTTGGGAAGTGGCAACATTAGAAATCTAAAGAGATCCCTAAGTATAACTCATGACTCTATGTATCCTTCCTTTCACTGCCCTGGCGAAATGTTGGCAAGTAGCTTAATAATGTTTCTCCAATAAACAAACAGGAAAGCTGACACGTTTAAGAGAGCGGAACACTTTTTAAAGGTAGATTGAATTACAAAAAGGGTATGTTTAAGGTGACACTGTTATAATGTAGGCCTTTTAAAGTACAGTACAGGATTGGTAACATACCCAAACAGAAATGTTCACAGATTTACATATAACTTTCAGGGTATGAGGATGCTGCTGGTAGAAACATACCGTTAGAATATTTCCGCATGAAATTTTGTATTCATCCAGAAATTAGTAAAACAAAGACCGCAAACATGCAGTTTTGATCTTGGAATAAGATCAAAACCATTCTTTATGTTTTATAAGAAAAAAGGAGACGGGTATTCGCTATTTCCTCTTGACTCAGATGTCCAATTGAGCTCACTTGTTCACAGGTTTATTATATCATGTACATGTTGGATCAGACAAAGCATGAGTGCTGCTCTGTAACCTTTACCAATAATGTATTATACCTTTAAGTGTTTAGCCTTGATGCAAAGCCGTGATAATCTCGAAGTGAACATTATACTTTATTGTTACAATTTCCTTACCGATTCTTAAAGGTAGAGTACAGGATTGGAAACAACCCAAAACAGAAATATTCGAAGATTCACCTTTAACTTAAATGGTATAAAGATTGACACGATATAAACACCCCTGCTAACTGCCTGAAATGCTATGTTTCTTTTAAAAAGCATATAGCAAAAGTTCCGTCTTGGCAAGATCAAAACCATTCTTTATGTTTTATTAGAACAAGTACAGTCATATTTTCGCTGATTGAGCTCAAATCTTTACAGGCATATTATTTAATGTACACGCTGGATTACACAAAGTGTTGGGTGTATTTTTTTTTCATTACAAATTATGTATAATACCTTTAAAAAAATCCATATCCAGTACGTACTGGCAATTTCCTCTTTCCCTTTATTTATTGTTCGAAAATGTGTTTGGACATGTCAATATGGGTTAAACAAATTGCCAGTAGTTTACACATGCACCTGATACTGTGTGTGAGGATATCTGAAAGAAAACAAAACGAAGGAATTAAGATGAAATATGGGAAGTCAGTCTACCTGCACAGTGGTCTGAGCTATGAATGATCAAGACATCTCCATGGATACTGGATCTGACCTGTGGCCAGGCCAACACGTTCCCTGCTACTGCACACGATACATAGATTACTGATATCTCCTCCTGTGTCATGGCATAGTCCCACATATTCACCTATATTCAAGGATTCAAGGTTGTATTTAAGACATTAAAACACATCTCTAAAAAACACATCTCTAAACGAAATTGTAAAAGGAAATAAATAAATAAATGTAAAAACAATTAACAATTAAAGACAGCAGAAATAAATTGTGAAAGGTAAAATTGAAATTGTTTGCACTGGATTCTGAATGGGTGAATTAACCCATGATAAAAAGGGTCCAGTGTGAACGGGGCTTGACGAGCAGAAGAGGAAACTCTTGCCCACAATCTCACCTGGCTCAAATTACCAACGAAGGATTGTTTCTGTTGGAAGGAACCAGCAAAGCTGTCCTGATCCTGGCCGAGTACCAGCGCACCGGATCCCCGTATGAACGACCCTGTCTTGAGCCAATCACCAGATCCTCTGAGCGAACCATCCACGTACATTGCCCAATGCCCGTTTGTGCTGTTCCAAGTGAAGGCAAGGTGGTGCCAGTCGGAGTCGCTGCACAATGAATAATTATTGGAAACAAAATCTTGAAATCCCTCTGACATCATTTTGAAATGCAATTATAGGACGATGTGAGGAAGTTTTGGTTTCTCCTGCATGGGCACTTTACCTGTTGAGCTTCTGGCCAGTGTACAGGGGCTGACCGTTCAGGAGAACGGCCACGCTCTTGTAATCGATGATGGTGAATGCATTGTCCTCTACCTGACCGTCCGGTCCACGATTCGCGTACGAAAACGGCGTACCATAGTTCTCCTGGTCCGTGGTTCGCATCCAGAGGCTGAGGGTCAAGGCATGAAGGTCAGGCAGGGTGCCGAGCATGAGAACGAAGTTGGAGGTGCTGGCTTCTGGGAACTGGAGGTCAAAGTCACTGGACAGAGCTGAAAACACATGGGCGAAAAACGGGAAAATGAACAGGAAAGTGGTGACTGTGACAATTTGTGAATTGGCAGAATTTGAAATTCAAGATAATAAGAAATGAATGAATTAAACATACATGTGTATAAGTAAGGATGGACACCTTATAGCCAATGGGAAAGTTACAAGGTGGGGGAATCGATAGTCTATAGGGTAGGGCCGTGTGCAAGGGCATCTTATACAACAAGTTTAGTTGCCAAATAAGGAGTGAAGAACAGTTATTGACAACTAAAAATGCGGGGCGTCTTCGGGTGGTAACGCGCTCTGTGTACGATGCTATCGGAGGGGTTTGTATGCGAGTATATAACAGCAGCAAGGGTGGTCTACGGGTACACTGCTGGACTTAGCGGGAGAGACATGGTGACTGTTAGCGGTCGCTTCTCGGCACCTACACGGCCTGGCACTTCGGAAGCGAAGTGGTGGACTCCGAGAGCGGAGAAAAACTAATGTACAAAATAGTCCCAAGGTACACTTTCTCCGTGGAGTTAGGAGGATCGAGGGGCTCAGCAGGATCTCTCGCTGTGGCACTGAATAATGCAACCGGGCGTATTTACATGAGCTCGGATCATAATTATCTGCGCCAGTGCTATACGATTAAGCTGCAGAGAGGCGGGCCATTGTCTTCTTGAGCTACAAATCTCCCTACATATTGGGCAAGAAAAGCCTTCCATAGTGTGATCGCACTAACACGCTAGCCTTACGTTTTATTCGATGTTGAGCAATATAATCCAGGAAAATGAGAATTTATCGATTTTTTTGTCGAGTTCTGCATCGAGTACCAGTATAATACTCGACGGTCGAGTACGTCCAAAATTCGAGTACATGGGATGAGTACGCACCAACACAATTTTTCCCAAATACTTTTAAATCGAGTACAGGTCGTGGACTTCGCACTCGGGATGTACTCGAGTACGCATACTCCAACACTGATTACAAATACTACTAAGTCTGCCAAATGGATTGCACCCAAACTGAAAAAATACACCTAAACCTGAAGGCAAATAAGATCATGACTAAATTGACTTCGTCGAAATGACAGGTTAAATATAGCATTGTCCAAAAAGCAGCGCCCCTGCCAGCTAACCAGCCAACAAATCAACTCGCTGACCAGACAGTGGGGGGAGCCCACCGGTCAGCTATAGCCACCCGACGATGGGGAGTAGGGAAGAGCAAGCCAGTCAGGCAAACACCCTACCGTAACAAGCCAACCACCAAGCCAGCCAACCTACTGGTTGGGAGCAAGTCCGACCAGCCGACCAGCCAATAGAAGAAACAAAGCACGCAACAACTTCATGATTGTATTATCAAAAAACCCAAGACCGAAATAGAAATACAAATCAACGACGGAGAAACAACTTACTCAAGTTGTGCAATTTTAGATCTACCATGGCTATGTTCTTCATAACGAGAGTAGAATTAATAAAATGCACTTGGATATTGAGATCACAAATATATACTTTGTCCATTGGCCGATATGCATGCTATGTACAAAGCAGACCCGACTGAGAGTTGAGGACAATTTCGAGAAAGCTATATCTATTTCAGGCACTAAGCAAGCTTTAAAATCGAACGCTAAAGACTGAATGTGAGTGAGAATATAAAACATTAACAAGGGTGGTATCCATTTTATTTTAATTCAATGCTTACTTTGTGTGTCCACCAAGAAGGGTCGCGTCGTCAGACAGACTGTGGCCAAAGCCAGCAACACACCACGCCGCATCATTCTGGCTTCCTCCTCGATGGCCAATCTTTAGTTTCACCAGGAGAATATTTCACCACTCCGAAGAAGAGGCTATACAGGCTGTTCTGAGGACGCTCAAGAATAGGCACATGCAGCTTGGAACAAAATTAGGCTCGCCAGCTTCACTGGAATGTAATGTAAAATGGAAATGCTATACACTCAGCCGAGGCGGATGAAATAATTATGTTTGCCAGGGACTGACTATCCGGAACTCTACTAGAAACAAAAACATCATGATGGGATGGCTTAAACAGACGCCGGGGTACAGTGGTATGGGAAAAGTTGAACATTTAAAGGTTCACTGTAATAAAAACACATCTGAAGTTTAATACATCTGTACTGTTATAAAACTCAACCTGTCTATCTTTGTTTATGCTAAAAAATATTGTATATAGAAAAAGGAGGTATTTTATACCCATAATTGAGCACCCCACTTTTCGAGACGAAAAACCTTGCTTACGTCACATGCAGAACGCCACACAGTATACTGCGGTGCGAGCCTATACTAGTTCTGTAGGTGACGTCATAAGCTATTGTTGCGTGGGTCGGTTCCAAGAGGGACTTTTTTGAGGGGCGGGGCATACATATATCGATTTTGTAACTGTTTCGCCAAAAAGAAGCACTTACATGCGAATATAATTTATATTTTCATTAATTATGTATTAAGCAATAATGTTAAAGCACTTTCATCCCTTTCCCACATTTTATTACAGTGAACCTTTAAATAGTTATACATGAAGCAGAACTGTTGACAGGGTGACAAGAACCAAAAACATGTGAGTTTCCATCATGCAATAAGTCTTTGAGTATTTTATTCTGAAAAAATTTCAGCTGCATTATTTGTATTACAATTTCTCCTAAACCAATTATATACGACAGGTACTGCTTAAAAGAGGCCGAACCACTGATCTATACAAACTGGATAGGTCGCACTGCTCTGCAGGTGAAGCATCCGTGCAGCCATTTTGGGATATTCAATACATTGGCAGGCACGGCAGCCGGCGTATACAGAGAATTGCTGCACTGCTTGCTGTGCAGTCATGCAGTGCAATGAGTATTGTGCTGAATATCCTAACATGGCCGTTAACAATTTTCCGCCTGAAGTGGTGTATTTATCCAGAAATTAGTAAAAACAACGAGCGAAAATCTTTTTGAACTTTTAAAAGATGAAAAATAAAAGAGAAAAGACGTAAGAAATACTGTGGCCGTTTTTCACTGTTTTCTCAAAAAGTGGGCACCGTATGGGACTGAAATTTTTACAGATGACTGTTACTGTATCTGTCTTTATATTTTTGCTCATGAATCTGTATTTCTTTGATAAAAACCAAAGTATGATATTACCTTTAACTGCGATTACATCTTGACCCGTGTAACCTTCACGTGCCGCTGTAAACCCCACATGTACATTTCACCCGTAACGTCAATAAGGAAGATCCTAGTATATTCGGAAATGCTTTCCAATTCACTGAGGAGAGCAGCAGCGATATCCGCAAAGAATCGCGACATCTGACCCTAGATCATTATAACCTTCCCCCATACTGCACTTTCTGTTACAATCCCACACATTTTTTTGTAGAAGTACGAGCAGTTGACTGATCATCAAACGCTGTAGCTTAAAGGTAATATCATACTTTGGTTTTTGTAAAAAAAAAATGCAGAATTCATGGGCAGAAATATCAAGGAAGATACAGTGAAAGCATGCATTACCGGTCCATTCGAGTCTTCCATGGTGCAATGAAAATGCATATACTGTATATAATCCTTCTGGCTACACATTTATTCAGCAATCGAAATTAAACACAATATAATAGGTACGTGCACAAATTCATGTCAAAATAGAAACCTTTAGGACCTATTCACAGGTTGTCATAATTCTCTTTGATGGCATATTACACAATTATGTGTATTTCAAGAAATAAACAAAATGCATGCCCTTCTCTGCTAAAAAAATCAAGTAAAATGAGATAAAGCGAAAAAAACACCATGATAAACTATAACTAGGCCTTCACATTGAAATCTCAAAAGTCTCGCTTCGCCTTGTTTGCTAATAAATCCATTATAACACAAACCTGTACAAACTTACTTATATCAAATTGTCCGCACATAATGAGAAATTTGAAATTGTTCAACTTGATTATTATTATTATTATAGCATGCATAATACTAACTACGTATGCCCAAACACCATAATTATAGTCTAATTATGTTTCTCTAGCTTTTGTTCTAATTAATTAATTTGCTGCTCCATTCGTATGCTCCTTGGATTACCGGTCAAGTGGAAGGTAGGATGCAGGTGTTATCATACAGCACTGTACCGGCAGGGAACTGGCATCTAGGAGGCTAAGTAACAAAACAAAAACACCAACAAAACAAGGTCAGGAATAATTCCTTTTCATTTTGAAAGTAAACCTTATTTTCAAGATGGCAGCCAGCTTATTTAGAGCACACCATATGGCCATGAACACTACTTATTAGATACAGTTTAAAAAGACAGGCACACCAGTCACAAACAAAACAGCTACTGACATGACTGGTTTGGTACAAATTTGTCACAAACACAGATAAATGATTTGATTTCTTTTTCAAAACGCGCTTTATACGGACAGGAATAAAAGAATTATAAGTAATGGAAAATGAAATAATGTAGGGACTGGAAACGTGTCTAAGCAGTATGTCTGCCGCCCTCTGCTGGCCGTTAATACTTAACGTGAACAAAACAAACGTTTCCAGTGAAACGTAAAGTAAAAATAAAACATGATGTAGCATTAGCCGCTACCATTTCATAAGTATTTTTCTCCGTGAGTTAAGTACAATTTCCATCATCTGGTTCTTATGCTCTCTGCATTAAATTTGGTTAGTACATTATAATGCTGCTGCCTACCAGTTGTCGGACCGCACGTTACGTTGACATTCTCCATGCTGCAGCCATCCTCGCAGAACTCAGTGAAGCCAAACCGTCGGTCGATCTCGTCCATTTTAAGGACGAAGTCTTGGGCGATCTCGGCCTTGGCGTTTTGATCACAGCTGCCAGTGAAGAAATCCACCTCAAGTCCCTTCTTGGCTCTGGGATCTCGCTTTTCTATGGCATCGACACGATGGTTGGTATGAGGGATGAGGGGTTAGAAGAGGAGGAATGACATCAGAATGAATTTCACTTTTCACTTGGGCATTGATAGTAGTGTGATTTTTGATTGCACAAAATACCTGATCCAGTAATGGAGGCCTACATTACTGCTCATTAAAAATTCAATGTCAAAATGATGTCGTTAATGAGGAGTAATATAATACATTGCATAATGACTTAGGAATACATTGATTGATTGAAAATTGATTGATTGAGAGAATAATACCAGTGCAATTCGGCCATTGCATTTTGAAGAAACGACCGGAGACTATATGCGGACCCTGTACCCAACTAGCCTTGTTGCTGCGCGGAGGCACCCTGCAGTAGTAGATGTCCTGGGGCTTCTGGTAGAAGTCAAAGTTCTCGTTGCAAGAGACCGAACAGAACTGGCCACCTAGCCACGTATCGCAGGCGAGGGCGCCATTTAGCGGTGGAGGGTGGTATGGACAGCTGGTTGCTGTGAAAGAATCAAGAAATGAGAAGAACTCTTCTGGTTTCAGAGATAACTCCAAGATGATGGCGGAATAATTGCAGTTTTAAGTTCAGTTGGGCTGCACTCTCTCAAATTATTTGTTTGGAGGGGGAGCTTTCAACATACCTTTGACTGTTTAAAGGTATAATACACGATTGGCAAAGGTCACAGATTAGCACTCACACTTGGTCTGATCCAATATGTACACGAAATAATAAACCTGTGAAAATGTGACCTCAATCGGACACCTGAGTCACGAGACTGAAATAGCAAAAACAAACTCCCTTGTTCTCTGTTTTACTAATATAAATGGATAAATACACCATTTCAGGTGGAAATTTTTCTACCAGCGCCATCTTCATATCCTGGATGTTATACGTAAATCTGTGAACATTTCTGTTTAGGTATGTTACCAATTCTGGACTGTGCTTTTAAATCGGGCTGCACACTCTCGATAACTTTTTTATCTTTAATTTTTTTTTGGGGGGGGGGGTCAGAGATGGTTCATTTACCTTTTACTGTCACAGTAAATTCACACGTTGCCTTGTTGCCTTCGCTGTCTTCAGCCTGATACGTGACAAGCTCAGGTAGGCCCCAGGTAAATTCCGACAGAGGACCACGGCCAGATATCAACCGGACTACTAGCTGGCCGGAATTGTCCTTGAAGGTAGGTTCTGTCCAGTTGACCTGTACGGTCCTGACACTGCTCTCTATTTCAATGTTGTTGGGGCAGTAGATGACCCTCGGGGGTTCCTGATCTATTTAAACACACAATAATAAATAAACAATTAAAATAAATAAATAAAAACACAAGTTGGCATCAGGCACTACAGACAATTTCCAGAATCTGGTTCGATCATGCTCTCTGCATTTAATTCGGTTAGTACATTATATGCAACTGCCTACCAGTTGTCTCACCGCACGTTACATCGACATTCTCCATGCTGCAGCCATCCTCGCACAAGCCAAACCGTGGGTCGATCTGGTCCATTTTCCGGACGAAGTCTTGGGCGATCTCGGCCGTGGCATTTTGATCACAACTGCCAGTGAAGAAATCCTCTTCAAGACCAATCTGGGCTTTGGGATCCCGCTTTTCTATTACACAAAGATGAAACTGACTTTGATTAGCAAGTATTTGATCTTGGTCTGAAGTCATTTGTGAGGCCTGGAGGGTAAGTGTGTGGAAGCACGGATGAAATGATTTTCGTAACTAACTTATGATCAATACAAATCCAGATCCGCTACCAAGAGGGCATGTATTGTAACTACCAGATGAAAAGAATTCAGACAAAAAGTATTTATGAGAAATGTTACCAATGCATGACCAATAATTATGTGAGTTGGGCAAGCCTTTGGTACGTATATTCCCCTCTTTGATGATACAATAATAATTGAGCCCTTCAATTAGGCCTAGTAGTCACGACTCACAAAAATGTCAATATCATTAATGAGGAGAAATATAAAGATACCCAGTCAGAGGATGGACATAAATACCACGTACAAAAAGGCTTCTATCATGAATTTGGAATGGATAGAGAATTCATTGATTGAGGAAATAATACCAGTACAATCCGGCCATGGCATACTGAAGGGAGGAGCGCTGAAGTCGAAGGGGGCAGGCACCCAATTGTTGGACGGAGACACCCAACAGTAGTACATGTGATGGGGCTTCCGGTTGAAGTCGAAGTTCTCGTTGCAAGAGACCGAACAGAACTGGCCACCCAACCACGTATCGCAGGCGAGGGCGCCATTCAGCGGTGGAGGGTAGTAGGGACAGCTGGTTGCTAAGAAAGAATCAAGAAATGAGAAGAACTCTTCAGGTTTCAGAGATAACTCCAAGATGGTGGCGGAATTGCAGTTATTAAACAGATCATTTGGTCCGCATTCTTTCAAAAACATTTGTTTGGGAGGTCGAGGGGAAGCGTTCAACATACCTTTTACTGTCACAGTAAATTCACACTTTGCCGTGTTGCCTCCGTTGTCTTCAGCCTGATACGTGACAAGCTCGGGTAGGCCCCAGGTAAATTGCGACAGAGGACCACGGTCGGTTATCAACCGGACTACTAGCTGGCCGGAATTGTCCTTGAAGGTAGGTTCTGTCCAGTTGACCTGTACGGTCCTGACACTACTCTCTATTTCAATGTTGTCAGGGCAGTAGATGACACTGGGGGGTTCCTGATCTGATTTAAACGAAAAAAGAACAACGAGACATTCATGTCTTTCGAATATACCAAGATGTTTGGCTAAGATATGTATGTTTTAATAGTGCCAATGATTTTGATGTAAAAAACTAATTTGAACCCAATCGAATATGGGGCACCGAGGCAATGGCAAGGGGCACAAAGGCAATGGCCAGGGGCAGTAAGGCAATGGCAAGGGGCACAAAGGCAATGGCCAGGGGCAGTAAGGCAATGACCAGGGGAAAATCAATATACCTGCACAGTGCCCTGAGCTCTGAATGATTAAGACATCATCTCCATGGATGCTGGATCTGACCTGTGACCAGGCCAACACGTTCCCTGCTATTGCACACGATGAATAGATTACTGATATCTCCTCCTGTGTCATGGCATAGTCCCACATATTCACCTATATTCAAGGATTCAAGGTTGGACTTAAGCCATTAAAACACATCTCCAATAGAAATTTTGAAAGTAACTAAACTAACCGACTTTTAAAGAGGATGTTCAACACTCAACAAACCTCGCTTTATTTGTTAGAACTATAATCATCAAATTACTTGACATGAGAAAAAAATATTTACCTCACAGTGAACACAGAAAGAGAGTCTTTTTGATGATTTTTCTCTCAACAAAGAACAATTGACTAGAGTGGGATTGGAACCATCGACCAACGGAATATCGCACCGGCTCTCTTACCAACTGAGCTACCCAGCCCTATGTTTGTGGTGTCCTAATAGTCAATTATCTCTGTTCGTTTGGCAGTCAGAAGCCATGAAACCATGCACACACCGCCATACCCAAGGATCATTTCACCGATACGCGCAGCAATGCTACAATCTGGGAACGGTACATGGGAAATCACTCAAAGAGGATACGGCTTTTAATCAATATAATCATCAAATAACCACAAGGGAAACTGACTGAAATCTAAGTCATTAAAAAGTGAACAAAGGAAAAATGACTGAAGCGGGATTCGAACCAACGGGCACCGGCACTCTTACCAACTGAGCTACCAGCCCTATGTTGGTGGTGTACCTAATACTCAATTATCTTTGTTCGTTTGGCAGTCAGAAGCCATTTCTTGTAAAGAAATTAAAAAAAAGTCTGCAGAAATCAATAATTAATATTAAAGGTAAATTTTAAAATGTTCGCACTGGACTCTTAATGGGTGAATTAACCCGAGCTAAAAGTTCCAGTATGAACATGGCTTGATGAGCAGAAGTGGAGATTCTTGCCCACAATCTCACCTGGCTCAAATCACCAATGAAGGATTGAGTCCGTTGGAAGGAACCTGCAAAGCTGTCTTGATCCTGGCCGAGGACCAGCGCACCGGATCCCCGTATGAACGCACCCACCATGAACCCATCATCTGATCCTCTGAGAGTCCCGTCAACATACATGGCCCAGTGCCCGTCTGTGCTGTTCCAAGTGACGGCAACGTGGTGCCAGTCGGAGTCACTGCACATTTAAAAAAAAATATATCAATTAAAAGAAAAAGAGGGAAATGAAGTCTTGAAATTCCTCGGAAATCATTTTGAAATGCAGTTATGGGACGATATGGTTTCTGCTGCATGACTGTCATATCTGAATCTGCATTTCTTTGACAAAAACCAAAGTATGATATTACATTTTAAAAACTTTCGATTGGGTGGTGATGAATCTCCGTCAAGCTTTCTATTTCCTCCTTGTGTGCGTGGGGGTGTGTGTGGGTGGAGGAAAGCATAGGAAATGTTGGAACAGCTATAATAGACAATGTTGGACACCAGCATTCCAGCAACAAAGGGCTGACTAGTCCAGCTGGTACATGACTACCAGCTCCAATAATTTTTTCTTTGTTCACCTTTCCATGATTGAACAGTATTTGATTTGTGAAGAAATAATTCATTGATGTCTACTGTTACCACCTAATGGCCACTTTACCTGTTGAGCGTCTGGTTAGTGTATACGTATTGGTCGTTCAGGATGATATCCACGCTCTTGTAATCGATTATGGTGAATGCATTGTCCTCTACCTGACCGTCCGGTCCACGAGTCGCGTAGGAAAACACCGTACCGGCATTCTCCTGGTCCTCGGTTCGCATCCAGAAACTGAGTGTCAAGGCATGGAGTCCATCAGGCAAGGCGTCCTCCATGAGGACAAAGTTGGAGGTGCTGGCTTGGGGGAACCGGAGGTCAAAGTCACTGGACAGAGCTGAAAACATAGACATTCAAGATTTGTTTATAATTCAAAGGATACAAAATGAACTTGGCTTACAATGGACTTTGAGCTGATGACACACACAGGCCAGGGTCAAAATAATCATAAGCAGTTTTTCTTTTTCAGAGTAAGTGATTTCGTAATGAAGGTAAGGTGCTGTGTATTAGTGATCGTGAGGTTTGAAATAAGAATATTTTAAAAAGCTTTTCGATGACAATCAAAAATCAGTCAGATATATTATCCTGTAAGTAATTATACCCTCACCGCCAAATGGACATTCGCGGCCATTACATTGATCTCCATGTTTCAATGTTGTCAGGGCAGTAGATGGCCTTTGGGGTTCTTTCTGGATCTGATCAAAGTGCTTAGAGTTAGGAGGGCCTGACACGTTTCGATCCTAGCAGGATCTTTCTCAAAGGCTAAATGACGAGAGGACAAGAACATGCCAGTAATAAAGAAACATATGGATGAGAGGGTCGGGACAAAAGGAGTGGTTGGAGGGTGGGGGTGGGTAAGATTGGTCAGACAAAGAGGGGTCAGGCAGGCAAGATCAAAGTTACCAGACTACAAAAGGGTGGGGAAGAATATTTGAGGTCATTTGTGCTGATGAGCAGTTTGCAACGGTTAATTACAATACAAAAATTTAAATTTAAAATTAAAAGTATAGCATTATAGCCATAAACCTTTCTTCAGAAGATTTTCTACGATCCAAATTGTCAATTTTCATTTCGTTTTCGTTGTATATACCTGCTCCAGTCAATTTATCTTGGTTCACCTTCCAAAGATTTAAAATTTGTCCAGCTTCAGTTTCCCTTGTGGTTATTTGATGATTGAGTTCAGAAATACATATGTAGTTGGGAAATATAGAAATCTGTAGAGATCCCTAAGAAGAAGTCGACTCTATAGTTATATCCTTCCTTGTACTGCCCTGGCAAAATGTTGGCAGGAAATTTGTCCAACAACCAAACAGGAAAGCTGACAATTATTTAAGAGAGCAGGGGCCAATTTCATAGAGCTGCTTAAAGGTAGTATCATATACTTTGGTAAGAAACCAAAACAGAAATATGTGTTCACAGATTTACGTATAACTTACAGTGTATGAAGATGGTGGTGGTAGAAACATACCGTTAAAATTGTTCCGCCTGTAATTGCATATTTATCCAGAAATTAGTAAAACAACAACCGAAAATCTTTTTGATCTTTTAAAAGATTATAAAAATAAAAGAGACTTAAGAAACGTTTTTCACTGGTTTTCTCAAAAAGTGGGCACCGTATTGGACTGAAATTTTCACAGATGACTGTTACTGTATCTGCCTTGATATTTGTGCCCATGAATCTTTTTTTTTTTTTTTTTATAAAAACCAAAGTATGATATTACCTTTAAGCACCAAAAACCTCGGTATATAAAATCAGTATGCCTGGGCCAAAACTCCCTGTGAATGTTATGCTCAGCAAACAATGTCAAAATACAAGTCAAAAGCAGCAAACATCACATGAAAATTTGGTTGGCAACCCTGTTTGATCAAGGAAGACCTTTCATGCTTAAGCAAATTTTGTGCTTAAGCAGCTCTATGAAATTGGCCCAGGGTACTGTTTAAGTGTGTGACCTTGACCCAAAGCTGTGTCAAACTACTGTTCTTTATTGTTTCAACTTCCTTGTCGATGCTTACCAAATTGTATTTGTTACGCACTGGGAATTTCCTCTTCCACTTTATATATTGTTCTGACAAGATTTTCATACATGCCACTATGGGCTAAAAATTTGTCCCTAAGTTGTCATTTGTCTGTGTTATATGGAAACACGGCAATGACCAGGGGCACCAAGGCAATGACCAGGGACACCAAGGCAATGACCAGGGGCACCGAGGCAATGACGAGGAACATCAAGGCAATGACCAGGGGCTTTGAGGCAATGACTAGGGGCACCAAGGCAATGACCAGAGGCAACAAGGCAATGACCAGGAACACCAAGGCAATAACCAGGAACACCAAGGCAATGACCAGAGGCACCAAGGCAATGACCAGAGGCACCAAGGCAATGACCAGGGGCACCAAGGCAATGACCAGGGGCACCAAGGCAATGACCATGCATGGGCACCAAGGCAATAACCAGGAGCACCAAGGCAATGACCAGGGGCACCAAGGCAATGGCCAGGGGAAACAAGGCAATGACCAGGGGCACCAAGGCAATGACCGGGGCACCGAGGCAATGACCAGGGGACCAAGGCAATGACCAGGGGAAACAAGGCAATGACCAGGGGAAACAAGGCAATGACCAGGGGCACCGAGGCAATGACCAGAGGCACCAAGGCAATGACCAGGGGAAACAAGGCAATGACCAGGGGAAACAAGGCAATGACCAGAGGCACCGAGGCAATGTCCAGGGGCACCAAGGCAATGACCAAGGGAAACAAGGCAATGGCCAGGGGAGCTGAGACAATGACCAAGGGCACCGAAGCAATCGCCTCCACCGCCTCCTGCCCTGATACTGTGTGAACATCATTCAAGATAAAATATGGCAAGTCAACCTACCGACACAGAGGACTGAGGTCTGACTGACCAAGACATCTCCATGGATGCTGGATCTGACCTGTGACCAGGCCAACACGTTCCCTGCTACTGCACACGATGAATAGATTACTGATATCTCCTCCTGTGTCATGGCATAGTCCCACATATTCACCTATATTATTCAAGGATTCAAGGTTGGAATTAAGCCATTAAAATACATCTCCGATCAAAACTGTAAGTAAATACATTTTAAAAAATAAACGATTAAAGACAGTATAGAAATAAATTGTGGAAGGTAAAACTGAAGTTGTTCGCGCTGGACTCTGAATGGGCGATCGAATTAACCAATGATAAAAAAAAAGGTACAGTGTGAACGGGGCTTGACGAGGAGAAGAGAAAATTCTTGCCCACAATCTCACCTGGCTCAAATCACCAATGAAGGATTGTTCCCGTTGGAAGGAACTAGCAAAGCTGTCCTGCTCCTGGCCGAGGACCAGTGCACCGGATCCCCGTATGAACGACCCCGTCTTGAGCCAATCACCAGATCCTCTGAGCGAACCATCCACGTACATGGCCCAGTGACCGTTTGTGCTGTTCCAAGTGAATGCAAGGTGGTGCCAGTCGGAGTCACTGCACAATGAGAAATTATTGGAAACAAAATCTTGAAATCCCTCTGACATCATTTTGAAATGCAATTATAGGACGATGTGAGGAAGTTTTGGTTTGTCCTGCATGGGCACTTTACCTGTTGAGCTTCTGGCCAGTGTATATGGGCTGACCGTTCAGGATAACGGCCACGCTCTTGTAATCGAAGATGGTGAATGCATTGCCCTCTACCTGACCACCCGGTCCACGATTCGCGTAGGAAAACGGCGTACCATCATTCTCCTGGTCCTCGGTTCGCATCCAGAGGCTGAGGGTCAAGGCATGGAGATCAGGAAGGGTGCCGCGCATGAGAACGAAGTTGGAGGTACTGGCTTCTGGGAACTGGAGGTCAAAGTCACTGGACAGTGCTGAAAACACATGGGCGAAATATAAAACGGGAAACTGAACAGGAAAGAGGTGAATGTGACAATTTGTGAACTGGCAGAATTTGAAATTCAAGATAATAAGAAATGAATGAATTAAACATACATGTGTATAAGTAAGGATGGACACCTTATAGCCAATGGGAAAGTTACAAGGTGGGGGAATCGATAGTCTATAAGGGTAGGGCCGTGTGCAAGGGCATCTTATACAACAAGTTTAGTTGCCAAATAAGGAGTGAGGAACAGTTATTGACAACTTAAAATGCGGGGCGTCTTCGGTGGTAACGCGCTCTGTGTACGATGCTATCGGAGGGTTGTGTATGCGAGTATATAACAGCAGCAAGGGTGGTCTAAGGGAGAACACTGCTGGACTTAGCGGGCGAGACATGGTGATTGTTAGCGGTCGCTTCTCGGCACCTACACGGCCTGGCACTTCGGAAGCGAAGTGGTGGACTCCGAGAGCGGAGAAAAACTAATGTACAACTTTTAGGCTCCGTGGAGTTAGGAGGATCGAGGGGCTCAGCAGGATCTCTCGCTGTGGCACTGAATAATGCAACCGGGCGTATTTACATGAGCTCGGATCATAATTATCTGCGCCAGCGCTATACGATTAAGCTGCAGAGAGGCGGGACATTGACTTCTTGAGCAACAAATCTCCCTACATATTGGGCAAGAAAAGCCTTCCATAGTGTGATCGCACTAACACGCTAGCCTTACGTTTTATTCGATGTTGAGCAATATAATCCAGGAAAATGAGAATTATCGATTTTTTTGTCGAGTACTGCATCGAGTACCAGTATAATACTCGACGGTCGAGTACGTCCAAAATTCGAGTACATGGGATGAGTACGCACCAACACAATTTTTCCCAAATACTTTTAAATCGAGTACAGGTCGTGTACTTCGCACTCGGGATGTACTCGAGTACGCATATACTCCAACACTGATTACAAATACTACTAAGTCTGCCAAATGGATTGCACCCAAACTGAAAAAATACACCTAAACCTGAAGGCAAATAAAATCATGACTAAATTGACTTCGTCGAAATGACAGGTTAAATATAGCATTGTCCAAAAAGCAGCGCCCCTGCCAGCTAACCAGCCAACAAATCAACTCGCTGACCAGACAGTGGGGGGAGCCCACCGGTCAGCTATAGCCACCCGACGATGGGGAGTAGGGAAGAGCAAGCCAGTCAGGCAAACACCCTACCGTAACAAGCCAACCACCAAGCCAGCCAACCTACTGGTTGGGAGCAAGTCCGACCAGCCGACCAGCCAATAGAAGAAACAAAACACGCAACAGGCTTCATGATTGTATTATCAACAAACCTAAGACCGAAATAGAAATACAAATCAACGACGGAGAAACAACTTACTCAAGTTGTGCAATTTTAGATCCACCCTGGCTATGTTCTTCATAACGAGAGTAGAATTAATAAAATGCACTTGGATATTGAGATCACAAATATATACTTTGTCCATTGGCCGATATGCATGCTATGTACAAAGCAGACCCGACTGAGAGTTGAGGACAATTTCGAGAAAGCTATATCTATTTCAGGCACTAAGCAAGCTTTAAAATCGAACGCTAAAGACTGAATGTGAGTGAGAATATAAAACATTAACAAGGAACCTTACTATGGTATCCATTTTATTTTAATTCAATGCTTACTTTGTGTGTCCACCAAGAAGGGTCGCGTCGTCAGACAAACTGTGGCCAAAGCCAGCAACACACCACGACGCATCATTCTTGCTCACTCCTCGATGACCAATCTTTAATTTCACCAGGAGAATATTTCACCACTCAGAAGTAAGAGGCTATACAGGCTGTTCCGAGGACGCTTAAGAATAGGCACATGCAGTTTGGAACAAAATTAAGCTCGCCAGCTTCACTGGAATGTAATGTGAAATGGAAATGCTATACACTCAGCCGAGGCGGATAATATATGTTTGCCAGGGACTGACTATCCGGAACTCTACTAGAAAAAAAAACATCATGATGGGATGGCTTAAACAGACGCCGGGGTACAGTGGTATGGGAAAAGTTGAACATTTAAATAGTTATACATGAAGCAGAACTGTTGACAGGGTGACAAGAACCAAAAACATGTGAGTTTCCATCATGCAATAAGTCTTTGAGTATTTTATTCTGTAAAAATTTCAGCTGCATTATTTGTATTACAATTTCTCCTAAACCAATTATATACGACAGGTACTGCTTAAAAGAGGCCGGACTACTGATCTATACAAACTGGATAGGTCGCACTGCTCTGCAGGTGAAGCATCCGTGCAGCCATTTTGGGATATTCAATACATTGGCAGGCGCGGCAGCCGGCGTATACAGAGAATTGCTGCACTGCTTGCTGTGCAGTCATGCAGTGCAATGAGTATTGTGCTGAATATCCTAACACGGCCGCTGGTGACCTCACGGCTCGCCGTCTAATCACTGCACCCGCGACCTATCCAGTTTGTATAGATCAGTGGGCAGAACACACTCCAGCCACGCGCAACCAACTGCTACCCCCCCCCCCCTCCCCCATCCCCCTCAATCAAATGTTCAAGCCAATTTGTTGCAGATGAGATCCATAATTGCAATGATTTTTTTGATAACCACACACATAAAAAGAAAATTTTCTTTACCTTCTTTTTCTGTTTGAGATGGGCAAAACCAACTGAGATGCAACAAGTAGAAACCTATGTGGTTCCCATCAACACTGTTACTGTATATAGAGTTCCGATTGTGCGTTGTAGAATTTAAACCGGAGCTGTTCAAGGTAGTATCATACTTTGGTAAGAAACCAAAACAGGGATTTGTTCACAGATTTACGTGTAACTACAGGGTATGAAGATGGTGGGGGTAGAATCATACCGTTAAAAATTTTCCGCCTGAAGTGGTGTATTTATCCAGAAATTAGTAAGAACAACGAGCGAAAATCTTTTTGATCTTGTAAAAGATGAACAATAAAAGAGAAAAGACGTAAGAAATACTGTGGCTGTTTTTCACTGTTTTCTCAAAAAGTGGGCAGTGTATGGGACTGAAATTTTTACAGATGACTGTTACTGTATCTGTCTTGAAGTTTGCCCATGAATCTGTATTTCTTTGATAAAAACCAAAGTATGATATTACCTTTAAGTGCGATTACATCTCGATCCGTGTAACCTTCACGTGCCGCTGTAAACCCCACATGTACCATTAACCCGTAACGTCAATAAGGAAGATCCTTTATATTCGGAAATGCTTTCGAATTCACTGAGGAGAGCAGCAGCGATATCTGCAAAGAATCGCGACATCTGACCCTAGATCATTATAACCTTCCCCCATACTGCACTTTCTGTTACAATCCCACACATTTTTTTGTAGAAGTACGAGCAGTTGACTGATCATCAAACGCTGTAGCTTAAAGGTAATATCATACTTTGGTTTTTGTAAAAAAAAATGCAGAATTCATGGGCAGAAATATCAAGGAAGATACAGTGAAAGCATGCACTACCGGTCCATTCGAGTCTTCCATGGTGCAATGAAAATGCATATACCGTATATAATCCTTCTGGCTACACATTTATTCAGCAATAGAAATTAAGCACACTATAATAATAGGTACGAGCACAGATCCATGCAAGAGTAGAAACCTTTAGGTCATATTCACAGTTGTTATAATTCTCTTTGATGGCATATTACACAATTATGTGTATTTCAAGAAATAAACAAAATGCATGCCCTTCCCTGCTAAAAAAAATAAAGTAAAATGAGATAAAGGGGAAAAAACACCATGATAAACTATAACTAGGCCTTCACATTTAAATCTCAAAAGTCTCGCTTCGCCTTGTTTGTTAATAAATCCATTATATAACACAAAGCTGTACAAACTTACTTATATCAAATTGTCCTCACATAATGAGAAATTTGAAATTGTTCAACCTGATTATTATTATTATTATAGCATGCATAATACTAACTACGTATGCCCAAACACCATAATTATAGTCTTAGTATTTTACTCTAGCTTTTGTCCTAATTAATTAATTTGCTGCTCCATTCGTATGCTCCTTGGATTACCGGTCAAGTGGAAGGTAGGATGCAGGTGTTATCATACAGCACTGTACCGGCAGGGAACTGGCATCTAGGAGGCTAAGTAACAAAACAAAAACACCAACAAAACAAGGTCAGGAATAATTCCTTTTCATTTTGAAAGTAAACCTTATTTTCAAGATGGCAGCCAGCTTATTTAGAGCACACCATATGGCCATGAACACTACTTATTAGATACAGTTTAAAAAGACAGGCACACCAGTCACAAACAAAACAGCTACTGACATGACTGGTTTGGTACAAATTTGTCACAAACACAGATAAATGATTTGATTTCTTTTTCAAAACGCGCTTTATACGGACAGGAATAAAAGAATTATAAGTAATGGAAAATGAAATAATGTAGGGACTGGAAACGTGTCTAAGCAGTATGTCTGCCGCCCTCTGCTGGCCGTTAATACTTAACGTGAACAAAACAAAGGTTTCCAGTGAAACGTAAAGTAAAAATAAAACATGATGTAGCATTAGCCGCTACCATTTCATAAGTATTTTTCTCCGTGAGTTAAGTACAATTTCCATCATCTGGTTCTTATGCTCTCTGCATTAAATTTGGTTAGTACATTATAATGCTGCTGCCTACCAGTTGTCGGACCGCACGTTACGTTGACATTCTCCATGCTGCAGCCATCCTCGCAGAACTCAGTGAAGCCAAACCGTCGGTCGATCTCGTCCATTTTCAGGACGAAGTCTTGGGCGATCTCGGCCTTGGCGTTTTGATCACAGCTGCCAGTGAAGAAATCCACCTCAAGTCCCTTCTTGGCTCTGGGATCTCGCTTTTCTATGGCATCGACACGATGGTTGGTATGAGGGATGAGGGGTTAGAAGAGGAGGAATGACATCAGAATGAATTTCACTTTTCACTTGGGCATTGATAGTAGTTTGATTTTTGATTGCACAAATACATGATCCAGAAATGGAGGCCTACATTACTGCTCATTAAAAAATTCAATGTCAAAATGATGTCGTTAATGAGGAGTAATATAATACATTGCATAATGACTTAGGAATACATTGATTGATTGAAAATTGATTGATTGAGAGAATAATACCAGTGCAATTCGGCCATTGCATTTTGAAGAAACGACCGGAGACTATATGCGGACCCTGTACCCAACTAGCCTTGTTGCTGCGCGGAGGCACCCTGCAGTAGTAGATGTCCTGGGGCTTCTGGTAGAAGTCAAAGTTCTCGTTGCAAGAGACCGAACAGAACTGGCCACCTAGCCACGTATCGCAGGCCAGGGCGCCATTCAGCGGTGGAGGGTAGTAGGGACAGCTGGTTGCTGTGAAAGAATCAAGAAATGAGAAGAACTCTTCTGGTTTCAGAGATAACTCCAAGATGGTGGTAGAATAATTGCAGTTCTAAGTTCAGTTGGGCTGCACTCTCTCAAATTATTTGTTTTGGAGGGGGAGCTTTCAACATACCTTTGACTGTTAAAGGGTATAATACACGATTGGCAAAGGTCACAGATTAGCACTCACACTTGGTCTGATCCAATATGTACACGAAATAATAAACCTGTGAAAATGTGACCTCAATCGGACACCTGAGTCACGAGACTGAAATAGCAAAAACAAACTCCCTTGTTCTCTGTTTTACTAATATAAATGGATAAATACACCATTTCAGGTGGAAATGTTTCTACCAGCGCCATCTTCATATCCTGGATGTTATACGTAAATCTGTGAACATTTCTGTTTAGGTATGTTACCAATTCTGGACTGTGCTTTTAAATCGGGCTGCATACTCTCGATAACTTTTTTATCTCTTTAATTAATTAATTTATTTATTTGTAATTTTTTTTTTTTTGGGGGGGGGTCAGAGATGGTTCATTTACCTTTTACTGTCACAGTAAATTCACACGTTGCCTTGTTGCCTTCGCTGTCTTCAGCCTGATACGTGACAAGCTCAGGTAGGCCCCAGGTAAATTCCGACAGAGGACCACGGCCAGATATCAACCGGACTACTAGCTGGCCGGAATTGTCCTTGAAGGTAGGTTCTGTCCAGTTGACCTGTACGGTCCTGACACTGCTCTCTATTTCAATGTTGTTGGGGCAGTAGATGACCCTCGGGGGTTCCTGATCTATTTAAACACACAATAATAAATAAACAATTAAAATAAATAAATAAAAACACAAGTTGGCATCAGGCACTACAGACAATTTCCAGAATCTGGTTCGATCATGCTCTCTGCATTTAATTCGGTTAGTACATTATATGCAACTGCCTACCAGTTGTCTCACCGCACGTTACATTGACATTCTCCATGCTGCAGCCATCCTCGCACAAGCCAAACCGTGGGTCGATCTGGTCCATTTTCCGGACGAAGTCTTGGGCGATCTCGGCCGTGGCATTTTGATCACAACTGCCAGTGAAGAAATCCTCTTCAAGACCAATCTGGGCTTTGGGATCCCGCTTTTCTATTACACAAAGATGAAACTGACTTTGATTAGCAAGTATTTGATCTTGGTCTGAAGTCATTTGTGAGGCCTGGAAGGTAAGTGTGTGAAAGCACGGATGAAATGATTTTCGTAACTAACTTATTATCAATACAAATCCAGATCCGCTACCAAGAGGGCATGTATTGTAACTACCAGATGAAAAGAATTCAGACAAAAAGTATTTATGAGAAATGTTACCAATGCATGACCAATAATTATGTGAGTTGGGCAAGCCTTTGGTACGTATATTCCCCTCTTTGATGATACAATAATAATTGAGCCCTTCAATTAGGCCTAGTAGTCACGACTCACAAAAATGTCAATATCATTAATGAGGAGAAATATAAAGATACCCAGTCAGAGGATGGACATAAATACCACGTACAAAAAGGCTTCTATCATGAATTTGGAATGGATAGAGAATTCATTGATTGAGGAAATAATACCAGTACAATCCGGCCATGGCATACTGAAGGGAGGAGCGCTGAAGTCGAAGGGGGCAGGCACCCAATTGTTGGACGGAGACACCCAACAGTAGTACATGTGATGGGGCTTCCGGATGAAGTCGAAGTTCTCGTTGCAAGAGACCGAACAGAACTGGCCACCCAACCACGTATCGCAGGCGAGGGCGCCATTCAGCGGTGGAGGGTAGTAGGGACAGCTGGTTGCTAAGAAAGAATCAAGAAATGAGAAGAACTCTTCAGGTTTCAGAGATAACTCCAAGATGGTGGCGGAATTGCAGTTATTAAACAGATCATTTGGTCCGCATTCTTTCAAAAACATTTGTTTGGGAGGTCGAGGGGAAGCGTTCAACATACCTTTTACTGTCACAGTAAATTCACACTTTGCCGTGTTGCCTCCGTTGTCTTCAGCCTGATACGTGACAAGCTCGGGCAGGCCCCAGGTAAATTGCGACAGAGGACCACGGTTGGATATCAGCCGGACTACTAGCTGGCCGGAATTGTCACTGAAGGTAGGTTCTGTCCAGTTGACCTGTACGGTCCTGACACTACTCTCTATTTCAATGTTGTCAGGGCAGTAGATGACACTGGGGGGTTCCTGATCTGATTTAAACAAAAAAAGAACAACGAGACATTCATGTCTTTCGAATATACCAAGATGTTTGGCTAAGATATGTATGTTTTAATAGTGCCAATGATTTTGATTTAAAAAACTAATTTGAACCCAATCGAATATGGGGCACCGAGGCAATGGCAAGGGGCACAAAGGCAATGGCCAGGGGCAGTAAGGCAATGGCAAGGGGCACAAAGGCAATGGCCAGGGGCAGTAAGGCAATGACCAGGGGAAAATCAATATACCTGCACAGTGCCCTGAGCTCTGAATGATTAAGACATCATCTCCATGGATGCTGGATCTGACCTGTGACCAGGCCAACACGTTCCCTGCTACTGCACACGATGAATAGATTACTGATATCTCCTCCTGTGTCATGGCATAGTCCCACATATTTACCTATATTCAATGATTCAAGGTTGGAATAAAGCCATTAAAACACATCTCCAATACAAATTTTGAAAGTAACTAAATGAATTTAATCATCAAATAACCACAAAGAAAACTAACCAACTATTAAGTAATTGAAAAGTGAACAAAGAAAAATTGACTGTAGCGGGATTCAAACCATCGACCACCAGAATACCGTATCGGCTCTCTTACCACCTGAGCTACCCAGCCCTATGTTGTCAATTATCTCTGTTCGTTTGGCAGTCAGAAGCCATGAAACCATGCACACACCGCCATACCCCAAGGATCATTTCACTGATACGCGCAGCAATGCTGCAATCTGGGAACGGAACATGGGAGATCACTCAACGAGGATACGGCTTTTAATCAATATAATCATCAAATAACCACAAGGGAAACTGACTAAAATTTAAGTCATTGAAAAGGGAACAAAGAAACATTGACTGAAGCGGGATTCGAACCAACGGGCACCGGCTCTCTTACCAACTGAACTACCAGCCCTATGTTGGCCTGGTGTACCTAATACTCAATTATCTTTGTTCGTTTGGCAGTCAGAAGCCATTTCCTTTAAATAAATAAAAAAAAGTCAGCAGAAATCAATAATTAATATTAAAGGTACATTTTAAATTGTTCGCACTGGACTCTTAATGGGTGAATTAACCAGAGGTAAAAAGTTCCAGTATGAACGGGGCTTGATGAGCAGAAGTGGAGATTCTTGCCCACAATCTCACCTGGCTCAAATCACCAATGAAGGATTGAGTCCGTTGGAAGGAACTGGCAAAGCTGTCTTGATCCTGGCCGAGGACCAGCGCACCGGATCCCCGTATGAACGCACCCACCATGAACCCATCATCTGATCCTCTGAGAGTCCCGTCAACATACATGGCCCAGTGCCCGTCTGTGCTGTTCCAAGTGACGGCAACGTGGTGCCAGTCGGAGTCACTGCACATTTAAAAAAAAATATATCAATTAAAAGAAAAAGAGGGAAATGAAGTCTTGAAATTCCTCGGAAATCATTTTGAAATGCAGTTATGGGACGATATGGTTTCTGCTGCATGACTGTCATATCTGAATCTGCATTTCTTTGACAAAAACCAAAGTATGATATTACATTTTAAAAACTTTCGATTGGGTGGTGATGAATCTCCGTCAAGCTTTCTATTTCCTCCTTGTGTGCGTGGGGGTGTGTGTGTGTGGAGGAAAGCATAGGAAATGTTGGAACAGCTATAATAGACAATGTTGGACACCAGCATTCCAGCAACAAAGGGCTGACTAGTCCAGCTGGTACATGACTACCAGCTCCAATAATTTTTTCTTTGTTCACCTTTCCATGATTGAACAGTATTTGATTTGTGAAGAAATGATTCATTGATGTCTACTGTTACCACCTAATGGACACTTTACCTGTTGAGCGTCTGGTTAGTGTATACATATTGGTTGTTCAGGATGATATCCACGCTCTTGTAATCGATGATGGTGAATGCGTTGTCCTCTACCTGACCATCCGGTCCACGAGTCGCGTAGGAAAACACCGTACCGGCATTCTCCTGGTCCTCGGTTCGCATCCAGAAACTGAGTGTCAAGGCATGGAGTCCATCAGGCAAGGCGTCCTCCATGAGGACAAAGTTGGAGGTGCTGGCTTGGGGGAACCGGAGGTCAAAGTCACTGGACAGAGCTGAAAACATAGACATTCAAGATTTGTTTATAATTCAAAGGATAAAAAATGAACTTGGCTTACAATGGACTTTGAGCTGATGACACACACAGGCCAGGGTCAAAATAATCATAAGCAGTTTTTCTTTTTCAGAGTAAGTGATTTCGTAATGAAGGTAAGGTGCTGTGTATTAGTGATCGTGAGGTTTGAAATAAGAATATTTTAAAAAGCTTTTCGATGACAATCAAAAATCAGTCAGATATATTATCCTGTAAGTAATTATACCCTCACCGCCAAATGGACATTCGCGGCCATTACATTGATCTCCATGTTTCAATGTTGTCAGGGCAGTAGATGGCCTTTGGGGTTCTTTCTGGATCTGATCAAAGTGCTTAGAGTTAGGAGGGCCTGACACGTTTCGATCCTAGCAGGATCTTTCTCAAAGGCTAAATGACGAGAGGACAAGAACATGCCAGTAATAAAGAAACACATGGATGAGAGGGTCGGGACAAAAGGAGTGGTTGGAGGGTGGGGGTGGGTAAGATTGGTCAGACAAAGAGGGGTCAGGCAGGCAAGATCAAAGTTACCAGACTACAAAAGGGTGGGGAAGAATATTTGAGGTCATTTGTGCTGATGAGCAGTTTGCAACGGTTAATTACAATACAAAAATTTAAATTTAAAATTAAAAGTATAGCATTATAGCCATAAACCTTTCTTCAGAAGATTTTCTACGATCCAAATTGTCAATTTTCATTTCGTTCCCGTTGTATATACCTGCTCCAGTCAATTTATCTTGGTTCACCTTCCAAAGATTTAAAATTTGTCCAGCTTCAGTTTCCCTTGTGGTTATTTGATGATTGAGTTCAGAAATACATATGTAGTTGGGAAATATAGAAATCTGTAGAGATCCCTAAGAAGAAGTCGACTCTATAGTTATATCCTTCCTTGTACTGCCCTGGCAAAATGTTGGCAGGAAATTTGTCCAACAACCAAACAGGAAAGCTGACAATTATTTAAGAGAGCAGGGGCCAATTTCATAGAGCTGCTTAAAGGTAGTATCATATACTTTGGTAAGAAACCAAAACAGAAATATGTGTTCACAGATTTACGTATAACTTACAGTGTATGAAGATGGTGGTGGTAGAAACATACCGTTAAAATTGTTCCGCCTGTAATTGCATATTTATCCAGAAATTAGTAAAACAACAACCGAAAATCTTTTTGATCTTTTAAAAGATTATAAAAATAAAAGAGACTTAAAAAACGTTTTTCACTGGTTTTCTCAAAAAGTGGGCACCGTATTGGACTGAAATTTTCACAGATGACTGTTACTGTATCTGCCTTGATATTTGTGCCCATGAATCTTTTTTTTTTTTTTTTATAAAAACCAAAGTATGATATTACCTTTAAGCACCAAAAACCTCGGTATATAAAATCAGTATGCCTGGGCCAAAACTCCCTGTGAATGTTATGCTCAGCAAACAATGTCAAAATACAAGTCAAAAGCAGCAAACATCACATGAAAATTTGGTTGGCAACCCTGTTTGATCAAGGAAGACCTTTCATGCTTAAGCAAATTTTGTGCTTAAGCAGCTCTATGAAATTGGCCCAGGGTACTGTTTAAGTGTGTGACCTTGACCCAAAGCTGTGTCAAACTACTGTTCTTTATTGTTTCAACTTCCTTGTCGATGCTTACCAAATTGTATTTGTTACGCACTGGGAATTTCCTCTTCCACTTTATATATTGTTCTGACAAGATTTTCATACATGCCACTATGGGCTAAAAATTTGTCCCTAAGTTGTCATTTGTCTGTGTTATATGGAAACACGGCAATGACCAGGGGCACCAAGGCAATGACCAGGGACACCAAGGCAATGACCAGGGGCACCGAGGCAATGACGAGGAACATCAAGGCAATGACCAGGGGCTTTGAGGCAATGACTAGGGGCACCAAGGCAATGACCAGAGGCAACAAGGCAATGACCAGGAACACCAAGGCAATAACCAGGAACACCAAGGCAATGACCAGAGGCACCAAGGCAATGACCAGAGGCACCAAGGCAATGACCAGGGGCACCAAGGCAATGACCAGGGGCACCAAGGCAATGACCATGCATGGGCACCAAGGCAATAACCAGGAGCACCAAGGCAATGACCAGGGGCACCAAGGCAATGGCCAGGGGAAACAAGGCAATGACCAGGGGCACCAAGGCAATGACCGGGGCACCGAGGCAATGACCAGGGGACCAAGGCAATGACCAGGGGAAACAAGGCAATGACCAGGGGAAACAAGGCAATGACCAGGGGCACCGAGGCAATGACCAGAGGCACCAAGGCAATGACCAGGGGAAACAAGGCAATGACCAGGGGAAACAAGGCAATGACCAGAGGCACCGAGGCAATGTCCAGGGGCACCAAGGCAATGACCAAGGGAAACAAGGCAATGGCCAGGGGAGCTGAGACAATGACCAAGGGCACCGAAGCAATCGCCTCCACCGCCTCCTGCCCTGATACTGTGTGAACATCATTCAAGATAAAATATGGCAAGTCAACCTACCGACACAGAGGACTGAGGTCTGACTGACCAAGACATCTCCATGGATGCTGGATCTGACCTGTGACCAGGCCAACACGTTCCCTGCTACTGCACACGATGAATAGATTACTGATATCTCCTCCTGTGTCATGGCATAGTCCCACATATTCACCTTTATTATTCAAGGATTCAAGGTTGGAATTAAGCCATTAAAATACATCTTCGATCAAAACTGTAAGTAAATACATTTTAAAAAATAAACGATTAAAGACAGTATAGAAATAAATTGTGGAAGGTAAAACTGAAGTTGTTCGCGCTGGACTCTGAATGGGCGATCGAATTAACCAATGATAAAAAAAAGGTACAGTGTGAACGGGGCTTGACGAGCAGAAGAGGAAATTCTTGCCCACAATCTCACCTGGCTCAAATCACCAATGAAGGATTGTTCCCGTTGGAAGGAACCAGCAAAGCTGTCCTGCTCCTGGCCGAGGACCAGTGCACCGGATCCCCGTATGAACGACCCCGTCTTGAGCCAATCACCAGATCCTCTGAGCGAACCATCCACGTACATGGCCCAGTGACCGTTTGTGCTGTTCCAAGTGAATGCAAGGTGGTGCCAGTCGGAGTCACTGCACAATGAGAAATTATTGGAAACAAAATCTTGAAATCCCTCTGACATCATTTTGAAATGCAATTATAGGACGATGTGAGGAAGTTTTGGTTTGTCCTGCATGGGCACTTTACCTGTTGAGCTTCTGGCCAGTGTATAGGGGCTGACCGTTCAGGATAACGGCCACGCTCTTGTAATCGAAGATGGTGAATGCATTGCCCTCTACCTGACCATCCGGTCCACGATTCGCGTAGGAAAACGGCGTACCATCATTCTCCTGGTCCTCGGTTCGCATCCAGAGGCTGAGGGTCAAGGCATGGAGATCAGGAAGGGTGCCGCGCATGAGAACGAAGTTGGAGGTACTGGCTTCTGGGAACTGGAGGTCAAAGTCACTGGACAGTGCTGAAAACACATGGGCGAAATATAAAACGGGAAACTGAACAGGAAAGAGGTGAATGTGACAATTTGTGAACTGGCAGAATTTGAAATTCAAGATAATAAGAAATGAATGAATTAAACATACATGTGTATAAGTAAGGATGGACACCTTATAGCCAATGGGAAAGTTACAAGGTGGGGAATCGATAGTCTACATGTATAAGGGTAGGGCCGTGTGCAAGGGCATCTTATACAACAAGTTTAGTTGCCAAATAAGGAGTGAAGAACAGTTATTGACAACTTAAAATGCGGGGCGTCTTCGGTGGTAACGCACTCTGTGTACGATGCTATCGGAGGGGTTTGTATGCGAGTATATAACAGCAGCAAGGGTGGTCTAAGGGAGAACACTGCTGGACTTAGCGGGCGAGACATGGTGACTGTTAGCGGTCGCTTCTCGGCACCTACACGGCCTGGCACTTCGGAAGCGAAGTGGTGGACTCCGAGAGCGGAGAAATACTAATGTACAACTTTCTCCGTGGAGTTAGGAGGATCGAGGGGCTCAGCAGGATTCTCTCGCTGTTCCACTGAATAATGCAACCGGGCGTATTTACATGAGCTCGGATCATAATTATCTGCGCCAGCGCTATACGATTAAGCTGCAGAGAGGCGGGACATTGACTTCTTGAGCTACAAATCTCCTTATACATTGGGCAAGAAAAGCCTTCCATACTGTGATCGCACTAACACGCTAGCCTTACGTTTTATTCGAGGTTGAGCAATATAATCCAGGGAAATTTTTTGTCGAGTACTGCATCGAGTACCAGTATAATACTCGACGGTCGAGTACGTCCAAAATTCGAGTACATGGGATGAGTACGCACCAACACAATGAATACTTTTCATCGAGTACAGGCTGTGTACTTCGCACTCGGGATGTACTCGAGTACGCATACTCCAACACTGATTACAAATACTACTAAATCTGCCAAATGGATTGCACCCAAACTGAAAAAAATACACCATAAACCTGAAGGCAAATAAGATCATGACTAAATTGACTTCGTCGAAATGACAGGTTAAATATAGCATTGTCCAAAAAACCAGCGCCCCTGCCAGCTAACCAGCCAACAAATCAACTGGCTGACCAGACAGTGCGGGGGGGGGGGGGCACCGGTCAGCTATAGCCACCCGACGATGGGGAGTAGGGAAGAGCAAGCCAGCCAACCTACTGGTTGGGAGCAAGTCCGACCAGCCGACCAGCCAATAGAAGAAACAAAACACGCAACAACTTCATGATTGTATTATCAAAAAACCCAAGACCGAAATAGAAATACAAATCAACGACGGAGAAACAACTTACTCAAGTTGTGCAATTTTAGATCTACCCTGGCTATGTTCTTCATGACGAGAGTAGAATTAATAAAATGCACTTGGACATTGACACTACAATACTTTGTCCATTGGCCGATATGCATGCTATGTACAATACTGACCCGACTGAGAGTTGAGGACAATTTCGAGAAAGCTATATCTATTTCAGGCACTAAGCAAGCTTTAAAATCGAACGCTAAAGACTGAATGTGAGTGAGAATATAAAACATTAACAAGGATGGTATCCATTTTATTTTAATTCAATGCTTACTTTGTGTGTCCACCAAGAAGGGTCGCGTCGTCAGACAGACTGTGGCCAAAGCCAGCAACACACCACGCCGCATCATTCTGGCTTCCTCCTCGATGGCCAATCTTTAGTTTCACCAGGAGAATATTTCACCACTCCGAAGAAGAGGCTATACAGGCTGTTCTGAGGACGCTCAAGAATAGGCACATGCAGCTTGGAACAAAATTAGGCTCGCCAGCTTCACTGGAATGTAATGTAAAATGGAAATGCTATACACTCAGCCGAGGCGGATGAAATAATTATGTTTGCCAGGGACTGACTATCCGGAACTCTACTAGAAACAAAAACATCATGATGGGATGGCTTAAACAGACGCCGGGGTACAGTGGTATGGGAAAAGTTGACATGAAGCAGAACTGTTGACAGGGTGACAAGAACCAAAAACATGTGAGTTTCCATCATGCAATAAGTCTTTGAGTATTTTATTCTGAAAAAATTTCAGCTGCATTATTTGTATTACAATTTCTCCTAAACCAATTATATACGACAGGTACTGCTTAAAAGAGGCCGAACCACTGATCTATTCAAACTGGATAGGTCGCACTGCTCTGCAGGTGAAGCATCCGTGCAGCCATTTTGGGATATTCAATACATTGGCAGGCACGGCAGCCGGCGTATACAGAGAATTGCTGCACTGCTTGCTGTGCAGTCATGCAGTGCAATGAGTATTGTGCTGAATATCCTAACATGGCCGTTAACAATTTTCCGCCTGAAATGGTGTATTTATCCAGAAATTAGTAAAAACAACGAGCGAAAATCTTTTTGAACTTTTAAAAGATGAAAAATAAAAGAGAAAAGACGTAAGAAATACTGTGGCCGTTTTTCACTGTTTTCTCAAAAAGTGGGCAACGTATGGGACTGAAATCTTTACAGATGACTGTTACTGTATCTGGCTTGATATGTTTGCCCATGAATCTGTATTTCTTTGATAAAAACCAAAGTATGATATTACCTTTAACTGCGATTACATCTCGATCCGTGTAACCTTCACGTGCCGCTGTAAACCCAACATGTACCATTAACCCGTAACGTCAATAAGGAAGATCCTTTACATTCGGAAATGCTTTCGATTTCATTGAGGAGAGCAGCAGCGATATCTGCAAAGAATCGCGACATCTGACCCTTGATCATTATAACCTTCCCCCATACTGCACTTTCTGTTACAATCCCACACATTTTTTTGTAGAAGTACGAGCAGTTGACTGATCATCAAACGCTGTAGCTTAAAGGTAATATCATACCTTTTGTAAAAAAAAAATGCAGATTCATGGGCAGAAATATCAAGGAAGATACAGTGAAAGCATGCATTACCGGTCCATTCGAATCTTCCATGGTGCAATGAAAATGCATATTCCGTACATATAATCCTTCTAACTACACATTATTTTATTCAGCAATCGAAATTAAACACAATATAATAGGTACGTGCAAAAATTAATTCATGTCAAAATAGAAACCTTTAGGCCCTATTCACAGGTTGTCATAATTCTCTTTGATGGCATATTACACATAAATTATGTGTATTTCGAAAAATAAACAAAATGCATGCCCTTCCCTGCTAAAAAAATCAAGTAAAATGGGATAAAGGGAAAAAACACCATGATAAACTATAACTAGGCCTTCACATTGAAATCTCAAAAGTCTCGCTTCGCCTTGTTTGCTAATAAATCCATTATACACAAACCTGTACAAACTTACTTATATCAAATTGTCCGCACATAATGAGAAATTTGAAATTGTTCAACTTGATTATTATTATTATTATAGCATGCATAATACTAACTACGTATGCCCAAACACCATAATTATAGTCTTATTATGTTTCTCTAGCTTTTGTTCTAATTAATTAATTTGCTGCTCCATTCGTATACTCCTTGGATTACCGGTCAAGTGGAAGGTAGGATGCAGGTGTTATCATACAGCACTGTACCGGCAGGGAACTGGCATCTAGGAGGCTAAGTAACAAAACAAAAACACCAACAAAACAAGGTCAGGAATAATTCCTTTTCATTTTGAAAGTAAACCTTATTTTCAAGATGGCAGCCAGCTTATTTAGAGCACACCATATGGCCATGAACACTACTTATTAGATACAGTTTAAAAAGACAGGCACATCAGTCACAAACAAAACAGCTACTGACATGACTGGTTTGGTACAAATTTGTCACAAACACAGAGAAATGATTTGATTTCTTTTTCAAAACGCGCTTTATACGGACAGGAATAAAAGAATTATAAGTAATGGAAAATGAAATAATGTAGGGACTGGAAACGTGTCTAAGCAGTATGTCTGCCGCCCTCTGCTGGCCGTTAATACTTAACGTGAACAAAACAAACGTTTCCAGTGAAACGTAAAGTAAAAATAAAACATGATGTAGCATTAGCCGCTACCATTTCATAAGTATTTTTCTCCGTGAGTTAAGTACAATTTCCATCATCTGGTTCTTATGCTCTCTGCATTAAATTTAGTTAGTACATTATAATGCAACTGCCTACCAGTTGTCGGACCGCACGTTACGTTGACATTCTCCATGCTGCAGCCATCCTCGCAGAACTCAGTGAAGCCAAACCGTCGGTCGATCTCGTCCATTTTCAGGACGAAGTCTTGGGCGATCTCGGCCTTGGCGTTTTGATCACAGCTGCCAGTGAAGAAATCCACCTCAAGTCCCTTCTTGGCTCTGGGATCTCGCTTTTCTATGGCATCGACACGATGGTTGGTATGAGGGATGAGGGGTTAGAAGAGGAGGAATGACATCAGAATGAATTTCACTTTTCACTTGGGCATTGATAGTAGTGTGATTTTTGATTGCACAAAATACCTGATCCAGTAATGGAGGCCTACATTACTGCTCATTAAAAATTCAATATCAAAATGATGTCGTTAATGAGGAGTAATATAATACATTGCATAATGACTTAGGAATACATTGATTGATTGAAAATTGATTGATTGAGAGAATAATACCAGTGCAATTCGGCCATTGCATTTTGAAGAAACGACCGGAGACTATATGCGGACCCTGTACCCAACTAGCCTTGTTGCTGCGCGGAGGCACCCTGCAGTAGTAGATGTCCTGGGGCTTCTGGTAGAAGTCAAAGTTCTCGTTGCAAGAGACCGAACAGAACTGGCCACCTAGCCACGTATCGCAGGCGAGGGCGCCATTTAGCGGTGGAGGGTGGTATGGACAGCTGGTTGCTGTGAAAGAATCAAGAAATGAGAAGAACTCTTCTGGTTTCAGAGATAACTCCAAGATGATGGCGGAATAATTGCAGTTTTAAGTTCAGTTGGGCTGCACTCTCTCAAATTATTTGTTTGGAGGGGGAGCTTTCAACATACCTTTGACTGTTTAAAGGTATAATACACGATTGGCAAAGGTCACAGATTAGCACTCACACTTGGTCTGATCCAATATGTACACGAAATAATAAACCTGTGAAAATGTGACCTCAATCGGACACCTGAGTCACGAGACTGAAATAGCAAAAACAAACTCCCTTGTTCTCTGTTTTACTAATATAAATGGATAAATACACCATTTCAGGTGGAAATTTTTCTACCAGCGCCATCTTCATATCCTGGATGTTATACGTAAATCTGTGAACATCTCTGTTTAGGTATGTTACCAATTCTGGACTGTGCTTTTAAATCGGGCTGCACACTCTCGATAACTTTTTTATCTTTAAAGAGATGGTTCATTTACCTTTTACTGTCACAGTAAATTCACACGTTGCCTTGTTGCCTTCGCTGTCTTCAGCCTGATACGTGACAAGCTCAGGTAGGCCCCAGGTAAATTCCGACAGAGGACCACGGCCAGATATCAACCGGACTACTAGCTGGCCGGAATTGTCCTTGAAGGTAGGTTCTGTCCAGTTGACCTGTACGGTCCTGACACTGCTCTCTATTTCAATGTTGTTGGGGCAGTAGATGACCCTCGGGGGTTCCTGATCTATTTAAACACACAATAATAAATAAACAATTAAAATAAATAAATAAAAACACAAGTTGGCATCAGGCACTACAGACAATTTCCAGAATCTGGTTCGATCATGCTCTCTGCATTTAATTCGGTTAGTACATTATATGCAACTGCCTACCAGTTGTCTCACCGCACGTTACATCGACATTCTCCATGCTGCAGCCATCCTCGCACAAGCCAAACCGTGGGTCGATCTGGTCCATTTTCCGGACGAAGTCTTGGGCGATCTCGGCCGTGGCATTTTGATCACAACTGCCAGTGAAGAAATCCTCTTCAAGACCAATCTGGGCTTTGGGATCCCGCTTTTCTATTACACAAAGATGAAACTGACTTTGATTAGCAAGTATTTGATTTAGGTCTGAAGTCATTTGTGAGGCCTGGAAGGTAAGTGTGTGAAAGCACGGATGAAATGATTTTCGTAACTAACTTATTATCAATACAAATCCAGATCCGCTACCAAGAGGGCATGTATTGTAACTACCAGATGAAAAGAATTCAGACAAAAAGTATTTATGAGAAATGTTACCAATGCATGACCAATAATTATGTGAGTTGGGCAAGCCTTTGGTACGTATATTCCCCTCTTTGATGATACAATAATAATTGACCCCTTCAATTAGGCCTAGTAGTCACGACTCACAAAAATGTCAATATCATTAATGAGGAGAAATATAAAGATACCCAGTCAGAGGATGGACATAAATACCACGTACAAAAAGGCTTCTATCATGAATTTGGAATGGATAGAGAATTCATTGATTGAGGAAATAATACCAGTACAATCCGGCCATGGCATACTGAAGGGAGGAGCGCTGAAGTCGAAGGGGGCAGGCACCCAATTGTTGGACAGAGACACCCAACAGTAGTACATGTGATGGGGCTTCCGGTTGAAGTCGAAGTTCTCGTTGCAAGAGACCGAACAGAACTGGCCACCCAACCACGTATCGCAGGCGAGGGCGCCATTCAGCGGTGGAGGGTAGTAGGGACAGCTGGTTGCTAAGAAAGAATCAAGAAATGAGAAGAACTCTTCAGGTTTCAGAGATAACTCCAAGATGGTGGCGGAATTGCAGTTATTAAACAGATCATTTGGTCCGCATTCTTCCAAAAACATTTGTTTGGGAGGTCGAGGGGAAACGTTCAACATACCTTTTACTGTCACAGTAAATTCACACTTTGCCGTGTTGCCTCCGTTGTCTTCAGCCTGATACGTGACAAGCTCGGGTAGGCCCCAGGTAAATTGCGACAGAGGACCACGGTTGGATATCAACCGGACTACTAGCTGGCCGGAATTGTCACTGAAGGTAGGTTCTGTCCAGTTGACCTGTACGGTCCTGACACTACTCTCTATTTCAATGTTGTCAGGGCAGTAGATGACACTGGGGGGTTCCTGATCTGATTTAAACAAAAAAAGAACAACGAGACATTCATGTCTTTCGAATATACCAAGATGTTTGGCTAAGATATGTATGTTTTAATAGTGCCAATGATTTTGATGTAAAAAACTAATTTGAACCCAATCGAATATGGGGCACCGAGGCAATGGCAAGGGGCACAAAGGCAATGGCCAGGGGCAGTAAGGCAATGGCAAGGGGCACAAAGGCAATGACCAGGGGAAAATCAATATACCTGCACAGTGCCCTGGGCTCTGAATGATTAAGACATCATCTCCATGGATGCTGGATCTGACCTGTGACCAGGCCAACACGTTCCCTGCTACTGCACACGATGAATAGATTACTGATATCTCCTCCTGTGTCATGGCATAGTCCCACATATTCACCTATATTCAAGGATTCAAGGTTGGAATTAAGCCAATATCGCACCGGCTCTCTTACCAACTGAGCTACCAGCCCTATGTTGGTGGTGTCCCTAATACTCAATTATCTTTGTTCGTTTGGCAGTCAGAAGCCATTTCTTTTAAATAAATTTTAAAAAAATCAGCAGAAATCAATAATTAATATTAGGTAAGTTTTAAATTGTTCGCACTGGACTCTTAATGGGTGAATTAACCAGAGGTAAAAAGTTTCAGTATGAACATGGCTTGATGGGCAGAAGTGGAGATTCTTGCCCACAATCTCACCTGGCTCAAATCACCAATGAAGGATTGAGTCCGTTGGAAGGAACCTGCAAAGCTGTCTTGATCCTGGCCGAGGACCAGCGCACCGGATCCCCGTATGAACGCACCCACCATGAACCCATCATCTGATCCTCTGAGAGTCCCGTCAACATACATGGCCCAGTGGCCGTCTGTGCTGTTCCAAGTGACGGCAACGTGGTGCCAGTCGGAGTCACTGCACATTTAAAAAAAAAAATCAATTAAAAGAAAAAGAGGGAAATGAAGTCTTGAAATTCCTCGGAAATCATTTTGAAATGCAGTTATGGGACGATATGGTTTCTGCTGCATGACTGTCATATCTGAATCTGCATTTCTTTGACAAAAACCAAAGTATGATATTACATTTTAAAAACTTTCGATTGGGTGGTGATGAATCTCCGTCAAGCTTTCTATTTCCTCCTTGTGTGCGTGGGGGTGTGTGTGTGTGGAGGAAAGCATAGGAAATGTTGGAACAGCTATAATAGACAATGTTGGACACCAGCATTCCAGCAACAAAGGGCTGACTAGTCCAGCTGGTACATGACTACCAGCTCCAATAATTTTTTCTTTGTTCACCTTTCCATGATTGAACAGTATTTGATTTGTGAAGAAATAATTTATTGATGTCTACTGTTACCACCTAATGGCCACTTTACCTGTTGAGCGTCTGGTTAGTGTATACGTATTGGTCGTTCAGGATGATATCCACGCTCTTGTAATCGATTATGGTGAATGCATTGTCCTCTACCTGACCGTCCGGTCCACGAGTCGCGTAGGAAAACACCGTACCGGCATTCTCCTGGTCCTCGGTTCGCATCCAGAAGCTGAGGGTCAAGGCATGGAGTCCATCAGGCAAGGCGTCCTCCATGAGGACAAAGTTGGAGGTGCTGGCTTGGGGGAACCGGAGGTCAAAGTCACTGGACAGAGCTGAAAACATAGAAATTCAAGATTTCAGAAATACATGTAGTTTGAAAATATAGAAATCTGATGAGATCCCTAAGAAGAAGTCGTCTCTATAGTTACATCCTTCCTTGTACTGCCCTGGCAAAATGTTGGCAGGAAATCTGTCCAACAACCAAACAGGAAAGCTGACAATTATTAAAGAGAGCAGGGGCCAATTTCATAGAGCTGCTTAAAGGTAGTATCATATACTTTGGTAAGAACCAAAACAGAAATATGTGTTCACAGATTTACGTATAACTTACAGTGTATGAAGATGGTGGTGGTAGAAACATACCGTTAAAATTGTTCCGCCTGTAATTGCATATTTATCCAGAAATTAGTAAAACAACAACCGAAAATCTTTTTGATCTTTTAAAAGATCAAAAGTAAAAGAGAAAAGACTTAAGAAATACTGTGGCTGTTTTTCACTGTTTTCTCTAAAAATGGGCACCGTATGGGACTGGAATTTCCACAGATGACTGTTACTGTATCTTCCTTGATATTTTTGCCCATGAATCTGTATTTTTTTTTTATAAAAACCAAAGTATGATATTACCTTTAAGCACCAAAAACCTCGGTATATAAAATCAGTATGCCTGGGCCAAAACTCCTTGTGAATGTTATGCTCAGCAAACAATGGCAAAATACAAGCCAAAAGCAACAAACATCACCTGTTTGATCAAGGAAGACCTTTCATGCTTAAGCAAATTTTGTGCTTAAGAAGCTCTATGAAATTGGCCCCAGGGTACTGTTTAAGTGTTTGACCTTGACCCAAAGCTGTGTCAAACTGCTGTTCTTTATTGTTTCAACTTCCTTGTCGATGCTTACCAAATTGTATTTGTTACGCACTGGGAATTTCCTCTTCCACTTTATATATTGTTCTGACAAGATTTTCATACATGCCACTATGGGCTAAACATTATTTTGTCCCTAAGTTGTCACTTGTCTGTGTTATATGGAAACAAGGCAATGACCAGGGGCACCAAGGCAATGACCAGGGGCACTTAAGGCAATGACCAGGGGACCAAGGCAATGACCAGGGGAAACAAGGCAATGACCAGAGGCACCAAGGCAATGACCAGGGGAAACAAGGCAATGACCAGGGGAAACAAGGCAATGACCAGGGGCACCAAGGCAATGGCCAGTACCAAGGCAATGGCCAGGGGAAGCAAGGCAATGACCAGGGGCACCAAGGCAATGACCAGGAGCACCAAGGCAATGACCAGGGGCACCAAGGCAATGACCAGGGGCACCAAGGCAATGACCAGGGGCACCAAGGCAATGACCAGGGGCACCAAGGCAATAACCAGGAGCACCAAGGCAATGACCAGGGGCACCAAGGCAATAACCAGGAGCACCAAGGCAATGACCAGGGGCACCAAGGCAATGACCAGGAGCACCAAGGCAATGACCAGGGGCACCAAGGCAATGGCCAGGGGAAACAAGGCAATGACCAGGGGCACCAAGGCAATGACCGGGGCACCGAGGCAATGACCAGGGGACCAAGGCAATGACCAGGGGAAACAAGGCAATGACCAGGGGAAACAAGGCAATGACCAGAGGCACCGAGGCAATGACCAGAGGCACCAAGACAATGACCAGGGGAAACAAGGCAATGACCAGGGGAAACAAGACAATGACCAGAGGCACCGAGGCAATGACCAGGGGACCAAGGCAATGACCAGGGGAAACAAGGCAATGACCAGAGGCACCAAGGCAATGACCAGGAGCACCAAGGCAATAACCAGGAGCACCAAGGCAGTGGCACAAGGCAATGACCAGGGGAAACAAGGCAATGACCAGAGGCACCAAGGCGATGGCCAGGGAAGCTGGGGCAATGACCAAGGGTACCGAAGCAATCGCCTCCACCGCCTCCTGCCCTGATACTGTGTGAACATCATTCAAGATAAAATATGGCAAGTCAACCTACCGACACAGAGGACTGAGGTCTGACTGACCAAGACATCTCCACGGATGCTGGATCTGACCTGTGACCAGGCCAACACGTTCCCTGCTACTGCACACGATGAATAGATTACTGATATCTCCTCCTGTGTCATGGCATAGTCCCACATATTCACCTATATTCAAGGATTCAAGGTTGGAAATAAGCCATTAAAATACATCTCCGATCAAAACTGTAGTAAATCAATTTAAAAAAATAAACGATTAAAGACAGTATAAATAAATTGTGGAAGGTAAAACTGAAGTTGTTCGCACTGAACTCTGAATGGGCGATCGAATTAACCCATGATAAAAAAGGTACAGTGTGAACGGGGCTTGGCGAGCAGAAGAGGAAATTCTTGCCCACAATCTCACCTGGCTCAAATCACCAATGAAGGATTGTTCCCGTTGGAAGGAACCAGCAAACCTGTCCTGCTCCTGGCCGAGTACCAGCGCACCGGAACCCCGTATGAACGACCCTGTCTTGAGCCAATCACCAGATCCTCTGAGCGAACCATCCACGTACATGGCCCATTGCCCGTTTGTGCTGTTCCAAGTGAATGCAAGGTGGTGCCAGTCGGAGTCACTGCTCAATGAATAATTATTGGAAACAAAATCTTGAAATCCCTCTGACATCATTTTGAAATGCAATTATAGGACGATGTCAGGAAGTTTTGGTTTCTCCTACATGGTCACTTTACCTGTTGAGCTTCTGGCCAGTGAACAGGGGCTGACCAATCAGGATAACAGCCACGCTCTTGTAATCGAAGATGGTGAATGCATTGTCCTCTACCTGACCACCCGGTCCACGATTCGCGTAGGAAAACGGCGTACCATCATTCTCCTGGTCTGTGGTTCGCATCCAGAGGCTGAGGGTCAAGGCATGGAGATCAGGCAGGGTGCCGCGCATGAGAACGAAGTTGGAGGTGCTGGCTTCTGGGAACTGGAGGTCAAAGTCACTGGACAGTGCTGAAAACACATGGGCGAAATATAAAACGGGAAACTGAACAGGAAAGAGGTGAATGTGACAATTTGTTAATTGGCAGCGTGTTAAAGGTAGTATCATACTTTGGTAAAAAGCCAAAACAGAAATATTCACATATTTACGTATAACTTACAGGGTATGAAGATAGTGGTGGTAGAAACATGCCGTTAAAATGTTTTCTCCTGAAATGGTGTATTTATCCAGAAATTAGTAAAACAACGACCGAAAATCTTTTTGATCTTTTAAAACATCACAAATAAAAAAGAAAAGACTTAAGATACGGTGGCTGTTTTTCACGGTTTTCTCAAAAAGTGGGCACCGTATGGGACTGAAATGTTCACAGATGACTTTTACTGTATCGTCCTTGATTATATATGCCCATGAATATGTATTTCTTCGATAAAAACCAAAGTACGATATTACCTTTAAATTCAATAATAAGAAACGAATGAATGAAACATATAAGTAAGAATGGACTGTTGGACACATAGGCCTAGCCAATGAGAAAGTCACAAGATGGCGGAATCGATAAGGGCCGTGTGCAAGGGCATCTTACATGACACATCAGGGGCCAATTTCATAGAGCTACTTAGCACCAAAAAAATTGCTTAACACAAAAATGGTTTGCCCACTAGCAACAATCCACCACTGAAAATTCGATTTGATATTTATGGTCAGCAAACAACAGCCAAAGATAACACAACACATGGAAATTTGGTTGTTAATCCGATTTTTATTAAGACAGAAATGTCATGCATGCTTAGCGAATTTTTGTGTAAGCAGCTCTTTGAAATTGGCCTCAGGTTGAGTGTTGAGGATAATTTCGAGAGAGTTATCTATTTCAGAAACTAAGCAAGCTTTAAAATCGAATGCTTACGACTGATAGTGAGTGAGAGCTGGATAACACATACAAGGAAACTAGCGGTGGATGGTAAACATTTTATTTCAATTCAATGCTTACTTTGTGTGTCCACCAAGAAGGGTCGCGTCGTAAGACAAACTGTGGCCAAAGCCAGCAACACACCACGCCGCATCATTCTGGCTTCCTCCTCGATGACAAATCTGTAGTTTCACCGAGAGAATATTTCACCACTCAGAAGTAAGAGGCTAAATAGGTTGTTCTGAGGACGCTTGAGAATATGCACATGCAGTTTGGAACAAAATTAGGCTCGCCAGTTTCACGGCCGGAATGAAATGTGAAAGGGAAACGCAGCGCTCCGGCACTGCCAATGCCGATGAAATAATATTTGCCAGGGACTGACTTCCAGAAAAAAACACATCTAGGTCTTCCGTGTCCCACACCGGATACCGTGCAATCGCTACATCATGGTGAGAGTGGCTTAAAGGTATACATGTAGTATCATTCTTGGTAAGAAACCAAAACAAAAATGTTCACAGATTTACGTATAACTTACATCTAGAGTATGAAGATGGTGGTAGTAGTACCGTTTTCATTTTTTCGCCTGGAATGGTATATTTATCCAAAAATTATAGTAAAACAACGACCGAAAATCTTTTTGATGATGATCTTTCAAAAGATCAAAAATAAAAGAGAAGAGAAGAATAAATACTGCGGTTGCTTTTCACAGTTTTTTTTTTCAAAAAGTGGGCACCGTATGGGACTGAAATTTTCCCAGATGACTGTAACTGTACTGATGTCTTGATATTTTTGCCCATGAATCTGTATTTCTTTGATACAAAAAACAAAGTATGATTACCTTCAAAGGGAGCATATATAGGATTTGCAAAGATGCGCGTTTTGGCTGAATTTGGTACTTAAACAGAAGTAAAGGTCTTAAACCTCCTTACAGACGTTGTTTCATGTACCTTTTTACGCTTTGTTCATCTGGAAAGCAGAAATACGGCCGAAATTATCTTGCCCATCACGAAAAATAGCGAAAATCTGACTCAATTATTTTTAATTGGTTGGTTTGGACGTTTATTTGTTAGAATTGTGGAAAAAACAACAACTTGGGCTTAATCATCTAAGGTGGAGGGCGAGTCTAATAACACGTCTCCTATGTTGTAACGTCCAACATTCAGCTATGATAGCTCGATACTTTCCAGCATCTTTTAATAATTGGATGGTTCCCAGTCATTGATCTCCATTATTCCCAATACTGAAGAAACCAGATCAATGTTCCCAGTCTAGTGTTGCGTCCCCGAGGTATAAATAAAAAATTACATCAGTTTGTAGGCCGCCTACTACCCGGCCGCGGCATTGAACTAAACTTCTCGCTGCCGATGAGGGCGCTGGGCATCGGATTTGTACTTGACATCAGAAATGTGGTGTCTGGGAACGAGTCTACTTAACCGATGAGATGCCATTGGGGATGGCATGGTGTGGGGGACTGAGTGGGATGTGATGAAAAAGACACTAGTGATTAACTACATGTATACACCATGAAATCTCAAAGTCTTACTTCTTTGTTTTGCATTCCCATAACATTAAAGGTAATATCATACTTTGGTTTTTGTCAAAGAAATACAGATTCATGAGCAGAAATATCAAGACAGATACAGTAACAGTCATCTGTGAAAATTTCAGTCCCATACGGTGCCCACTTTTTGAGAAAACAGTGAAAAACGACCACAGTATTTCTTAAGACTTTTCTCTTTTATCTTTGATCTTTTAAAGATCAAAAATAATTTTGGTCACTGGTTTTACTCTTTTCTGGATAAATACAGCATTTCAGGCAAAAACACTGGTGTGTTTCTACCATCACCATCTCTATACCCTGTAAGTTATAGGTAAATCTGTGAAGATTTCTGTTTCGGTATGCTACCGAAGTATGATGCTACCTTTAACCCATGTCCATATTTTAAACATCAGTCCTAAATCCTAAGTACAACGATCACAACACACATCCCAAACACAAGGACTAACAAAACTCAACATTTTCCTGTGCTTCAACACTAAACAAACTAACAAACTCATTTAGATTTGATTTAAGAACAATCTTTTTAAAGAATTTATTTCAACATCTATCGGTACAAACTTGGTATGAAGAAACAAGTAAAGTTACTGAATAACTTCAACTGCACAGAAATCAATTCAAAATCATAAATAATCAATATGCTGCAATCACGTCATATCACCAGTATTAACCAAATAATTCCAGGAGAAAATGTGCAATTTCTGTATTAGAAGGTATACAGTTTTTAATTTCTGATCGAGGGAAGCAGTTCTGTACCTTTCGAAGTAACAAGCATACTGGCAACTTGGATTTACATCAACAATCTTAAAATGGAGGCAATTTGAGCTTTACATAGGTTATTAAGATAAATAACAGCCACTCCAAATCTGACACTAAAATTATTACCCATATTGCCAAAAAAACACACAACAAAAATCAATTAACAAAGAGACTGCTTCAAAACCATCCCAGCTATAGAACCTTATAGGCCAGTTGTACAGCACTGCTTAATGGAAAGCTGGTCTTTGTGCTAACAAAAGCATATTTGCATATTAGAGTAAGCGTATTTCATAAGTTAAGCAAGAAATTCAGGCTTCAAGCTTGCACAGTCATATTGGATGATGGATCAGTCGCATTAACTTGCGCTAAGTGAGTCGCTGGGTGGTTAAGCGAGATCTTATTCATCTCTTAGAGTAAGCATCACTATGAAATGGGAATCGCACAGAAGTAACAAACCATTAAGCAGTGTTATGGAATCGGTATGTTTTAGAGTTTCCTGGTTGTCTTCTCTTATGTCTCACACTCTTGCTCTGCAACGTTTGTGAAGTCCCTTTTTGAGGGTGTCCTGAAGGCCATGATCTACTGTCGTTGTGACCTATCCTGTCCCGACAGGGCAGTGTAAGTGTTCTTTAGCTGTTGGTGTTGATGGGGGGATGGTCACTCTCTATGTACTCCATAGCTAGCTGTGATGGGGGAGTATCTTACTCGTCGTTGGCATACAGGGAGGGGTCCTTCCGCTTGAGTCTAGCATTCTCCTTCATGCCGTAGCTATACACCAGGTACCCTAACACAAAGGCTGTAAAAGAAGAGACAAACGGGCATACAAAATCAAAACCTGCGATCCACGATCCACCACTCATAAACTCGTTCTTATTTAACATTGGCTACATGACAATGAGTATTACACAATGTAAAACCTGACAAACTGATGAGTAATCTTTACGATCCCAAAGGGTACTTTCAGTGCTTGAAATAAACAACTGCCCAGCTATGAGGATTTGGAGGCTACCATGAAGATATCTACACTTCTACAAGTTCTACTAAGATGGGTCTGAAAAATGTCATCTTTCTTGACTTTTTTTGCCAAGGTGGTTTTCGGGAGGAACCATGATGGTTATGTGGAGTTAAGGGTGCCGCCGTGCCACAGGTCAGCAGAAATTCAGCCATACGTACGTGGGACAACTCGGAAGACCTGTCCCTTGAACCTCCTCCACATGTTGGGGATGCCCTTCTTGAAGTAGCCGGCAAAGGGATTCTGCTCGTAAGGTGACAAGGAATAAGTGATGACATTCCGGTACTTGGCGAGCTTGCCAAACTGGTGGTCTCCTCCCATGGTGATCTGTAGAAAAATCAACCGAACGTTTGATTTTAGCAAAATTTCAAGGTTTCTCATTTTAAGTTCCGTCCATTTTCCAAATAATATTGAGATGTCAGAGTGTTTTTGTTGAGCGCAATTTTGACGAGTCACGAACTACTGGGCCGTGCGCAATTTTGAATTTAAATTACATTCAAAGGGCCACAGACAAATTATTGTATTCAGGAAGAATGCTGCGGGGCGAGTTTGTTTCGTGCTCGAGATCAGCGGATCAACCCATTTTTACCGTATCCTGCATGGCATGGCCATGGGCCTGGCATGGGATGGGACATGGATCTACAGATCACATTCACAGATCTGGTGTGCAAAACAAACAGGCCCCATTCACACTGTCAAGTGTAACGATAATAGGGGCCTAATAATAGTTAACAGTTTGAGTTAGTCATTGGTGTGTAGCTAGGGGCCTATTCACTCCCCATGACTGTACTGACTGGCCATAACTTATAAGCCTTATCGCAAATACCGCCTGGTTGATTTTGGACAATAGTCGAAAGGCACTGTGGGAAGGGAAAAGGTACAAAATATGCCCCTTTTTCCTTCCCATGGTGCCTTTCCACCATTGTCCAAAATCAACCAGGCGGTATTTGCGATAAGGCTTATTGTTGCCCATTTTTTTTTAAATGCGACGTACAAACGCGGAAGGCGTACGAACTACAAATACGATGCACCATTTTTATCGACAAGATCACTGACATTGCATTGCCAACTTAATCCGTTCTCAAATTCGAGTAAAATTGAGAGAATAAACCCAATACGCTATAGAATGATTTCTTAATTCACCAACCTGAAGCAATAGCCTTCACTCGACAACGAGAAACTAGATAAATAAAGTCGATCACAAGCACCGTAACTTCGGCGATCACAAGTTACGTGAGAAGCAAAGATGGCGGCCGGCAACTTAACCTCTGACCTTTGACACAACACAACAAAAAGGAGAAAGATTTTCAAATGAAATACAAAAACTATATTTAAATGAAAACTAAATACCACAAATGCAAAATATTTGATTTCAAAATATTCCAAATAATTGTATTTGTTTTGAGATTTTTTGAATGCAAAAAAAAAAATTAGGTCAATTTCCCCTCATTTGTGCTAAATCATATTTACCTAAATGTGAATGGAGACTCGTGGGGACTGTCTCAACAGTTCATTATTGCTGTTTTGTGACATAAATAAAGCTGCATCCCTAATTTTAATTTACAATTTTCCCAGCAGCGATATTATTTGCATAAACTTATACGATTTTAAAGCTATCACAAATTATAAGAACGTGTTTGAAAAATCGAACATACATGTATTTCTACGCCTCGGATGCATATACATTTCCAAAATTGCAAAAACCTATTCAAATTTAAAAGCGGAACATCTTCATATGTTTCGGATGTTTTGTAAAACCGAAATAATTGTTTTCAAAAATCGAACATGTTTTCGATAAAGAATTTTTTTTTTCCGATTCGATCGGAATATAATCACACATCAGCCGTAGGCATTTGAAAAACAACCGTAGCTAGACTGTGTGTTCGGTATTTCTCATTTCATCCTATTTTCCTATTTCATCTAGTTAGCTTCACATTTTATATACGTACATGTGTATTTTCTTTAATTATCCTCTCGCTTGGGAAGTTCAATTTTTATTTGTGTGTTTTCCTGTTTTTGTTTTTTTTTACATTTTATTATTATTATTTTTAAACTTAAAATCAAGAGCATGACCTTTTTAAAATGTAAACTGAATGCGCATAAACGAATTTCAGAAGATCCCACAATAATAAGTGACGTCAATGACGAGCTCCTAATTCACATTGGGTACATTCGTTTAGCTCCCCCGGGTCGACACCAGTCAACCCTGTCCCCATTCTCTCGCTTGTTTTGTGCAGTAAAACACGACCATTCCCAGTAAGGGCTGACCTGTGTTAGCTAAACGAATGCACCCAAAGTAGTTGACACTATTTAGTGGATATTTATTAGATTCTGTCTGCACAGCGCAAACACTATTCTATGTCGTCAGTAATGTCATGACTTTCTCTCTTTATGAGAATGGGGTAGGAGACATTTGTACTCATTTTTGACAGTGACTTCCTTTGTAAATACAGCTATGCGAAGCAGAAGTAACTCTGGAGTGCGGCTTGATTTTTATCACCGTCTTGTCACGAAGACTATCATTTCTCACCAGGTAAAAATAGCCATTTTGTTTACAACGCTAGACCTCTTTTTGGGGGCGGGGTTATGAATAGGCTACCTCGGAGTTTTCTATTGGTTCGGTTGGGGGCGGGGTGGGGGGCTGGTCTTGACTTGCAATGTTTTATCTTTTATTAGTTAGGGCATATTTCTTACTATTTCTTGATAAAGCAGGCAAAATTTTTTCAACTTAAACTTCTTAACTTGACACTGTTTATCACTTTATCGGGATTGTGATGAGATAAAAAGACGGGTCTAAAACTAAAATTAAAAAGGAAAGGAAAACTAGCCTACTTTTTGAAAAGTTACTTACCTAGGCCTATGTCCTAAATATACATTCGTTGTGTCCTCTTCTACATTATTAGCAAGGTTAATTTTGCAGAAAGAGGGCAGGGCTTTGATTTTTGAGGGAAATTGTGGGGTAAAAACGGTTACTAAGAGGTAACATTTCACGGCCACATGGACGGCCACAGACGAGAATAGTCTGGTTTCCACTCCGACATTTTGAAGACTCTTGATCTGTTGGGTCTGGGCATTAACGTTAGACTAACCAGATCAGATGGGCTGTTTTCAAGTTTGCAAGAAGCATGTAAGAAAATTGCATTTTTACACCGAAATGTTGCACATTTTTTTTTTTCAATCTAACGTTAAGCTTTTAAGGACCCAGGAATATTTGTATCATAAGTATCATTTTTGAAGAGTAGAAGCTATTTAAGAGGTTAAATAATCAATGTGTTTTGGGGATCCCGTCTTGTGTTGCAGGCCTAGCTGCCTAGCTTCAGCATGCTTAACTTAAGTTAAATCCGTTTCACACTTGGCCTACAGCAAAAAGAAGGCCAGGGTCCGGTGCAATGAAAAAACAGCAATTTAAAAAAATCACAAATCTGAGTAGGCCTAGGCCCTTTTAATTTATAGGCCTAGTGTGAAAGCAATCCATGATGTTAAGAAAAGATGAAGACCTGTCCCTTGATAAAAAAACTCCAAAAAATCTCAACGATGTTAAAAATCACACGGACGCGTAGTGAAAAACGATGTAGGGTACGAAGATAACGAGGGACCCATGCATTAAGCGCGGCACCCCACATGCGTAGACATGCATTGTATACAACGTGTGACTGTGAAGTAGGCCTATATAGTACATGTAGGCCCTATTATGATTATGAGCGGTATGGTGGGGTACCGGGTAGCATTCAGGGTTCTCCCCACGTACAAACTTGTGTATCGGGGCAGATACGCAAAAATAATTGCCGATACGCAAAAATATCGGTGGACGCTCCGACGTGATCGTCTAGGTTTTGGTCGGAAAACAGCGATTTTCATCACGCGTAATGATTGTGAGTACAGATAAACAATGTGTACTGACTTTTAAAAAACATGTATCCCTATTTTGTTTGCAGAATCCGGTCAGTGGTTTACTGCCGGCCAGTACAGTAGTGAAGGATGCTTGGGTGCGTGACAATGTGTACAGCATTATTGCTGTATGGGGCCTGGCATTGGCGTACAGGAAACAAGCTGATCTTGATGAAGATAGGGCCAAGGCCTATGAACTAGAACAGGTAATTATATCATTATTGTAACCAATTACAGTAATCCAACCTATTTGAACAGGGCTTTCTCTCATTTAGGGCTTTTCACACTATCCAAAATCTTTGGGTTGGAACTGGATCGAACCCCTTTTTCAAGCAGCCCTTTTCACACTTCAAAATTTTCAACCCCGAGCCAACACGGGTAGGATGGCCTAGCTAGATCAAAATCAACCCTGGTAGGGACCAGGGTTGAAAATCTCAAGCCGGTTCCAAACTGCATTTCTCGCTGTGATGCGTGTCGTGAGAGCCGGTTCATCATAAACGTACAGTGTACAGTAGTATGAATTTTGCGTCTCTTCAATCCGGTTCACAAACTTGCCAGGCTGAACCGGGTTGGTTTCAACACTGATCGAAAAAGGAGATAGTGTGAAAAGGCCTGATGTGTTTATCATTAGAACTGACTGGGCCAGTTAACAGATTTTTGTCAAGAACATAATTATACACCAATACCTGTACTGGTCTGCATGTTTTTGTGGGGGCTACTTGTTTTGAAGCCTACCTCTAAGGCTTGCTTGTCACAAAAGTCTAACTTATATGGTTAAAGTGTCAGCTCCCTAAAGAGCTCCCTAACCTCTAGTTTTTCTTCCAATAATCCTCGGCCTTACAGCATGTAGTCAAGCTCATGAGGGGACTCCTCATGTGCATGATGAAGCAGGTCAAGAAGGTGGAGTCTTTCAAGAAGACCCAGAGTAGGAAGGACTGCCTCCACGCCAAGTATGCCGTCAAGACGGGAGACACCTGCGTGGCGGACCACGAGTGGGGACACCTGCAGATTGACGCCACATCCCTGTACCTGCTCATGCTGGCCCAGATGACTGCCTCCGGTAATTAATGGGCACCTCTAAACGGGACAGGTGGCTAGAAACCCTGCTTTTCTGTCCAAGAATCTTTACCATCAGCAATTTTACATGCAGATGCATTGCGGATCAAATGTTGAAACACAGAGTGATTATAGTGCTGGGCAAAATCGGGTAATTTCATATCCGGTAATACGTCCTGATTGCAAAAAAAAATCAGGTTAACAGTTGTAAACACCTTCATTAAATGACAGTGCTAGCACGGTGGTACTACTAGATCAAATGCTACATCAAGCATTTAGTAGTGTACAATGTGTTTGTAGGTCAAGTATGTGAAAAGTGTTTCTATTGGACAAAATTAGAGACTGCAATTCAAGCATGTGTTAATTCTATTGTTTACACTTTTTGGGATTGTTGAGCATGAGCCCAATGTTCATCCCTTTTTTTTCCCTTTCAGTTTCGGTTAACAGTTTGTTAACGGATACAAATCCCAGCACTAATGGTGATACTGTTTTCTTTTTAGTGCTTGTTCTGAAAAAAGGTCTAGTGCAAACAGTGCTTTTGTCTCCCTTGTTCACTTGTGGTCTTAAATTAGCTGGAGAGTCACGTCTTCATCAATATTTTAACAAGGATTTGCCCATCCTTGATTTGTTCCGCTTAATATACACTGTACTGTCTCCATCATAGTCCTCATGAAAATTGTAGTCTTGCTCCTGTAGGGTTTGAACTCATCAGGACATCCTACTTAATTAGCTGGACAACCACGGTTCCAGTGCCAGGCTAGATCAAACATTACAGCAGTTACCACGAACGTTATTATTTTTCCTTGAATCAGTTTTGTTTGGCTCCTTATGACATCTTGGCATGTTTGTGTTTGTGTTCGTATAGGATTGCAGATCATATTCTCTCTTGATGAGGTGGCTTTCGTTCAGAATCTTGTCTTCTACATTGAGCATGCCTATCGTATACCCGTAAGTATCTGCATTGGTTTGATCAAACCAACGGGGGCGCCGTTTAAAATGCTGCGACTTCTCTCATTTAGTTTTCCTAGAAGAATGTGATCACCCCCGAGAAATGTTTTCATAGAATTCTTTTAAATTCTATAGAAGTAAAGGTGAAAGATTTGAAGAAGCCTTTGTAATTGCGTTCTTTTTTTTTTTAGGGTTTGTGATGACAATTTCAACTTGCTAGCTCATGAATATTGAGATATTCTTCATCTAACACCGTTACCATGCAGGCTAACTCTGAGGCTGTGTCCCAAATCTCTGGCTGTGGCCGCAAATTACACATGCTCCTATGACAGCCACTAGCCAGTGACTGCAGCCGTTTCCATAGACTTGTGCTTTGTTTGCAGCCGCAGCCAGAGAATTGGGACACGGCCCTACTAATGTTATTGTTGCAACTTTCCTATGCTGGAAATTTTGCAGGTGTTGAAAATGTATGAATTATAAAAAGATTTTTTTAGGATGAAGGCTATATGCTCTACTTCTGAAGCCCCAGAAATAGATTGTTGTCATTTGCGGAGGAATTCGAAACTTTTCTAGTGAATAAAGAGGGCTCTTTGAAAGATTCTAGAAGAATTTGAGGGTGCATCTCGGCAACAGTCAGGCATGCAACTTTTCCTCACATCAGCTGATTTCCTTTTTTTTCACTTCACTCTTATGCCATTGAAAACTGAAAAACACTGTACGGCAAAATATGGGGTAAAGATTGGAATTTCTATATTTGTTTGTAAAGCCTAACAAATTAGTCAGATCCCTTCTTTTATGTATTGTGATTTGACAGGATTATGGTATATGGGAGAGAGGGGACAAGACCAACCATGGCTTCCCAGAGCTTAATGCCAGTTCCATCGGTATGGCCAAGGTAAGATTATTCACCCCAATGGAGGAAATTATAAGCATGCCCATAGGCTATCGTGTCATAATATAAAGGTAATTCACCTGGGGCCAATTCGTCTTGCACAAATGCACTGTTCATACAGGAACCAGTCCATTCCAGATATGGGTATCGCTATGCAAAAGCTTGCCCCGAATCATGTGTCATGGCAACAGTCTTAAGTCTGGGAAATTCAAACTGGGGTGTTTATGTGCAATGAAAGAAACCTGTGTACAAGATACTATTCAGATTTAACTCGCATATGGCTTAATATTGTACATGCATTTGACCATTGGTTCACCGTTTAAAGGTAGTATCATACTTTGGTAAGAAACCAAAACAGAAAAACCGATTTACCCATAACTTTAAGGGAGTGAAGATGGTGCAGGTAGAAACATACCGTTAACATTTTTCCGCCTGAAATGGTGTGTTTATCCAGAAATTAGTCAAACAACGACCAAAAATCTTTTTGATCTTCTAAAAGATCAAAAATAAAGAGAAAACACTTAAGAAATACTGTGGCCGTTTTCGTGATTTTCTCAAAAAGTGGGCACCGTATGGGACTGAAATTTTCACAGATGACTGTGACTGTATCTTCCTTGAATTTGTTTAGCCCATGAATCTGTACTTCTTTGACAAAAACCAAAGTATGATGTTACCTTTAACCTTGCTCTCGTACTTTATACCATATTGTAGCTACATGTACTCGTAACTTACAAACCATGCTGCGTTCTGATCTCATCATTTCATTCCTCCCTCATCACTTTGTCTTTCGCCCCGCTAGGCGGCCATGGAGGCCCTGAATGAACTGGATCTGTTTGGGGCCAGGGGAGGTCCTGCCTCGGTCATCCACGTCCAGTCGGACATGATTGCCAAATGCCAAGCCGTCCTGTACTTCATGCTGCCCAGGGAGTCCAATTCCAAGGTAAGAAATTCACTTGGGATTCACCCAGCGGATGAAACTTTCGGGCGAGAGAGAAAGGCATCTCTACGCTCACAAGTACCCACATCTGGGTGAAGAGGAGCAATATGTGACAAAGCATCTTGCCCAAGGATGCAAGCTCCACACTTTATAGATTGGATGCATCTCCTTATATTATTTCAATAACAATCTTAAGTCTACGGATCGGTTTGCGGAAACACCATGTAATAATCGTTCGTACTTTCGCACTTCTATATCGTTCGCATTTCTCGCAATTAGGTCTCAACGTTTCCACTAGTCTGCTCTAGTCCTCATCAGGAGACGATTGAAATGAGGGATGTGAGGTCCTTATATGTGATTCCTTGAGATCCTGTTCCGTGGAGGAGCTTTGTGATTGGTGCTCATTCTTAAGTCTGCTCCATTTATAGACTTCCCTGGGGCCAATTTTATAGAGCTGCTTAAGCACAAAATTTGCTTAAGCATGAAAAGTCTTCCTTAGTCAAACTGGATTGCCAACCAAATTGTCATGTGATGTTTACTGCTTTTGACTTGTATTCGGCCATTGTTTGTTGAGCATAACATTCACAAAAGTTAGCTGGCATACTGGTTTTATTTACCAAGGTTTTTGGTGCTTAAAGCAAATTTTGGTGCTTAACCAGCTTAAGCAAATTAGCCCCAGCTAATCATCCCAGTGGTGTAATAAGTTCCATCTCTATAACTTCCATGTGAGGGCACTCTGCTCAAAGTCAAAGTCTATCAACCACCGTTTTGCTTTCATTCTAATTTTTAGCCCAACGTCATAGAAATTCATGAAACACCATCAATTTGAATAATATCAGGCCGACCGACTGTTGATTATTAAATGTATTATTGCATTTGTTTTTGCAGGAAATTGATGCAGGCCTTCTGGGCATTATCGGTTTCCCGGCCTTCGCGGTAGACGACGAGAGTCTGGTCAACATGACTCGACAGCAGATCATAGAGAAGCTGCAGGGGAGATATGGGTGTAGGAGATTCCTGAGAGACGGGTACAAGACGCCAGTAGAGGTCAGTAGGCCACTAGAGGACGACATTCCATCGATCTTACCCTGAGTTTCTCCTTCGTTTGCAGCCATGTGTAATTATTTATCCTAAAGTGGCGTGATTAAAGTCCTACGATTGATTAGTAAGTTGCGAGGAGTTTGGTGAAATCGATTCCTGGTGTGTCATTTTGTTGGCATTCACAACAAGACGAAATAACTTCTTTTGTTTGCTTCCTTGCAGGACCCCAACAGACTGTACTACGACCCGGCCGAGCTGAAGGTGTTTGAGGACATCGAGTGCGAGTGGCCCCTCTTCTGGACCTACCTGCTGATAGAGGGCGTGTTCCGGGGCAACAAGGAGCAGGCGGACGAGTACGCAGACGTTCTGAGGGACATCCTGGTCCCCATGAGCGACAACACCAAAGTGGTACCCGAGCTCTACTACGTGCCTAAGGACAAGGTGAGGGTCAAGATGGGTCATGGTAATATGGTTATGGTTATGGTTATGGTTATGGTTATGGTTATGGTTATGGGTATGGTTATGGTTATGGGTATGGTTATAGTTATGGTTATGGATATGGTTAGGGGTTTGGCAGACCCATCCCAGGGGGTAGGGGATGATCGGAAGACGAGGGTTTAAGCTAACCACTCAAGAAGTTCGGCAGAAGGAAACAAAGTGGGGAGGGAGAAGCTAGGAGGGAGAAACTCAGATTCAGGCTCTAACGTCGAGGTATTTCCACTACATTTTCCCCTTCCTTCCCTACACTGTGCTGTTTTGTTTCGCTCTCCCTAATGATTAATTTTTTGATAGCTTTTGTTGTTGTTCGTGATCAAAGATGACTATGACATCTAGTTTGTTGATGAAGTGATTCGGTGTGTCCAGAGGTGACTGGTGAGGCCAATCCGGGCAGGGAAGCCTCTCTCCCACAGGTGGGGCAGAAGTGGGTAGGTGCTGTGCTGTTGTTGCTGGTGGCTCTCTTCTAGCCTTGCGTTTTGCATGTTTCTGTTCCGCCTGACGGGACCTGTGTTCCTCTGCTGCATGGGCTCCATTGGTGATGAGGTAGCATGAGGAGGGTACTGATGTTGAAGTCTTTTAGGGAGACCATCAGACTGTCCCGTTTTCTCTGTCCTCCAAATGTGCACTTGCCACAGCAGAGTACCCCATAGAAGAGCTGCTTTGGAATGCGGTTGTCTGGCATACTGGAGATGTGGCCTGCTCAAGTAAGCCTTGCGCATGAGGATGATGGTGCTGGGGACGTCTGCCTGCTTCGGGACCACCATGTCGAAGACTTTGTCCTGCCAGCGGATGTGGAGGAGGTTTCTGAGGCAACTGAGTCAAATCTAAATAATTCAGTCTTGGGCCCCTCCTTCTGCAATAATGTCCTGGATCCGTCCATGTAGGGGTTTTGTCTTTGGTTGGAGTGTAGGTCTGATTCTAATGATTGGTTTATATTTGATTATGATAAGCAGGTTCATGACTTGGTTTCTTTCATCTTTTGCCGGCAGGTGGCTCTGGAGTACAGCAATCCCCACAGTCAGGACCGGCTTCCTGGAGGGAAGGTCCCCCACATCTGGGGTCAGTCCCTCTACATCCTGGGCCTCCTACTTCAGGAAGGCTTTGTGGCCCCCGGGGAGGTGGACCCTCTCAACCGCCGCATGTCCATGGAGCCCAAGCCGGACTTGGTCATCCAAGGTGAGTCTTTGTCCTAGGCCCTACTCAGTCAGCATCGGTAAAGTTCAATAAGTTCCTAGTCCTTGAAAGGTGAACAAAGAAGCTTGACTTTAGCTGGATTCGAATCAGAAACCTCTGGAATACTGAACTGGTGCTCTACCAACTGAGCTATCCAGCCCTGTATTGGTGGTGCCCCTAATAGTCAATTATCTTTGTTCATTTGGCAGTTGATTATTTCATCCAAAAATAACGGATCAGCCCACTTGTGTAAAAAACAGCTTATTCTGTCAATTAAAAGGAAACAATTTAAAAAACATCTATTTTTGTTATTATATTTTATGGTTTTTGCTCTTTTTCACTAACAAAAACTAGCAATTAAGGCTGAAAAATATTTGAAGGGAATGTTTTCCAATTTAACAATCTTTATGCTGCATAGGACAAAAGCTGTGATCATTGACAATTTTTTGATATGCAAAGATTTTGATTGCAAAAATTTGACATTTCTGAATAATTTTCGTTTCATTTTTAATTTCTGCGCCACATTCATTTGCAAATACCAAAAATTCAAAATTTGGTCAAATTTGGGGTGAGTTTATTGTGATTTTTTTTTCGCTACTAATTTTTCATGTTTATTTATTTTTTTGTTCGTTGTAGTTGCTTTGGTTGCTGAAGATAAGTTGATCCAGCAGTTGATGAAGAAACATGACTTTGACATCCAGACTGTGGAGGAAGCATCACCAGTTCACGTCTACCCAGCTAGGGTTCTGACACATCTCTATAAGCGCTTAGGTATGAAACAGACGCCTTCTTCATTTTTATTCTCATTCGTACAGAGTACCACGAGTGCCATTCCACTTATCCAGATAACCACATAATTTATCTCACCAAGTCGACTTATTAAGCCCTAAAAGTCAACTTAAGTTGACTTGGATTTCGCACTCGGCCTTTTTTGATTCAGGACATTCAACCGAGACCGTGGTTTAAGTAAACGAGCTGACAATTTGGAGGTAAAATTATGACCTCGCCAGCCTGCGAAATACTACTTCCTGCTTGAGGAAAATAATAATAATGGGAATTAAAAACGCGCAAATGAGTGAAAAATCTGGAGCTACAACACAGTGCGAAGCAGCCTGTTAGGCGCACATCATGGATCACTTATCATTGTGTACGTACCTGGCATGCAACTCTTATCAAAATGGCTGAAAACAATACTAACCTTAATTTACTGGGCAGAAGTTGGCCAAAATTAACCACTGGACTCGGTTCAAGTAACCGAGAGGAAAGTTTTCTGGCCGTTCGGACTGGACTTAAAATGGGTCAAGTAACCATTGTCTCGGTGAGTTTTACCAAACATAGTCCCGTCCAACTACCGGGGCTAACGTTCTACATCTGCAGATCAGGATGGGCTTCCCACGTGCATCTGGGTTTAATTATACACATTTTATATTGTCAATTTTATTTTTCTCTTTCCCGTACTAGGTTACAACAAGAAGTTGGGCCTCTCCGGTAAGGTCTCCAAAGAAACAGGTCTTCTCACCACCAGTAAACTCTACAACGTCCATGGGAAGATCCTAGCATTCGTTCCACAGGTAGGACTCTGTTTTGAGTACAGGATAGGACTTACAACTTCTCTGCTTGGAGATTTCATCTAAATGCTTTAGCACAAAATTGTCGACAGAAACGTCAACAAACAACAATAACAGCAACTATAACTAAAAATCAACAGCAAAATGTAGTCCAGTGAAATGATAATGAACACCGCTATACCAAACATTTAGCTCTAATGAACATGATCATCCTTGGCTTGCCATTTTTGTGTACAAAACATACTGAATAACTGAATATGGTTCTTTAAATCACTATAATGAATGACTAATATAACGGACAATATTTGTATACATCCCGCCATGTTCATTTTAGCGGAATTCCTGTATGCGTCACACAAGATTTTAGAGTGGGTAGAGTGCTGGTACGGTATTCCGGGGGTCGCAGGTTCGAATCCTGCTCCAGTCAATTTCTCTTTCACTTGTTCACTTTCCAATGAGTTGAAATTGGTCCAGGTATCCCTTGCAGTTCTTTGATGATTACATGAAATTTTAACTTGAAACCTGTGTCAGTGCTGAGCCAAATTCAGTTCGAAAATTTTCTTTGTTCACTTTTCAACAATTTGTTTTGGTGGTTTATCTAGTTTATGGATCAGCATCAGTTCTACATGGCCTTGGACAACGATCTACTGTCCGACATCACCAAGACGGACGTGGCCTATCTGCGCTACAATTGGCGAGAATTGGGACGACCAATCATCACCATCATCATCACCCAAAGCATGATGGGTAAGCTAGATTTGAAAATATTTCTGAAAAAAAAAAAACCAATTTTTTTTTTTACAAAATTCTATATGCAATTCTATAAAATAGTATACAAGTGCTCATCCTCGTCGGTGAAGGGCAAGCCTAATTTGCATATTATCTATTTCCCGACCAAAATCATTTTAATATTCATGAAAATTCTATTTTTTTACAAATTCTCTCTCACTCGTTTTATGAATGATAGACTTCAGGGATGTCTTGACCATTTTACTTTGAAGTAGAAAAATTGTTTCTTTTTAAAAATAATTGCGGTATGCAGAGTTGCTTGATAACCCGATGCAAATGCCATGCAAATTTATTTCATAATTTCAAAAAGTGTATTCTTCCAGTGTCAAATGATGAAAAACAGCATCACAAATTTTGAAGTTTTGACGATTTTAATCAAAAACAGAATTTTAGGTGAAATGATTATTGCTTTAATATATATTGTTACAGTATTTGTGAGTATCACCAGATGCAATGAAAACATTTCCGAATTGGAAGTTGCAAATATCATTTTCAGCACCGAGAAAATGTGTTACTCATTCGTTTAAAAACCAAAAAAACAATGAATACTTGAATAACTTTGTGTTTCCTTTTCATTTCTTGTAAATTAAAAATCATGATTTTCTTATTTTTTTTTGTGGTTATAATTTTGTCATGCCCTTGCTTCATTCATGGTGATTTTTCACCACAATTTTCTCATTTCCATGCTTCATCAACTAATGCCTTTACTAACAGATGATTGGCTTCTAATATCGCATCATTTGAATCATCCTGTTTATTATTCTTTTTCCATTTGTCTAATTTCATCTCGGTTGAAACAAATACTTGTTTAAAAGAGCAGAGGCAGAAAAATGATTTTGACGTCATTCCTTTTGAAACCATAGTACATTTTCTGTAGGCACAACCCAAGTCAGACAAGGACCAAAATTAAGGCCCAATTAAAATTGTCTATTTTCATTTTTCCATTTTTTTGTATGACATCTTAGTAGAAATAAATACATGTTTAAAAAAGCTTTCATTAGATGCCACCATTTTTTTCTGTTGTGGAGAAGGGGTGGAATTATGATTGGTTTTTTTTGGTGTGATTTTTATCACAATTATCATATGTTCTGACAATGCTGTACATGCTATTTTTTATAGCATGTACCACCGGCAATTTTTTTGACGGTTCACATTTTTGTTCCAGAATTTCTTGTTCTTTTGGGGGAAGGCATGTACATGTACTGGGGAAAGACAAATTACAATTTGTACTGAGGGATCTTCAGCTGTTGGTAGATGTAATGTACATAGAGTTGACTCTGCTGGGTTTTCCTGTACAGTCTTTTCATCAGTTACAGTTTTGTGGTTTTCTTGTTTGTGAATCTTGAGTAGCTTTTTAAACTGGCTGACCACGCTTGAACCACTGCGCTTTCATTGTCTTGCCACTGCATGCATGTCTCACTCACACCATGGAGGAAGGAAAAGCTTCCTTCCTCCATGCTCACACTGTCTAGCTTTTGAGATCTGTACACATCCGAATGTCTGTCATCCATCTGAACGCCAACAAGCAATGTGCACGTGCCGCTATGTCATAATGGCATTCCCGTTGATTAGTCCACTCTGGTTAGCTGGTACCCAGACTGCTGAAGCTTTTACTGTAGACGTTTTCTGTAGAAGCTGGGTAACGGCTAACCAGAGTGGACTAATCTCCGGGAATACCATCAAATCTGCCTTTTGTCACCCATCCTACATGTTGAGTCTTTAGTAATCAGTCAGCCCTTAAGTTTGCTTTTAAGTAGTGGCAGGTTAATGCTGTACAGAACTGCTCTTAATCCTTGAAGCAGAAAAAGCCCATCCCAGCACCCTGAGTACATAGCATGAGTACGAGTACCCTATTCCTAGAAGTCCTTTTGTTAATAATTATTAGCAAGTGGTTTTTTGTTTTAATTTTTTTTTTTTCACAATCTTGACACTCCCTGCACGCCTATTCCTTAAAAACAAAATGAAATAATAATAAAAATTGGAAATAGGACTTCGCAAACGGAAGAAAAAGGTGCAAGACAAAGTGAATTATGAGCAATTGGGCGAGGACCCGCCGCCTGAATGGACCCAGTGGGAGCTGTACCCAGCCGGTGAGGGAATGTCCGTGTAACCCTTGTGGCACATGTTGGTTTTTTTTCGTCTTAAGTAGTTTGTGGATTGAAATTGAATGTCTACTATGTGTTGACCCAGGTCCAGTGAGCTACATGCATGTAGGCATCGATTCGGTAACTAGTCGTGATTAGATAATTTTGTTTGCCTCGTGTTCTTAGACGTGAAGTTAGGATTCTTTACACATGAGAACTGGGAATCGCTTCATAGGAGCTGCAATGTATTAACAAGGTTGCTGACACACTTCAAGGAAGAAAATAAAACTTTTTTTTAACGACATCAGATAAAAAACCAGGGGCCAATTTCATAGAGCTGCTTAAGCACCAAAATGTGCTTAAGCACCAAAAACTGTGGTAAATGAAATCAGTATGACAGCCAAAAGTCCTTGTGAATGTTATGGTTGAATGGCCGAATGCATGTCAAAAGCATTAAACATCACATGAAAATTTGGTTGGTAATCCTGTTTGATCAAGGAAGACTTTTCATGCTTAAACTTAAGTGAATTTTTGTGCTTAAGCAGCTCTATGAAATTGGCCCTGATTAGAGAGTGTATTAGGGAAAATCCCAAACAAATTTAATACCAGTAAGTATGAAGAACTGACCAACCCCATCCACATATAGTGCCTTAGTTGGGAGTTGAACCAAGGACCCTACTTTCTAAAGGCCTGCAAAGCACCAAGACGCCAGCCTTGTCTCCTACATGTTACAACCACCTGATTACCTTATCACCACAGGGGGTCTAGTGGTTGTTGTTTGTTTGTTTGTTTTTCTCCTGACAATGAAATTATTAAAAATAATTTGATATTAATTATCCGTCAATTTGGATGATTTTCCATTCAATGGTGGGACTTCAAAATAAGATTAAATTATTCCGACCCATTCAAGCATTGTGTACTCGAGACCGACCGTAAAATGCCAAAACTTTGGGTCGGGATTTTTTTTTTTTTTTTAAGTGTAAAAACTCACAATTTTTGACAGAAAATGTCAGATTTGGCAGTAAAAAAGCGTGTCTCCTCAAAACGACCCAAGATTGTTGATTTATATGCCCTGGTGACCATACATCCTGTATTTATTCTTAAATGTTTGAAAGTCGGCAAAAAAAAAAAAAAAAATAGACCGACCGACCGACCCAAAATTTTAATTTTTCCACTTGAGGGCAACACAACAATTTTTTTTTTGCCTAATCATAATGACAGGTGCCTCGGGTGGGATTTGAACCAGGAACACAGTTTACATTTCAGTACTGACATATGTATGTTTACATTTGTCTTCATCTTTTCACTTCTGTGTCCAATTGCCATAAACAATTTCATAAAACATTACATTACTCATTCAGTGTCCTTTTTCCTGCCGTAGCCACATTGGAAAATTCATGTTTCTTTATTAATAGCATTTTGTTTAAACTGGAAGCCTCCGGACTTGTAAAAAAGTATTCTTGTCTTGTACAGTACAAATCATGGTTAATATCCACATAATACCCTAGCACCCATTTTTATGGAGTTGCTTAGGGAGAATTTCTCTTGCTAAGCAAAAAATAAAATCAACCTAGTACCAGTTGCATGCAAAAACTACATTGGTTGGTATAAACCTGCGTTGCTATTAAGCAGAATTTCTTAGCGCTTAGCATTGAGTATGACGGGGGAATGATATATTTTTCATCAATAGTATTAGTTAGTGACAAGACAATGACAGAAGGCCTTAAAACTCATGACAAAACTTCTCTTAAGTAGTCTGCTAAAACATATAGAATGCCAATGCTTGCTTGCTGGCTTTTTATTTAAAGGTATCATACATGATTGGTGAAGGTCACAGAAAAGCACTCTCACTTTGTCTGATCAAACATGTACTTGAAATAATAAACCTGTAAAACATAGAGCTCAATCGGACATCTGAGTCTCAAGAAAAATAGCGAAAACCCGACTCAATGTTTCTTATAAAACATAAAGAATGGTTTTGATCTTACCCTGCGAGATCAAAATTTTTTTTGGGTCTTTGTTTGACTAATTTCTGGATAAATACACCGTTTCAGGCGGAAATATTTCAACGGTATATTTGTACCAGCACCATCTTCATACCCTGAAAGTTATACATAAATCTGTTAGCGTTTCTATTTGGGTATGTTTTACCAATCCTGCACTGTACCTTTAAAGTAGCATGTAAGGCATATGAAGGGAGCTCTTGCATTTAGTTGAGGGCTGGAAAAATGGATGAAATTTCTAGAGCTACAGAAAGCTTAGTTAGTAAAAATGACCCTATTAGATTCTAAATCTTTGATTTAATTGGGATCTTCTCAGAAAAAATGACTAGTTTTTTGTTTTTCCAATACATCTTGGGCAGAAGGATCATTGATCCTTCCATCTTGCTGCCTTCAAGAGGTAGGGTAGAGTTGAGTAGTTCCTGGGATGCCAGAAGCTCCTAAGTCCATCTTTCATATTCCCGACTCTAACATTTGTGTTTTTGGTTTTGTCCAGGGGAGCACGGCATGCTGGGAGGTGCCATGTGGTCGGTCATCCGTAAGATCAAGGACGGGTTTCTGAACGGCGTGCAGGTCAAGCTGGGCCACCTGGACGAGTTCCTGAGCACCTCTTGCGTCAAGCACCTCACGTTCCTAGAGACCCCGGACCAAGGTCAGTAGAGTTCAGCCCTCCAACAACATGTTGAAATAATAAACCTGTAAAACATAGAGCTCAGTGGGGTCGATATAACCAAACTCGTGGTAACTTACGATCAATCGATGAACTTTTGATGCATTACAGCCCTACGTAAGATAGATGGGTTATCTTTCGTAACTCAAGTTTCGATCGATCGCAGGGCTTCTTGAAATCGACCCCTTGAAATCGAACCGTTCAGTACGGGAAAGTCACGAAGCATATGCTTTTGCACCGTCCGGCCGATGTCAAAAGGGTCCCCTAGGCTGTCATTCCCCAAATGCAGACCTTGATTTTTAAGGAGAGTGAGAACGATCACTCTCCTCAAAACATCACATACATTTTTCCAGCCATCATTTACCCTTATACAGAAAATTTAGTCATTGAAAAGTGAACAAAGAAAATTTGACTGGAGCGGGATTTGAACCTGTGATGACCTCCTGAATACCGTACAGGCGCTCTACTAACTGAGCCATCCCGCCCTACGTCAGTGGTGACCCCAATAGTCAATTATCTCTGTTCGTTTTGATGTTTGCGTTATTTTTGTTAGCGAGAGCAAATCACTCTCATACATTCTCTACATTGATTTTAATAAGGAGAGTGATTTGCACCTTCCTTATTTTTATTAAAAATGAAGGCCTGCAAACGGCAGTCGTTTGAAGTCACCCCGTGTACTTTCTCATACAGGTGCCGAAGCCACCATCAAACAGTATCTGGAGCCTGAAATGTACCCATCTTGTCCCAGACCCTTCCTGCCCCCCGTGGTGGAAATGCAGGACTCTAAGCCAGTTTTCAGCCAGCCCCAACGAATCGAGGAGCCAGCCCCGGCCCCGGTCCAGCCCCCCAGGACTCGCAAGATGTCGGTCAGCGGCATCGTTCAGAGAACCAGGTCTATAGATCTCGGAGCAGGTAAATCTTTGGCAAGCCCTTGTGGGACCTTTTGGTTCATTCATAAGCTTGTACATGATGTTCTGTATCCTTCGTTAAGTTTTTGAGTGACACAACTGCATTTTTTATACTTTTATAAAGATTTCACTATTAACAAATTTTGAAATTTGTTTCTTGTTGTTTTATGTGATTTTGAGGTTTTTTTTTTTAAAATGACACGATGTGCCCGCGATATGCAGTTCTGAATGCATGCACAAGAATGCACAAAAGAACACTGTTTAATACTTGCATGTCACACCACGCACAGCAATATACTGAGAGAAATACCATGTGGAACAGGTTGAGTTACAGATTGGGATTGATAATCCTGTGATGTGATAATCCTGTGATGTGATAATCCCGTGATGTGATAATCCCGTGATGTGATAATCCCGTGATGTGATAATCTCACGTGATGATCCCACACAGTAATAATTTCAAATGTGATGATCCCACATATGTTAATCCTACGTAGGATCATCCCACCTTCGATAATCCCAAAATGTGGTAATCCGATTATGATAATCCCATATGTGGTAATCCGATTATGATAATCCCATATGTGATAATCCCATGTGTGATAATCCCACATATGATAATCCCACTGTGGGATCACTTATCCCGCAATTTGATCCGAGTAATCTCTGGAATGGTATTTTTGCCATTTCTTAGCTTGCTGCCTGCTGAACCATCTCTTTATTTTGGCCAAAGAATGAAACCACAGAATTGCCATGCATGGCTTTTATTTGATTCTGTATATAATCCATTATTAACAGCTTGCTTTGATTTTGTTGCGATTACTGAGCCAATATGCTCACGAATGCAAAAATATCACCAATTTATTTGCAAACAATTTCCATTTGCACTTTATGGTCATTTTCTGCAATGTTTTATGAATTACCGTTATATTTATAAGCGAAAGAGATCCCATTCCGACACCCCACTTTGGTTTGGAAATATCCGTTTGCAGTTTTACTCTGTTTTGTAGTAGCATGTTCAGCTGCAGGATGCATCCCCCACCTCCCTGCATGTTTTGTATGTGGATTTTCTTCTTGTTCTTCTTTTTTACCCAGTTTGCAAGATACTTTGCTTTTACTTTGTGAGGTTTTTATTTTTGTGTTCCCAGTGTATTGCAGATTGCAGTGTGGTCGTCGGTTTTGTAGTCAAGCATTGTTTTGTTCGGCTGCATGGATGTATCTTGGCATTGCATGTCTGGTTGTAATTTTTTTGGTAGAGAAGCATGGCATCTAATTGGGGTTTCCCTGAAAATCTCGGATGCAGTGTTTCCACACGTGTGCCACTATCTCTCTCAGATATAGATGCGTAGCCTCCGTCTCACTTTTATCTATTTAATGTTGCCCATTCTTTTGTGCCCTGTTGCACTTTGCCGCACTTCTGTCCCTCCTTTCCGTCTCCCTTATCCCTCGTCTTGACCTTCCACTCCTCTCTTATCTCGTACTCCTACCCTTACCCCCACCTCACCCATCCATCACCCTCCTTTACTTCTACTCCTACCTGTACCTAACCCAACCCCTCCATCACCCTCCCTTATCCTGACTCCTACCTTACCCCTTTCCTACTCCCTCTCCTACCCCTACCCGTACCCCACCCCTCCATCACCCTCCCTTCTCTCATACTCCTACCCCTACCCCCATCTAACCCCCATCACCCTCCGTTACCCCTACTCCTACCCCTACCCCTACCCATCCCCTCCCATCACCCTCCTTCACCCCTACTCCTACCCCTACATGTACCCCTACCAACCCCTTCATCATCCTCCCTTGTCCTGATCCCTCCCTTGCCCCTATCTCTATCTGTACCCCTACCCCCACCTCACCTCTCCTTCACCCTCCTTTACCCCTACTCCTACCCCTACCCCTACCCCTACCCAATCCCTCCATCATTATCCCTTATCCTGATCCTTTCTCTACTCCTGCCCCTACCCCTACCCCTACCCATCCCCTCCATCACCCTCCCTTATCTCCTACTCATACTTTTACCCCCATCTCACCCCCATCACCCTCCTTCACCCCTGCTCCCACCCCTACCCCTACCAACCCCTTCATCACCCTCCCTTATCCCACCCTACACCTATACCTCCACCTCCCCTTGCTTTTCCCCCTTCTCCTCTCCTTTCCTTTCCCGTCCTCCTATGCATACACAGGGCAAATGAGTTCCCGACCCAGCCGGCGGGCCTTGTCCAGGCAGGAACAGGTCCAAGACCTGAACATCATAGAGGAATCCGTGGAGGAATTAACATCCCCAGATTCCTCCCAGGACCCCATCACCTGGTTCGGTACGACCTCCCTCCTGTCCCTAAATCTCACTATTTATCTCATTAATACGTATCTATTCCATTGGATTATCCAAGAGAATTATGTTTTAACTAGACAAAGAGCAATATATGGATAGGTACCTAAGAATTGTTGGACTACAATCATCTCCATGTTAGGGATAGGATCACTACCTTTCGGATGTTATCATTCCCCATCCTACCCTTAAATTCAGACATAACCACTTCATCGTTTTAACATCACTAACCATGGGAGAAAAACAAATTCAGAATTGTATTAACTAACATGAAAAGAAAGCAGTATGTGCGTGGTTTCATGGCTTCCAACTGCCAAACGAACAAATATAATTGACCATTAGGGACACCACCAACATAGGGCTGGACACTGAGCTCAGTTGGTAGAGCGCCTGTACGGTATTCAGGAGGTCGCTGGTTCGAATCCCGGTCCGGTCAATTTTTCTTTGTTCACCTTTCAATGAAAAAGAAATCCATAGAGCGTGAAATTCAATGATCCCCACATTTTGTTCCATTCCTGGGAATGTTGGAGTTCTTTTTATGAAGTTTCATCAGGGTCATGATGCCTTATTTTGGTGTTTTTGTTTTTGATATAATGCCGTGCTGAGAAGGCACGCCTTGTTTCTTTCCCCATGGAACTAACAGGCTGCTTAACACCATCATACCCTAAGCTGCTTCACTCTTCGCTTGTCTATCTGATGACTGCTTGACATTTCTGCCTGTCAGCATTCCTGTCGCTGCGTTGATTGTGTCTGCTTCTATCTGTTTGTCTGTCTGTGTGCTGAGTCTGCTATAGAGGGTGTGCTGTCACGTGATTAGGACGCCATTTTGGACGGCAACGCTACAGGTACACATGTATAATGCACGTACGTACAGTGTATGTAACCCACATGTGTTTGCGTAGGTTGGTTGCAAATCAACCGGACGCGTACGCAGAAGTGTGTGCATATAATGATGCTGTGTGGTACGTACGCGTGCGCGCAAACGCGTGCGTGCGTACGCGTGCCGTCCAAAATGGCCGATAAGCTGTCAAGTGCCGTCACGTGCACGCTCTCTATACTTTCATCGCAAATATCCAACTCATCAACTTCATTCCAGCCTTCCATTCTTGTCTGTTTTCAAACACTGCCTTTTTTTTTTTTTTTTTTGGTCAGATGTGTAGTTTATAGTCAGAGCATGAATTTCCACAAACAACAACAGGGACCGATTTCATAAAGCTCTACGACGCGTCGCAACTCGATTTGCGACCCGTCATAGCTGCGACACGTCGCATCTATGCGGTGAGTCCATAGAGAAAGAATGGGTCTTAACTCTGCGACGCGTCGTAAGTTTTATGAAATTGGCCCCTCAACATGAACAGTGATGCTGCGGTAGACCTGAAAGGGCTATAGAGGGCTCTGATTTAGATGGTCTCTTGGCTGTGGTTATAACTTTATAGGGGTACACTCTTTTGTTTAGCTCCTTCCTGACAGGAAGCATCTATACACCGATCCGACGGCGCGACCATGGAGGTAAAAAACACCCGCCAATACTGGTGTGTCCCTGTCCGTATTTTGTTCGGCAACAACAGGATTTACGTCCGCCACACTCTATAATTGCAGGGTGTATGTCCCATGATTAGGGGATGTACATCCTGCAATTATAGAGTGCGGCGGATGTAAATTCTTTTGTTGCCGAACAAAATACGGACAGGGACACACCAGCAATGGCGGGTGTTTTTCACCTCCATGGTCGCGCCGTCGGATCGGTGTATAGCAGTTGCCTCTCGGAATGAAAATATTCATTATGGCTTTTGTTATTTCCATTAAAAAAATTCATTGAATATGGGTACTATCTGGAACGAGATTTTCAATGAACTTTTAATGTTCCACAACATTTGCTCATTGTGGTACATTTACCCCTGTTGATTTGCATTTAAATAGATATGCAAACCCTGGGAACGTTGGCCAAGCATACCAACAATTTTCCCATGAAGTGTACGTGCCACACCTCAAACATTTATCTAACATTTGGCAACGTTCAGGATGTTGGCTTGAGTGGAAGCCCAGCCCGAGTGGAATGGCCCAGGTTGTGATAATGGGAGACTTTTGAGAATCGGTCTTCATGTCAACAGCGCACGCGCACGCAATTGTCCGCGTGCGCGCGCATGCTCACAATTGCGTGCGCGTGCGCTGTTGACATGAAGACCGATTCTCAAAAGTCTCCCATTGTTTTGTCTTGATAGTTTTATTTTGGTGTTCGTTGTTCCTTGTACATGAAATGTGTTACATTATGTTGTGTACAAGGCCATAACTTCTCAGCCTTTCTGGTCTCATGCATGCTTTGACTGTGGGCCTTTTTGAAACATTGCCTTGGCTTCAACTTTGGCTTAATCCATTGTCTATCAAAATAGAGGCTTTGGCTTCGGATTGGAAGTAGATACTCTTGTTTTTTTTAACAAGAAAGTAGGGCTTTGGCTTCAAGCAAAAAACCCACAAAGTATATTTGAAGATTTGGATGAGGGAGACAAAGCCAATGCCGGAGCCGAAGCCATGTTTCAAAAATGACCTTTATCTCCACATAGGAGAAGGGACCACTACCATGAAGCTGCTAAGCCCAAATAACTTGCTTACCTTACTAATGTCTTATCTGGCTTAGCACAAAATTTGGCCACCATTTAGAATTCCATCATGCATTCGTCATGAAAGCAGTAGACATCATTTGGAATTAAACTGACAGCCCTAATTTGATTTTTTTTTTCTGGTAAGCAAGACATTTTTGTGCTTAGCAGTTCTGTACGTAGAAGTGGCTTAAGGGTGTACAGGTATTCTAAACTGTCAAATTCGCTGTTTACCAAAACCACTGCAACCTCTTCAAACAATAAGGTCTTTTGGGGAGAAAATATATGTGGTTGACAAGAAGCACAGAAGGATTTGCAGAAATCTAATTCCAAATAATATATTCCATAGTTTATTTATTGTATTGTCTAATTAATCTTCTTCACACCTAAAATGGTCTTTGTCCCCCCCACCTCCTTCTTGTTTTAATTTACCGTAACTAACAAAATAAACCTCTTTTTATCTTTTTATTCTGTCCCCCTCACCTACTGTTCATTACACATCTGAATGGGTCTCAAGAAATCACCCTCATGTTCTATCACTTTATCACTTCAGAATCTGAAAAAGAAAGTTGATTACAAAAATTACCTTAATGTACATTTATGTCAAATACTGTAGCTTGATCACTCTTATCAGCTCTCATAGTGATTGAAACGGCCATTTTGTGTCCAAACTCTGAAGGTGTCACAGCTCTGTCTATGGGTCTTGAACTCTGGGCTCAGGGGAACATATGAAAAAGGGCAATATTTTATTAAGCGTTGTTAAAATCTAGATTATCTGTCCTCATATTGAACGAAGATAGGTCCACAACCTTTAACCTTTAAAGGTTCACTGTAATAAAAACACATCTGAAGTTTAATACATCTGTACTGTTATAAAACTCAACCTGTCTATCTTTGTTTATGCTAAAAAATATTGTATATAGAAAAAGGAGGTATTTTATACCCATAATTGAGCACCCCACTTTTCGAGACGAAAAACCTTGCTTACGTCACATGCAGAACGCCACACAGTATACTGCGGTGCGAGCCTATACTAGTTCTGTAGGTGACGTCACAAGCTATTGTTGCGTGGGTCGGTTCCAAGAGGGACTTTTTTGAGGGGCGGGGCATACATATATCGATTTTGTAATTGTTTCGCCAAAAAGAAGCACTTACATACAAATATAATTTATATTTTCATTAATTATGTATTAAGCAATAATTTTAAAGCACTTTCATCTCTTTCCCACATTTTATTACAGTGAACCTTTAAGATTAATGGTTTCTGTCGTTTCTGTGGTTACATGAATTCTGAATTTGATAAGTGTGTGACTGTGAATGATCGTTCAAATTATGTCTTTCCTTCCACACTTAAAGAGGCTGTTAGGTCACCCACTAAGCTGACCAGTAAGCCGTCATTCCATCTGCTCCCGGAGGACACGGATTCTTCGCCCATGAAGCGCATCCCGAGCTGGGTGGAGGACCAGATGGTGAGATACCGTTTACCAGGGGCCAATTTGAAGTTCACAGCCCTGCTTTATAGCTCAAACATTTGCTAACCATGAAATTTCTGGCCATGAATATCAAATTGAATGTTTAACGTTGGTTTGTTTTATTGAGCAAGACATTTTGTGCTAAGCAAATTTTGTGTGCTTAACAGCTCCATGAAATTGGCCCCTGCTGCCAAATTCTATTGTTACTGGAATCAGCAAAATTTCTTTTGGTATCAACTGGTCTTTATTTGTTATAATAAAAACAATTATGTGGGATGCTGTGGCCTAGTGGTCTGGCGTGTGGTACTCAAGTCTTGTGGTCAATCGACAGATTGTGGGTTCGAATCCAGCCGTGGTTTAGTGGCCATATAAAAGTAAATTATATGTATAGTCACAAAGCAGTAAATTGATTCTAATTCTTGTCTTTTGTTTGTGTATCGCCCCTTCCACCCTAAGCTGATGGACATGTACAAAGGCCTGGAGCCGGAGGATCTCTTGGCCCAGCTGTCTGAGTCCATGTCCCTAGGTGATCAGGCTGATATCCTCCACTACCTCTATGTCACAGAGTAAGTCCGTGGAAGCTCCCACTAAGAACCAGTCCCAATACAATCTGCCAAATAGTTACTAAAAAAAGAACAGGCGTATTTATTTGCTGTGAGATGTGTGATAGGGGTGCATTGTACTCCGGCGAACTACGCAACCGTTTTCACAACTGGAATGCTCTGTTCACCAAACATGAATGCAACGTTCGGCAAGCAAATCTAACTGTACTGTGTAGAGGAGATCATTGAAAAGTGAACTAAGAAAAATTGACTCTGTAGAGGGGGTTTTTGCCTAAGTTGGCTAACCACATTGAATGGAATATGGATGCTATATGCAACATTTTTTTCATCGTTTGTTGCTTGTGCGCACAACTTCAAAATCCAAGCATAACGCAAACCTCGCGAACATGTTTGCGGATGTTCGCTCGCCAATATTTCGAAGAAGGCCCTTTATTTTCCATATAAACCAACTATTTTCTGCGTCTTTTGCAGAGGTCTAAATTGGGACACCAAGCTCAGCAAGAGAAGTGACCAGATAGTGACCGTCAAGACGCTCATGGAGGAACTGTATTATAAGGTGAAGATGATGTGACATATTATTAGTATTATTATTTATTTCTGGTAATGAAACCAAGGATTCCTCAAAAAAGCACCCTAGGCACTGTAGCTCAAAAGTCTTTTATGGAAAGATGATGAGAAGAATATACAGTTTTAGAGGTGCGAGGACAACCCTAGAGTAATATTCTGGGTAAAACCCACAGAATCAGTGAAGGACTGAAAACCCAATCCATTTGTGGACCGAGCCGGACTTGAACCCGGTCTGCCAGAGGTGAAAGGTGAGGAAAGAACAGCTACGCCAACCTGACTCTCTGACCAATTTCCATCTTTGCCCTTGCCTTGCTACAGGGTGCACATTACAAGGCCTGGTCGGTCGTCCGGCACACGGCCGGCATTCTGGAGAAGAAGGTGGAGAACCTGGCCCAGGCCGTGACGGAGCTCCTAGTAAGGCAGAAGCAGGTGTCGGTCGGCATCCCCCCTGAGCCCAGGGAGAAGATCATCACAGCGCCCCTTCCTCCTAAGAAGCTGCATAAGGTTATCTCTGAGGCTTGTGGGGAGGATAGGAGCTCTATGGTGCTGACCCAGGTGAGTATGTATACGGCTATAAAGGTGCCCGGGACCAATGTCTCCTTGCGGTGTTCCATCCATAGCAGCCCCACGTCATGGCCTCAGAATATTCACGATTGCTTTGTTATTTCCATTGAAATGCATTGAATGGGGGCATTGTCTAGAACAAGAGGTTCTGGGAACCTTTATTGTCCACAAAAATCCGCTCATTGTTGTACATTTACCGCCATAATTTGCATTTGAAAAGATCTGCATTTTTTGACAGCAATCTCTAAGTTCTGAACATCTGGGCGTGAATGGATTAGAGTCCGCCTTGAATACCATCTTTCGGGGCTATTCAACCAATGCATGCCTGCATTGTTTACGCCGAGCTCCCTGCACACAAAGCCAGGCCAGATGACCTCTGTGACCAGTGGCTGATAATGCAGTCGGAACAAGCAGTGCTGAAAATAACCCCGGGCTGAAGGGTTAAAGAAAAAGAGCACCACTCATTTTTTTTCGTGGACTGCATTTGTGGTTTGTTTTGGCAGGAACTATTGGTGTACCTGTCCATGTTCATCAGGACGGAGCCCAAACTCTTCTACGAGATGTTACGCATCAGGGTCGGCCTCATCATGCAGGTCATGACGTCTGAGCTCGCCCGGACCATGGACTGCCTCAGTAAGTTCCTCCCTCCTCCATCTCAGGAGATTCTCACGTTCCTCTTGTTTCTTAGCGTCAATCTTGAGTGTCCTCCGTCACTTTGGCAGCTTTGGTACTAGCTCCAGATGTTTTCTTGAAGCGCAAAAATGATTTGAAACATTCGGAAGCTTTGAAAGCCAGTGACTCAGTTTTAAACTTGACTTGCCCAGTAAACCCTGGCCCCATTACTTACTTACGCCTATCGCCCTCCTTGGACATAGGCCATCAACAAAATTCCTCAAGGCAGAGCGGTCCTGAGCCAGCGTCTCCAGATCTTTCCATGTAGGCCCATCCTTTTAGCATCTGCCTCCATGTCTCTGCACCATGCCATGAGTTTTGAGGTCTTCCCCTCTTCCTTTTCCTGGCCACATGGTCTACTTTAATACAGCCCTTCCCAGGTTGCAGCTTTGCTAATGTTTCACTCATCTTAAAAGATCCTTGGGATGTAGCGATATGTGCATGGTTTCATGGCTTTTGACTGCCAAATGAATAGAAATCTAATAAACAGCCTTAAGATCTAAACGCCATTCATGAAGAATTTCAATTATAAGATTTAGACTTTCTCAGGTAGCTTATTTCATAACCGAATCTAGAATCTGTATGCTACCTGTGGTCATTGGACCAGATTTGTCACTCCTGAAATTGTTTCAACTTCCTGGGGAGTATACATGCCCAGGCTCAGTTGTAAGCACACAAAGGCTATAAATCAAGCACAAAGCCATTTCTACCTTCATAGCTACCCACATTCATTCATTTGTGTTTCTATTTCATTGCATGTTCTTGTCCTTCGTCATTTAGCCTTTGAGAAAGAACCCCGTTAGGATCGAAATGCGTCAGGCCCTCCTAACTAAGCATTTCACAGGTACCCGTTATATTCCTGGGTGAAGCAAGCATCCCATCACATCAGTGCAAGATCAAAATTTTACAGCAATTACGATGATTGTGCGTAAATTTCAATTTTTGTTCTCTGTTCGTCTTCTTGTTTGCCAGATGACAAGGCGTACGAGCATCTGATGTCCCTCAGTCCCTATGAGATGAAGGACCTCCTGCATCACATCCTGAGCGGCAATGAGTTTGGAGTAGCCACGGGTAAGAGAAGACCCTGGAACGTCAGGGTAGTGTCCCACCAAGAGGCAGCTGAAGGCTGTCACGAACCCCTCTCATTCTTGACAGACCTTATACATGGCACTTTGTGGCTTGGACTGCCTCCTGGGTCCAACAATGACAGCTGCTTGCTTTGCCAGGGATGCCACACTTAGATGATGTCATCGTGGTTTGTGTCCATAGGTCACTTCAGTCCACCACCAGATGCACCACCTTATATACCCACACCAACTAGCCACTTGTTATTGTCTCTTCGGGCTTTTGCAAATTCAACAGCCCAGTAAGCCCTGGGCCCCTTGGTTTTTTTACAGCCCTTCCCAGGTTGCAGCATATCTAATGTTTCATGATATGATCTTTGGGATATAGTAGTATGTGCGTGGTCTTATGGTTTCTGACTGCCAAACGAACAAAGATAATTGACTATTAGGGACACCGCCTAGGACTGGATAGGTCAGTTGGTAGAGCGCTGGTACGGTATTCCGGGGGTCACTGGTTTGAATCCCACTCCAGTCAACTTTTCTTTGTTCATTTTCCAATCACTTACAGCCCTGATTTATGTCCAAAACAAGTCTTCCATCGTTCACGTTACAACATGAAGAGATGTACTACAGAGATTAAGATGTTGGGCCCTCCTGTCTCTAAACTTAAAATTGATATGAAATAGATATTTTGTGAAATTGCCAAACCTTCTCCTTGACTTTTCTTCCTCATCTTCCTTCTTCCCTCAGTGAGCACCAAGTCCACAAGCAAGCTTGACAGGCAGCTGTCCATCGTGAGCACCCAGAAGGACCAGATGATTGGCATCACGCAGCTAAAACGCCAGCTTACAGTAAGGCTCAAGACCCATTACCCCAATCGAACAGTCTCGTTTCTTTTTCTAGCATAAGTTGAGCAGCAGGGGCCAATTTCATAGAGCTGCTTAGCACAAAAAAAATCGCTAAGCATTACATTTCTGCCTTAATAAAAACATGAATCAAATTTCCGTATGTTGTGTATCACTTGCAATTGTTCTTTGGCTGTTGTTCGCTGACCATGAATATCAAATCGAATTTTCAAAATGGTGGTTTGTTTTATTTATAGGCAAGCCATTTATGTGCTAAGCAATTTTTTGTGCTAAGCATCTCTATGAAATTGGCCCCTGTGTGCGTTTGACAAGTCTTTCTAAAGTACAAAGCCTAATAACCCATTAGTGAAACCCCAGCTTTAGGGCCTTAATTGCAAATTCGCCTCCATCATTTAAAAGCTGCAAATTTAAGTTGTTGGTTTTCGATGGAGTTCAAGCTCCATCTGCCCCTTCAAAATCAGAGTATCTCCTATAAAATGGTAGCCACGAACATCTGTTTTGCAACCACCTTAATACTTGTTTTAATTGATTTGATGGAAACGGAGATGAATCCCAAGCTGTGGGTTTACAAAAGGACCGACATTTTATTAAAAAACAGGGATGTAATATGTCAGGAAAAAACCTGATTTCAGGTTTTTTGTCCTCAATTTGGCCTAACAAAAGTATAGGAAATGTATGATTTTCAGCATTTGTGACTTTGTTTTCAGGATTTTTTTATGCAATTACAGTCACAGCCCTGAAACAAAATTAAGGTGTGCTTTACAAATTTCTGTCATTTGTTTGGGAAAAAGAACAAATTTCGTCAATTTTTGGTGTGAAGATTGAAGACTGAGAAGTAATAGTGTTGTTGAATTTTTCCTGTACCCAGTCAAAGGCAATTAATCTGACGGAAGATGACATTGAGGATGAGGTTTTCCAGGATAAACTCGGCCAGTGGTTGCGACGACGACGGTTGGATGGCGCCCTCAACCGGGCTCCGGCAGAATTCTACCAAAAGGTCTGGAAGGTTTTGGAAAAGGTGGGTTTTGTTGTCTTTTATTTTGTTATTTTGTGTGGGTTTTTGTTGGTTATTCATATTTTTGTTAACCTATAAAATTAGTTTCATGAGGGATAACAACAATTCTCGTTGACGGATTTTCCATAGTGCCACGGACTGAGCATCCAGGGTTACTCCCTCCCACATCACATGACCCGGGAGATGACAGAGAACGAGTTCAAGTTTGCCCTGCAGGTGGAGTCGGCCCTGAACCGCATTCCCCAGCCGGAGTTACGTCAGCTGATGGTGGAGGCCCTCATGGTCCTGTCCCTAATCATCGAGAATGATTGGCTGAGCAACTTTGGAGCCATCATCCAGGTGGAGGGACTGGTCATCGAAGCCAATGAGATATTCCTCAGGGATCAGGTACGGGGCGTTCATCATCACCGGACTTTGTTAACGGGCTCCAGGTGTTTGATTCTTTTGTAGGGGGTCAAAATTCTGATGGGGAAATTGTCAATACACCGATCCAGTAGGCCACGCCCCTTGACAAATTGACCAATTACAATGCGTTATTTAAAGGTCCGACAAATTGCTGCCATTTTGTCTGGCAAAATGTTTTCAATTTTGTATTCTTTTCTGCACACTTTTCGTCGAGTTTACTTCTGTTTCGTAAATACACAGCAATTCTTTTACAAACCTGAGTATTATTCCTAACCATCGTTTTGCAAAACTAAAGTCCGGCGGTGGTTGAGAGTGTGCCATGCTTTATGTGTGAGCGATCGTGGCACATTGTGTTTGTGCTCGTGTGTGTTGTTGCTTGGACGTTGCTATGATGGACATGGCCCACTGGATCGGTATATAAACAAGGGGCAGCTCAAGGTAAGGGCTGTGGTGTTCTTAGGGAAGTACGTAGAAAGTCAACTGACTCTTCGTGGTGTTGATGCAAATGGAAGGGTTACCTTAGGTAGTCCACAGTCATACAGTTAATACTTCCACCTCTAGGGGTATGGAGAAGCCAGTCCCTCTGTCGCTCTCTGTTACAAGACTGATGGTCTGTTTGCAGTATAAGTAGGACTGGTAAGCTAGCTAGAGGTGCCTTGTCTACAGCAATGCAAAGTACCAACGCAGGGATGATCGTGCCAGAATATTGGTCACTCTACACTTGGTCAGGTATGGAACAACTCCTCGTTGATTAATACCGTCTCCTTGCCATTGAAAAAACACCTGTTTTGACAACAGTAGACAAACTAGTGAGCGGAATGTTCGGGTAGCGAGAATGAATTTGTTGCCCTTGCTCATGCAACGGTAGACTTGGAGGTGTGAATCTCTTGTTTATCCTGACTGTCGCTGGAAAGTAACCAAGAAGATGCATCAGGTAGGGGCCAGCCTTGCTTTGAATAGCTATGATGTAGGCATGGCGTATCATTTTTGCAACAAATTCTCAGGCAGTCTGCCACAGATAATCTCATCATGTTTGATTCTGTAAACCATCTTGCACGTTGCTCATCGGTGTCCGGGATCACGAGTCTCCATAATCTCATCCTCCTCTAACACTCATCGTCTGTCCTAATCAAAAACCGTATCCATCCGATCTCGGGTTTGGTCCACGAGGATGTTCTCACCGTACTGACCGTTTATTGCCTTGAAAAAAAAACCTCCTGACCTTACAGCGCCGGAAGAAGTCGCAAGCGAATACCGCGGCGGACCCAAACTCGGGAGGTGCTGTCAAAGGGAATGGCCATCATGCGACGAATACCACCACCCGTCATCAACCCCTGAAGGCACAGCTTAGGAAGAGAAGTGTGTCCCACCCTATCATGCTGGAGGTGAGATTTTCTGAGGTTAACGTCTCTGTCTCTCTACCACGGGACTCCAGAAGGACACCGATTCACAGCAGCCGTCGGGACTCCCTCGGATGTTTCTGGCGACTCTCAGTAATCGGGACATCCTTATGGGCTTAGGGATTTCTTTGTTACTGACAGTCTAGTGTTCGATCATGTTTTTTAATGGACAGATTTTGTTCTTTCTCCAATAGCTTTAGTTTTCCACCAATTTTGCAAATTAATTTAAGCAGAACTTTTCTCTACACAGCGTTATGCTCATTCAGGGGCCACAGTCTGTGATAGGATTACACCAATGTAAATGTGTGTTTTTCAATACTTGGTTTTGTTATGCCTGTTCAGGGGCCATGCATGGTCTTTTAAAAAAATGTATGTGGTTTTTACACTGATGAAAATGTATGCCAAATTGTGCGTTGTTTTTCAGATACTAACATTTTAATGTCATGCTTTGAGTTTATCTCGCCCCCATTCTTGCTTAGCGGAACTGTGCCTAAAAAGGGTAATACGCAGGGTCATGGTCATGCGCAGCATGCATGATAAGCTAATGAGCTTCCATGTTGTGACTTCAGAGCCAAGGGCGCCTTCACCTCAAATGAGATATCTTTGTACATGGGGTCTGTGCAGTCTGCATACTCTGCATACGGTAGATACTGACCAGAGAATGCACACTTCACAGTGAGACGTGATTCTGCAGTTCAGCAACAATGCCTCTGTTGCCTTGAAGTTCCTTCTCAACTGTGTTGCACATTGCAGAAGCCAGCCCTTCAAACACAGGTTTAGGATCTTAGACATAGGTTTACGATCCAGCACATCAGTGACTCTCCTTGGAATGGCGCTGGGTCTTAGAGGCCCATGTTAAGATGATTTCCAAACTCTCTGTTGTTGTTTTTAATGTACCCAAACCACACAGATGGAGATAAGAGGGGATGCCACAATATGCTGTGCGGTAGACCACCGGCCGCCACCAGGGTCACTAACCTGCGGGGGCGCTGCGGGAATCTGCTGCCACTTCTACGACAGCGCCCCCAGCGGCCTGTACGGCACCATGGCCTACCTAGCTAAGGCGGCCGCCAAGAAGCTCAACTTCCACCACCAGTTTCAGGACAATGCAGAGGTGGACTGCAGAGTCAGCTGATGACGGAAGGATCGTGGACGTCCAACGGACTGCCGGGTGCTCTCAGAGATTTCCCCTCTCCCTTGCGGTACTCCCTTCCACGCTAAGTACTATTTACCCAGTAATGTATCATAGTAACCATACTTTAATTTAATTTAATTTAATTTTGTATAACAATGGACACTCCTTGCGTCAGCAGGAATGCTGATTTTTGGTTTTTGTTTCTTGAAAGCCTGGTCAAAGAGTCATTTCACCTGTTTGTTCAAAAGGTTTGAGGCTGAACAAAATTTCTCAAGCGAACAAATTTTCAGAAGTCTTATTATTGTATTATAACAATTGAAGACTTCTTGTGCTAAGAATTTAAGGGCGTTTACGAAACAGAGGCTCAGGCTCCGGCTCCATTTCGTGAATCCAAAATAACGGGTATCAAAATAGAGGCGTTTGGCTGCCGTTCGGAAGTAGATTCTCTGGTTTGAAAAGGGAAACAGAACTTCAGCTTCAATGAAAAACCACAACCTATATTTGCAGCATATGGATGTCAGAGCCTGAGCCTGAGCCCGAGCCTCTGTTTCATAAATGCCTTTAGATCTAAGCACTTTTGTATTGAAAACATCATTCTGATGTCAATTTTGATTTCAAGGCTGACTCAGCCTTTTGTTAACTCTAGTTCTTAAATTAACTACCATCAATCATTAACAGATCTTGTTTTGTTTGGCCAAGGCAACAAGTGAAAGCTCTTAAACTTTTTCCGGCGTGGCGTGGTGAAAGAAGCAGTTTTAAATGTAAATTTATTTTGTTTTTTACCTCAAACTTGGCCTAACATTGGACTGTTTAATGCTTTACATTATGACAATAGCAGCATTGTTCTAAGTGGAAACTTTCACCTTGATCTCTAGTCTGAGTTTTCCCAACAACTCCGTCCCAATTTACTTCCAATCGATCCACAGGCAAAGAAGTATTTCTGGATAAATTCAGTATTTGTTTCTCTGGCTAGACGTGTGGGATTGTTTTGGATTGTGTTTGACGTGCGTGGGTGTGCAACTCGGACAGTTCTTCATTATTGCAAGGTTTCTTTCTGTCAACTGACGCAAACAATTTTTGACGGGATTGTTTGGCAAACCTTGAGTGTGATAGTGACACTTTCCCTTTAGCTTGCTGTCATTCACAAACTGACAAATGAAAATCAGTCCTGGTTCAAGTGTGGATCAGTCGGCTCATGATGAAAGTGGCAGTAGAATGATGATCTGAACACGTATAATGGCTTTTAACATTGTAGTACGCTTTTATGCCGCAACGTAAATGGGTTCACCCCGTGTCAACTCTTTATTAATTTATGCATTTACGTTATATAGCGTTCTTACACACAAGAGTGGTATCACAACGCTTTACACTATTATTATCACCCCTGGTCATCAGGCCCATTTACATTCCTGAAACAATCTCAGCTCCCTGGGGAGTATGCAGCCTGCAACAAGCACACAAAGCCATCTCTACCCTCACAGGTACCCATTTACACCTGGGTGAAGAGGAGCAATATGTGATAAAGGATGCAAGCACCACTAGCCCATGGCTGGACTTGAACCCACAATCTGTAGATTGACCACAAGGTCTTGAGTACGACACGCCAGACAACTAGGCTGGGATTGAAAGGCGTCAGGCCCTCCTAACTCCAAGCATTTTATAAATTTCAGGTCACTATTTTGACTGATGAGCTGTTTGCAGCAGTTTATTACGTGTAAATCAACTCTTTTTTAACATGGGTCAGCGGATCAATCGCACTTGCTTTGCGTTCACAAGACTCAGCACAAAATGCACACCATCCATCACTCTTGAAATTTTCAACACATGCAGGTGGTACTCTTAAACACAGGTCCACGCCATGTTGAAATCCTACAGTGTGAACAGGTCAGTCACTTTTACGTGGGTCAGACCTGTGTTCAACCCTGGGATCTTGTGTAGTGTGAAAGGGCCTCTAACATAATACAGCCATGTGAGAATTCAGATTTGAATCTGATTTCAGATTGTGTATTTTGGGGTGTATTTGTTTAGATTTTTACTTTTTTTGTACAACTACTTTGTACAAAAGTATAGGAACTTTTAAATTTAAGATTTTTGCTTGGTGTTTTCGGAATTTTTTTGTGTGGCCACTCACATCCCCGAAAATACATTCTGGTATTAACAGGAATTTTATTACTAAAATTACATTCCCTTCCCACAGTACATATTCATCGTAACGAAGGCTGAAGTGAAATTTTTGTCAGGATTGTTTTTTTTTATAGCGTCTGCGATTTTGGTTCTTTTCTTCTTGTTTTTTTTTTATTTTTTTTTTATTCAAAACCAAAAACTGAAATACAATCTGGAAATTCGCTGAGCTACTTACTTTGTGAGGCAGAACGTTGTATGACAAATGTGTGTGTGTGATGTTAAGTTTAAAAAGTTCAAGTAAGTTTCTCAGTTAAAGGGCATGTATATAACATTGGTAAAGGTGACAGAACAGCTGCAGGCTGCTCATAATTTGATTTGTCATGGAAAAAAACAAAACCTGTGAAATTTTCAGCTCAATTGATTATTGAAAACTGTAGAAAACGATGTAAGACCATTGCAATTGTTACACCAAATTGTGTGGGAATAGCTGTCTCATTTTTTATCTTGCCAAGATCAAAAATGTTTGGGTGTTTGGTTTTACTCTTTTCTGGATAAATGCAGCATTTCAGACTGAACAATTTGCACAGTATGTTTCTACCATTACCGTCTTTGTACCCTGTAAGTTATAGGTAAATCTGCGAACATTTCTGTTTTGGTTTGTTACCAATGTTGTACACGTACATGCCCTTTAATGCCAGAAGAAAGCCACAAAAAAAAAATAGTCACAGAATTTCAGATGACTTTTAGGCGAGTCTTCATCAATAAAACAGTTTTTCAAGGAGCTGTTATTCCAAAATGGGTATCAGGGTTTTTAGATTTTGTTTTTTCTTTTCCTCCAAGCAAATTTTTCATATTCTGGATCTTGTGAAAGGTAAGTTTTTGAATTTCTGCCTCCTCGATTTCCCAGGATTTGTATACCTTTGTAATTACGATTTCTAGACCTAAACCGAATTGAAATAGTTATCATTAATAGAGATCCAGTTTGCATTGCATGTGAATACGGTTTGCAGTGGAAACAAAACTGTTTCTTGTTTTTTGCATAATATTATTGACTTGTGACTTAAACATCATCTCACTTAGGCTTTTTTTTTAATGATTGAATCGATGGATTGTTTCATTTGCATTTGTGGGGGTGTTTGTGTGTGTGTGGAGGGGCTCAAATTGAAATCATGTTTATTAATGAGCCCGTGTTGTGTGTGTGTGTACTTGTAATGTTAACTCCCCCGTCTCCAAGTACACGGTTGCATATGGTCACCCATCTCTGCAAAGGGAGTTTCCCTTAACAACTACCAGCATAGTCTGGTGCAATTGTCATACCGCAGCCTACACCATGGGCAAACCGTGCATTGGTGGCGGGAATCCAGACTAACTTTCAACTCCATGATGTAATTACGTTACCTCAATTGCAGTATTTTATTAGTCTTATTAATTAAACAAAATTGTAGGGTGGAAATTGCCCAAATACAAGGCCAGTACTGTATATGTATATAATGTATCAAGTCATATCGAAGGGACACCACATGATTGGTTTAAGGTCACGAACTAGGGGCCCATTTTATAGAGCTGCTTAAGCACCGCAATTTGCTTAAGCACCAAAAACCTTGGTAATGAAATCAGTACGCCAGCCAAAACTTTTTGTGAATGTTATGCTCAGCAAACAATGGCCGAATACAAGTCAAAAGCAAATAAGACTTGAAGCTATGCATCATACTAAAGGTAGGTTGCGGTGACACCATGTAATCTCGTCTTTGAGAGTGTGTGTTTCTGAGAAGAACCGGTGGTATTATCTCGACGTTCCAGAACCACACACTCTCACAGAAGAGATAACATGGTGTCACCCGCAAACCTACATTCTTTCTTTTAAGTCAAAAACAGTAAACATCACATGAACATTTTGTTGGTAATCCTGTTTGATCAATGAAGACTGTTCAATTTTGTTTACTTAAGAAGCTCTCACATTGATCACGCTTATCTAACATGTGCGTATAGAGAATATCACTACTTTGAAAGTTTGAGCTTCTGTTCTCAGCTATCTGTGTCACAATTGGACACCATATCAAAATGCCAACATAGTTACTTCGCATAAAACCTAAAACTTAGCTGTTTGTTTGAATATTTCTCAAAGATGCAGCACTTTATGCTGACGTGTATGGAAACGGGATGTCTGTACCAGACATATCATCTTTGTAACTTGACTAGCCACACAGTTCACATGAATGTAAACGGTTTTGTAATCTTATTATCTTATACCAATCATGTGTGCTATTCCTGAATGTTTCAACTCCATATAATCGTTGAAGCACATTATTTATGAAATAAAATACTGCAATAAAATGATGCAGGATTTAAGCCCGATGCAATTGTACCACTATTAAACCTCATACAACTAAAAACATACTAAGTATTTGATTAAAAGATCGTATTATTAATATTACTTTATTAATTTTAATTTTCCTCTTTATAGCATTTCCTTTTCAATTTAATTTATTAATTATCTAACAAACGTCAAGCGACGGTATTTTCTTTTCTGTTTCATTCCAACATAGCACGAGTGTCTTCAACGGATTGATATGGTTAATGCGTAGCTGCCTTGATTTTTCTCCTTTCAGTTTGGAAATTAGCAATTAGCGAGATTTGCTATGGCAGCAGTTATCTTAATGGGCCTCCGTAGTAGCTGCATGTGTTCAGCATGATGTGTTGGCGAATATCCATCTCGTTAAAGAGAAATCTTCACTGCAATTGATTATAGCATTATGTACTTGCATTGTGATTGACAATCCAAACCGAAGCCATCATTAACTGATTTTCCCTTTAAGCAGAGTGTACACTGTCAAGTTGTCAACAATCTCGGCTAATCTCGGTAACATGTTGCCCAGGTACCTTGTTGCTGAAAATGTTGTCGGTGTACACACAGAGCAAAACGAGTTGGCTAACATGTCGCAGCAACATCTCGGTAGCTAGCTAGGCCTACACATGGCCCAAAGTCGTGTTGCCCGGGGCTAATTTCATAGAGCTGCTTAGCACAACAAATTGCTTAGCACAAAAATGGATTGTCCAATAAAACTAACCACCATTGAATAAATTCGATTTGATATTCACGATCAGCGAACAACAGCCAAAGAACAATTGCAAGTGATACACAACACATGGACATTTGGTTGTTGATCCTGTTTTTATTAAGCCTTTTATTTTAGCTTTTGAGAAAGATCCTGCTAGTAGGATCGAAACGCGTCAGGCCCTCCTATAAACTTTAAGCATTTGATATATTTCAGGTCATTTTGGCTGATTAGCAGTTTGCAGCAGTTTATTACCTGTATTGACTGTTTTTATAAAGACAGAAATTTCATGCTTAGCGAATTTTTGTGCTAAGCAATTCTATGAAATTGGCCCCAGGTGTGTTGCCCTATAATTGGGCATAGTGTTACCGAGATACTTACCGAAAATGTTCATAGTGTTGGCCTACTCTGCTTTATGCTAAGTGCAAATGTCACGGCAGTTGTACCACATACAGAACTGTGATATATGCGATATGAGTTTACACGAGCTAGCGGTTTGTTTCAGAGTGCTCTGTGCCGTGAAGTTTCGCGCAGTCTGGTTTATTTCTGTGAAATGTCTTTCCCCGTCAAGTCTTCTAAGTTTTGCAAGGTTACTAGTTATAGAGCGCTGTTGCAAGTGCCCTTGTTGTACATAGTCCACAGCGCATGCACGGGCTACTCAAAGCAATACCTTATGAATATTTGTCATTTATGTTTCAGAAGGCGTGGCATTTTCTTGAACACTTATATACAATTCAAGTTGGTTCAACGAATGAAAAAAATTAATAGTATCGCTTGCGGGTATGCGTCTTTGTGAAGATCAGTGTTAGTACTTCCAGTTGTTCTCGTGATGATTCATTTCAAACCAGTTTCTGAAATGTGATATATGGTGCTTGTTTTTGCTATCTGACTACTAGTCTATCCAGTCAAATAGGCCTACAGCTGGTTTCTCTAGAAATCTTCCTTTATTTTTCTTTCATTTTATATGCTGTGGTAGTTTCTAAAGTGAAATTAATTTTGTATGTCGTTATTTCTTTGATAAATTGTTCGAGTCTTAATTACTTGTTTTCTACAGATCGGCGCTGTGGGAACTGTACATGGTGTCCCAGAAAAAAAAACCCGCAACACTGTGTCGGGACCCATTTTGTTAACATTAAACTGTTTATCACTTCAAAATTCAGATTTTTTGTATCACATATCTGAATCTTGAAGTGATGAACAGTTTAATTTTCATATAATAGTTCTGGACACAAGTGTTGCGTTTTTGGGACACCCTGTGCCTGTTTGTTTCGGACGAATCCTGCGGATCCGAATCCCATTTTTCGGATCCACCTCCTATGCAGGGTACGCTAAAATGGGATCCGGATCCGAAGGATTCATGATCCTTTGCTTGAAACAGGCCCCCTGTGTATAGCCTGGCTATATACATACAGAAAATATACAACGTATAGGCTTTTGTTTTTGCTTTATGTTCAGACATCAGATTGCTGTGCTTTCAATGTGTCTTCAAATTGACTTGACTAAGTAGTTTCCTTCAATCAGTGCTTGGTTTGTTTATTTTGTTCAATTTAGCCAAATTTTTTCCTCCATGTGTATAAACCAAAGATCAGTACGTCGTTGTTTTTAAAAACTGCCAAATTGTGTGTGCCTGTGGCCTCTTTCAGTGTATCATAGCAACACCTTGCAGGAATGTTTTGCACTTGTTGGTGTGTACATATCTTAGACGCAACAAATCACCTATAATTAACAAAGTTATTGAATTAAGAAAATTATTGTGAAAAGCATAAATGAATAAAAGCTATATTAATTTATTCAGTATGAAGTGATAATGACGTTATGTATGTATCTATTTTTTTAAGTCGTATTATTTTGTCGAGCATGCACTTGAGGATAGTACTTCCTTGTCGGTTTGGAACCGGTTTTCACACGGTTATGACGGTACTTCAGGTTCCAGCCGAACAACTCTTACGATAGGTATTGACATCATCAAGATGTTGAACGGATTCGTAATGTGTTGAAACGGATTCGTAATGCGTTGAAACGGAATCGTAATATGTTGAAACGGATCCATAATGCGTTGAAATGGATTCGTAAGGTGTTGAACGGATTCGCACGATGTTGAAACGGATTCGTAATGTGTTGAAACGGAATCATATGGTGTTGAACGGATTCACACGGTGGTGGAACGGATTTGTAATGTTGAACGTATTTGAGATGTTGAACGGATTCGTAAGATGTTAAACGGATTCATGGGACGTTGAAATGGATTACCTGGTATGCATGCTGTATTTCAGCATTTCTGTGGCAAAAACCAAAGTATGAACTTACCTACTAGCAGTATTTTGTGTAAATTGTCTCAGTATTTTGTGTAAATAATTAAGTGCTGTATATATTTGATGTGTACGTGCATAACAGTATCTGCACTCACCCTATAAAGGATCATCAGTCTTTAAACCGTCTGATACCAGCGTGACATGCTTGAAATAGCCACCATTAACTTATCTGCTTCAATACAAGCTGTTGTGACTGTTATCATGCGATTGTCATCCTTGAAGATGACTTTTGAATGAAGATGGCTAGCATCTCATCAGTCATCACTTACGTCTCGTTTCCCCTTCACTCAGTGGTGAACCTTGGAGGAGGGAATTCATCCGTGTAGCGGATCAGATGACGAGTCGTTGAGAGGGAATGTTTGCCATATCGGTGGGGTGTTGTTGCTGTTGCTGTTGCCTTGCTGTTGTTGGGGAATCACTCATGTATGTTGGTGTACATGCAACGAAATTTCATTTTTATTTCACTGCATTATATTACTAGGGGTCGATTTCACGAAGCCCTACGATCGATCGTACCTCGAGTTGCGATAACCCAACGTATCATATTTACGTAGTGCTGTAATGCATCTTAAGATTTATAGCAAGTTATGATGAGTTTGGTGAAATCGACCCAGGAGCCAATTTAATAGAGCTGCTTATAAGCACCAACATTTTGCTTAAGCACCAAAAATCTTCAAAAAATCAGTATGCCAGCCAAAACACCTTGTGAATGTTATGCTCAGCAAACAATGGCCGAATACAAGTCAAAAACAGTTAACATCACAGGAACATTTGGTTGGTACCGTAATCTTGTTTGATCAAGGAAGACTTTTCATGCTTAAGACATTTTTGGGCTGAGGGAGATGTGAAATTGGCCACTGTCCAACACGGATATACACACACTTGAATATTGCATAAACAAAAGTTGGTGTGAACTTTTTTATTAAGATTCTGGCATGGTGTTGTCGTTACCAGAACAGAACAGAACAGAACGTTGATGATTGACATACTGCAAATAATAATTCGTTGTCATATTGCCACCGGCGCGCTGACTCGTCCTTATACCTCACACCCCCATGTGGTCCCAAGGTGGGTGACGTGTACTGCAATCACATGGCCATTATAATACGAGGCTTGTGCGTTATTATTGCGACAGCAATGCAATAAAATGTTTATCTCATTGGGGTCGGCCTTCGGCTAGAGTGTGCGGTTTTTCTTGCTCTTGCATTTTTTATAGCTCAGCAATTAGACAATCGTTCCTACTTCCGATGGCGTATTGATTGGTTTGTGAATAAGAGAAGAACAAGATAATAAGTCATCGTGTGGGATTGTTTTAGTTTCATGGTCGGTGTTAACGTGGGCCTGGTGTGTGAATGGAATTTTGTACTGATTATCAGCAATTAATCAGCATTATAATTAGACTGTCCGTTGTGGGATTAGGCCTATGGGCGTGTATCAGTCAACTCAACGTTTCGCTCCACGTGCAGTATGTTTATCATCACAATCATGATGATCATCGCCAACCATCCTAATGTACGTACGTCCCCTCACTAACACAACTAATGGGAGACTTTTGAGAACCGGTCTTCAAGTCAACAGCGCACGCCCACGCAATTGTGAGCATGCGCGCGTTGTTTTGCGCCTGCGCTGGTGTACGTGCGCTGCAAGTTGACTTGAAGACCGATTCTCAAGTCTCCCATTGCCTTTGATTGCTTGTGTGTGCATACTGTGTGCCTTTATCTGTCAATAACTCCATCTATACACAAAGTCATGTGATACGAGTCAAAATTGGACCTACTTCTAAGTATAACATTCAGTCGTCCAAAATTATGTCGTATTTTTATACCAATATTTCGTCTTCATTAAATGATTGGAGTCCGAATTCTGACTTTTGTTCATCATGTCCCTTCAACACTTCCGTAAGATTGATCCTAATAATCATACTGAATGGTAGTCCGTAATTTCAGTATGTAGGATACTTTTCTTTAAATTTAATTGACGGATCTTTCGCACCGTTTTGCATTCACAGAGCACGGTCGGGAACTTCTATCATTGTGAAGAGTTACCCGATTGTGATTCCACTTGACCCTTGGCCCGTTCTCTTTCAGTGCCTAACTCATGTACTGTCCCAAAATATGCATAGAATGTATCGAGATAGTGGAGAAATACTTATAAATAAACCACAAATGATCTAGCACGCATTATAAGATAACGAAAAACGCGGCGGAACAAACTACAGTGCAAAATACGACACGCGTAGTCTTAATTTGAGTCGTTATATCTGAATTTGTCACGACCCCTATTTCTCTGAACCTCACTTATGTACCCACTACCCCACCCTCCAAACACCCCCCCCCCCCCCCCCCCCTTGTCCCGATCCCACACTCCATTCGTGTGTATCTTTACTTGCTTGTTCTTGTCCTCTTGTCATTTAGCCTTTGATAAAAATCCTGTTAGCGGATCGAAACGCGTCAGGCCCTCCTTACTCAAAGCAAAATAGAATTTCGCCTGTTTTTGCAATTATAGATAACTTTGTAATAGGCCTATGGCATAATTATCGTGAAAACATGTTTACATTTGCTCTGTTTGCCGAGCATGGTGGAGTTTGAAGGCCCTAATATTAAAATGTCCATCATTTGGACTTTTAAGCCCACAGTCGGAGTCCACAAGAATTTCCTCCACTTGGAAGGCCAATGGTTTGATATTGAAAGATGGGGAACCTCTCCCCGCTGTGGTTCGGAAACGTGCTGCCAGTCAAAAGGTGACAAGTAACCCTGGTAAAATCATCACCGTATCCCTGACGACAAGCTACAAGTTCGGTATAACTTCTTCCATGATGTAGGCCTCTTTACACGATGGTAAAAAAAATATCCCAAGACTTGTGAGTTTTTCTCATGCTTGAGAAATCTTACGAAAGTGTCATTGTGTTAAAGGTAATATCATACTTTGGTTTTTATCAAAGAAATACAGATTCATGGGCAAAGATATCAAGACAGATACAGTAACTGTCATCTGTGAACATTTCAGTCCCATACGGTGCCCACTTTTTCAGAAAACAATGAAAAACAGCCCCAGTATTTTTTAAGTCTTTTCTCCTTTATTTTTGATCTTTTAAAAAATCAAAAAGATTTTCGGTCGTTGTTTTACTAATTTCTGGATAAATACACCATTTCAGGCGGAAATATTTTAATGGTGTGTTTCTACCACCACCATCTTCATACTCTGTAAGTTATACGTAAATCTGTGAACATTTCTGTTTTGGTTTCTTACCAAAGTATGATACTACCTTTAAAGGACACCAATGCTTGAGAGTGACCAACATCCCTAGTGACTCCTTGAGAAATTTCTCAAGCATGAGAAAAACTCACAAACCTTCCTTGTAAACAGGCCTTAATATCGGCAGGGCAGTTGGAGATCACGTGACACTCCATATTGAGTTCCATTTGAACTCTTGTCAGTCATGGTAGATAACAAGTTTAACACAAGTTGTTTACTTATAACATATTATTAGTTTAATAGCATGCGTGCATATGGGTATGTACATGCGAGGGTATAGAAAGAAAATCTTGCATGGAGTTTGACATGGTGTCGTCTAATTCCCAAGAATGGCCGCTGGAAGCATATTAGCACGTGTTATATTTATAACGCTCCCTAAAGAGGTAAATATTATATGGGAAGAGATAGAAGGATATAATTCCGAACTGAAGAATGTCACCTCGGAACGCATTGGATGGATCAGACTTGGGCTTATTATATTATAGCCCTACAGATAAAAACTTAATGAAAAATGGGAAAGGGGTGAAGAGGGGAACCGCTCGAGTTGGCTCAGGTTATTCATTAGGAAACTCAGTGACTGTTGTTCCACTGCCAGATTGTCCTCGTTTTGAACTTTGGTGCAGAAAAAGCAAGCCATTTTCATTCGGCAGACAATCGAGTTTCTCCATATGGCAAGTATAATAATAATAAATAATAATAACATGATTTATAAAGCGCATTTGCCAATGGATATAATTCGTATCAATTGGAATGATCTGGAAAAACAGCAAATAAGATGATAACTAATGGAAGTAATGAGAAAATAAGTGTGTTTTCAGATTACTCTTAAAGGTAATTATCATACTTTGGTTTTTGTCCAAGAAGTACAGATTCATGGGCAAAAATATCAAGGAAGATACAGTAACAGTCATCTGTGAAAATTTCAGTTTTCCGTACGGTGACCACTTTTTGAGAAAATCGTGAAAAACGGCCACGGTATTTTCTCTTTTATTGTTGATCTTTTAAAAGATCAAAAAGATTTTCGGTCATTGTTTTACTAATTTCTGGATCATTATAGGCCTATCACAATAAGGTTGTGCACGGCAATTCCTGTGGCATTCAGTGCGGTCCACACAAAAGAAATTCTGAAAATAATACTGGCCTGGATTGTTTGTACCAAAAAATTGCCAAGATTCTACAGCATCGTCCTTCCTGCTGGAGGTCGGCACGTACCTTGAACACGGCTCCCTAGGCCTATAGGCCAAGCTTCCTTGTTCCGTTTGACGTCCGCATGACGGGGACCGTGTTACAGTACTTTACCGTGGCCAAGTTGTTTTGTTCTATAAAGTACAGTGATCTGAGCCAAGACAAGTTTACCAAAATGACTATATATTGAATTAAAGGGAGGAAATAGAATTTGCAAAGATATGCGTTTTGGTTGAATTTGGTACTTAAACAGAAGTGAAGGTCTTAAACTTCCTTATAGATGTTGTTTCATGTACCCGTTTTTACGCTTTGTTCATCTGGATAGCAGAAATACGGCCGAAATAATATCCCCCCCCAATCATTCACGGTTACACCACGCTTTCGAAATACTAAAAAGATCGTTCGGACGAACGGTCTTTTTAAAAGACACTAAAATCTTGATTTCCTTGAAAAACCCAGCATCTGATGAACCAAGATTTCCCATGGTGACTGTTTGCACTGTTTACAAACTGTTGAGTCCATTTTCTGTCTCAAACTCAATAATTTGTTTGGGAGGCCTTGCAAATCCTGTACGCCGCCTTTAAACAAAAACAAATATCATGCCGTTATGATTGTGCAATTTCTGTATCATTATATTGTTCTCGCAAGTTGCAACCTAGGCCTTCAAAAATGCCAAGGGCATAGTGCAAAAGTTAATCCTTCACGAGAATTGTTGACAATTGTTGTCAGTAACAGACTAACAGTTGTGCAATAAATAGTACATTGTACTTGTACTATAAGGACCTTTGCTTTCAAACACGAGAAATGCGAAAAATACATTATTCATTAGGCCTGTAGGTGTTGGGCAATGGGGCAACATTTATATTTTTTGGTCGTACATGTATTAATAGGGAGACATCTGCCATTTTCATCTACCTTTTCGAAACGCATGTCACAGTATAACCTGTCAAAATCGCTATCTAATCGTTGTTCACGTTTTTGAGTGAACAGCGAAATAACGGGTTGTTAGTTACTGTTGTGAATTCGTAAATTGTTGGTCCTTACAATTATGACAAAAAGCTTTTGAGGAAGTAGCATTTGAAGTATTGTTTTTAGTATGACTAATAGACTTGATGACATAAATTTATTTGCAATAACTTCCTGGAATCCATAATTCTCTGATGTATTGTGGTGTGGGCCTACTTGGTCCGTGGGGAACCGGCCGCATTGTGTATTGTTGGGTGGCCCTCCTAATACTCGGGTTGTGCATTTGTTTCTTCAAAGCGAAATAATTATTACCAAATAAAGTTACAGCCCCACCACCGGTATGGGCCTATACAAGAGCCTTATCATCGGCTGTCCGGTGCCCCGGGGTGTGGGGATCATTCTGACTCCCGACCGGGCGGCTTGCGGTTCGTCGCCCGAGGAGTAAAATGTGACGGAACATCACAGATGATAAACCGGATCCCAATTAGCATTGGTACGGTAATTGCTCCTGTAATCATACCGTACCATAACTGTACCCTTATTGTTCGCGGTACCGCTCCTTTTTTGTGTGTGACTGCATTGTGTGGCATTGGTGTCATGTTTCATTGTAATACAATGTATAGGAGTTATGTTTCGTTTATTTGTTCTTTCAGTGGAGAATTTGTCGATGATTAGGACTGAATCATTGTTGATTTTCACTGCTATATTATACCTGTGTGGTTGCACCATAGGAAGCACATGATAGAAGCAGTGAGTAAGGACCCCCATTGATTTAAGCAAGTTACTAAATTTCCCTTGCACAGACTGAGGAAAGACCGATGTTTGACACTGTGAATGAACCCGTTTGATTTTGGTTTACTGTGGAGCTGGAAGTAGGTTGGAGTGCGGGGTGGTTGGGCGGGGGGGGGGGGGGGGGCTAATCACTAGGTAACATCATACTTGGGTATAAGAAACCATGACAGAAATGTTCACAGATTTACGTATAGAACTTACAGGGTATAAAGCTGGGCCTGGTACAAACGTACTGTTAAAAAATTTTCCGCCTGAAATTGTGTATTTATCCAGAAATGAGTAGGCCTAAAACAAAAGACTAAAAACTCTGATCCCCGAGATCAAAACCTCACCATGAATTACATTACAATTTCACTTACTAATAATAAATTGCGACGGTTTTTCGCTGTTTTCTACTGTTTTCAATGATCAACTGAGCTGAAAATTTCACATAAGTTTGTTCAGTGGCGTACGCAGGATTTTTCCAAGGGGGGTGTTTAAAAAAAGAAACTGAGGGCGAAGCCACGGCGTGGGGGAAAATGTTGGATATTAGATGCTCCCTGGTGCATTTTAGAGTATTTCTGGGCCCTTTTTGATAACTTTTTGCCATGGAAATAGGATGGGTTTTTTTTCTTTTCATTTTTATAATTTCGGATTTTAGACACATTTGACCAAAGGATTTTTAAAAGTTATGATGGCAAATTTGTTTTCATACAGTTTTCATTTAGACGCAGGATCAAAAGGAAATAGTCATTCTGCCATAAAATTTATTTGAACAAAATTAAGAAATATGAAACAAATATATTATTAAGCGATGATCATGAGTTGCACCAGTTTTGAAGAAACGGCCAATTTTGTCTAATATCAACGCCCGTTTTTGTCAGGTGAATATATTTTTTGACGTGGGTTATGCTTTTTTTGTCAAAGAAATATTTTTCCGCAGCCGCGAAACTTGAAAATATCCACTCCCGATGTCAAATAAATATACTCACCTGGCACTAATGGGCTTCCGTAAAAAGCTGTGTAGTCGACATTTTGAAAATTTTCCATTTCTTATCATTTTATTGAATTGCATTTTTCAATAAACACGGAATTTCCGTGAAAATCAAATCCAGGCAGAATGAAGAGACATGCTCTTTTTTGTGCATGACACTGAAAACGCAGTCGATCACGGTCATCCAGAACAAAGTCTTGGACTTCCTTTCAAAAGTGCGAACAGTTTCCATTTAGGCTACGTTTTTATGGTTACAGTGTATAGTAAAAAGAAAGAAGGCCGTGTACTGGTGGGAATTTTTCGCTCAAGCCGCTAAAAGGATGGAGCGGCTTGCGCGAAAATTTATTCCACATTAGTGGGGCTAGACAGTTTAACCGGGGAGCCCCCCCCCCCGGCCTAAACTCGCAGCGAGTACCGTACCCAAACAAATTACGCGGCCCCAGCCTCCCCTGCCTGTATGTAGTGGGTGGAGTCGATCGTTTTCCATGCTGCGAATGGTGGGTGCATCGCGTGCGCACAACACCAATCACGAGGAACGAACGTACGTCGTGATGTAAAATTTATAGGCCTTATAATTATGTAACTATAGGGGGCCTTAATGTTATACATGTAGTCATGTACGCAAGTTTTATTAACACACACACTTGATCTTTCTTCTTCTTCTTTAATCCCCAAATTTCCCTGTTTCACACTTGGTATTTATTCGGTGCTTTCTTTTTATCTTTTTCCCTCTCCGTTTCCTTATTTTCTCCCTTTCCACATTTTTACCGCTGAGCAAAGGGGGGTGTTTTACGTCCAAAACACCCCCCCTGCGTACGCGCCTGAGTTTGTTGTCATTTCATGACATATCAAACTGATCAGACGGCAGCTGTTCTATCAACGTTACTGTATGTATGATAGTACCTTTAACAATGGCCATAGGCCTATTGCAGGATTTATTGGTGTGGAGTTGAATATGAGCCTAGGAAGGGAACTCCATTTTGTTTTACAATGGATAATCGAGAAGATAGTGTATCAATCCGCACCTCCATTCAGGTGGTGGCCACTCCTTAAATTAAAGAGACAATGTGAAAACCCAGACGCTAATTTTATTTATTGCAATTAAATGCGGAAGACCGCGACATAAGGCCTGGCCGCACAACCTGTCCCAATCATTCGTCAAACTTAAAATGACCACACAGTTGAGCGGTAGAGCGTTAAGTCGCGCGGCCTCGGCAGTTTTTACGATTATTACATAAGCGCCGTCTGGTTATCCTCAAAGATATATAATCGTTGGAAATGTTCATTCTTGATGAACTAGGGACAGAGAATGGAACATTTATGATTAGTAATTATATTCATATTGAGATAGGTCTGTACATTGCATCATTAAGTTCAGTCAACCATGCAGACTGACTCAAGTTCATGCAATAATTTAATACAGCTGCCATACTATTGTATAGAAGTTCTAATAATTATATTTTATGTTATAATAGTGGAAGCCTGTATAGTATGGTGCCTACAAATCGTGTAATTAACAATCATGTTATGGGGCGAGTGAACCCTACAATATGCAGTCAGTTGCGGATCTGAAGGGGGTTGGGATTTTATCCGTTGATACGGAGTTTGCAAGCAAAATGTCAAAACAAAAATGTAAACTCAACTTACCGTGTAACATTTTGCAGTTAAGTATTTCTTAATATAAAGGTAATATCATACTTTGGTTTTTATCAAAGAAATACAGATTCACAGGCAAAAATATCAAGACAGATACAGTAACAGTCATCTGTGAAAATTTCAGTCCCATACGGTGCCCACTTTTTTGAGTAAACAGTGAAAAACAGCCTCAGTATTTCTTAAGTCTTTTCTCTTTTATTTTTGATCTTTTAAAAAATCAAAATGATTTTCGGTCGTTGTTTTACTAATTTCTGGATAAATGCACCATTTTCAGGTGGAAAAATTTAACAGTATGTTTCTACCAGCACCATCTTCATACCCTGTAAGTTATACGTAAATCTGTGAATATTTCTGTTTTGGTTTCTTTAATACCAAAGTATGATACTACATTTCAAATATGTTTTAGTCAGTGAAAGCTTCTGCATTTATTTCACGACAGTATATAACAGTTCAATCCATCCATGTTTGGTTATAATTTACCTTGGTTCCCCTGTCCACTTTTTAAATAGATCTTCTTTCACCTAAAAAATAAACACCCAGAAACAACGGTTGGAATTGTATAGAAGTACAAAACTTCTATATTGCAGGAAATTATGAATTATTTCTTTTATGATGTTATATTCGTGGGCTTTGAGTCATAATTTGCGTTTTTTCAGTGCCCATATATATAGCCGTTGTTTACAACTTAAAGCCGCGTCGTGACGGACGTGTCTAATAATGCGAGAATAAGTAGCGGAAGGAATAATCTTTTGTTGACCGTGAGAGCCCCCTAACACTAACAGCCAACCCCTCCCACCCCGAACATACACCCCGTCACACACCCACCGTGTGTGTATACCTGTATGTCACTCCTGGGTCCCGAGTCCTGAACCCCCCCCCCCCTCCCCACCCCTCAATGAGAGAACAAAGGAATGAGGGTAATTAAATTTACAAATCCCTCACGGTTCAGCGTTTGACGCCTCTGCCCAATTAGGCACTAACCTGTTAAAAGACAACGAGTTAATTGTTTTGGTCGACAGGTGTATGGGTTCTTCCGTTTTAGTTACTAGCTCGTCCGTTTGGGTGTTGTGTGAAGCTTGGGTGAGGACTAGCGCTATCAGATTTTGAAAACACCCCGTGCTTTTTTCAAGTGCTTTAGTTCGGTCAAATCAAAGTATAAAGAGCATGCATTAATAGACACTAGACCCCGAAGTAGATCTACGAAAAACTCTTTCTACAATTTTTAAAGAACCAATTCAATTGAACGGTTAAATCAATGCTTACAATAGTAACGTATGAGTAAATAGTAAAACAATCCATCATTAAAAGACAACATCTTATCGATGAAAGTTGTTTTTTCGTTTGGTTTCGAGAATTGAATATAGCGTGCATCTGTAGCTAAATGCAAATTATGGAGAGAAATAATGTAAATTTTTGGTTTGATCAAGAAAAGGATACATTATTATTTTGTGAGAGAAGTTACGTTCCAAATTCGAACAGAAAGTAAGAAAATTAACATATTGTGTTATTAAAATAACCAGTGGTTTTCAAGCGTCAGTGAATAAAAAAAACACCAAAACAAATAGAAAAATAAAAGCACAAAATGCCGTTTTTCATTTTAGAAAATGTAGGCCTATCCTATAATGCGATCTTCACAAATTAAAACAATAAAAAAAAAACTTAAATTCAGTCCTTATTCTCACTATTTGCGTTTGTTCCATGTTTATCGATCAGATATTTTCTGCCGTGCCACAAAGAAGTCACTAGTTTAATACACTCATTGGTCTTAGAAAAACAACCAAAATCGACCCTCCTAATTGTAATAATGACTTCAGCATATGATGAAAATGACAAACAACAAAGTCAATGTCCCGAGTGCTATTTCTAATTTTAAGTCTGTCCTCCCTTTGCGGCCCTTGTGAATGGTGGCCGTCTACCGTATCGAGTGTCCCCTTCACCCGGGGAAATTCACAGTCGCCACTCGGTACGTTCGTGCAAGAAAGTACGGAGTAATGACAATTCCACATTCCCATGGGAATGTCGTACCAGACTGGTTCACGACCAAAAAAAGTAACAACACTATCCTTATATCCCGACCACCACATGCTGTTATGCCGGATACCAGCTATCAGTTATTATTTCCCCACCGGACCGGAATACCCACCAAAGATGATCGCATCATCGACGGCTTAATGAATTATTAATACTCGATGCCTGAAGGGAAGAGCGACCTGTCCCCCGAGGCTGACCGTACCGGCCCCGCCTACAGCCTGCCGGTGGACGGGGTCGAAGCCCCCCCGTCTTCAGGCCCCAATGAACACGGTGCCGGTGGAAAAACCACACACCCGTTTTCAGGATGTTGTGGTAGACCCATTATTGTATTCCATGTGGCATTATCCATATTAATATGAATGTGACACGTGGGATTTAGGTCGAAAATCAGCGGCAAGGTTCGTTATAAGGCGAGGACTCTCTAATGAATGGGTATCTATTGTGCAGATGACGCACAAAGGCCTACCCTTGTTAAATTTTTTTCTCACGCAGTAATTATATAGTGATATACATGTACATTAATCATTGGCGCGAAAACCGTCATACTGAAATGGTTATTCGCTTTACAACCCAACATGTTAAGTTAATTTGATATAAGGGTGCTATTTTATCTTAATTTCCATGTTTGAAGGTAATACTTTAAACTTGGACAAAAAAAAAGTATACTTTGGTTTTTATCAAAGAAATGCAAATTTATGGTCAAAAATATCTTGACAGATACAGTAACAGTCATCTGTGAAATTTTCAGTTCCATACGGTGCCCACTTTTTGAGAAAACAGTGAAAAACGCCCACAGTATTTTGAAAATCTTTTCACTGTTATGTTTTATTTTTAAAAGATCAAAATTGTTTTTTGGTCATTGGTTTTACTCTTTTCTGGATAAAAAAAAGCATTTCATGCAGAAAATGTTTAACGGATAAAAAAAGCATTTCATGCAGAAAATGTTCAACGGATAAAAAAAGCATTTCATGCAGAAAATGTTTAACGGTATATGTTTCTACCATCAACATCTTTATACCCTGTAAGCTATAAGTACATCTGTAAAGATTTCTGTTTCGGTATGCTACCACAAAAGATACTACCTTTAATCATAACTAAGGAAATTAATAACTTCAGGTTTTTCTTCATTTTAGATAACCAAGTGCTTACTTAGTTCCCATGATAAAATGACTTTCTGGAAAAATTGCAGCTCAGTGTACGGCTAGTTTGAGCTAAATACATGTATTCTCGTTTCTAACAGGTGTTTTCAATGGAAAAAACCCTAAAAATATATTCTGATTGATAATGATATGATTATAATGTTCATTGATGATAAACGATCCTTCATACTATCGACCCTTTCAATTTATCATTCAGAAATGACACCCAGGGGAATCTATTTAATCGATTATCGATGTAAAAGTTCACAAAATTAATCGCTCGAAAGGTGGAATTGAACCACTCCGACGCTAATCGGCTACAGATTTGAAGTCTGCACCCCACACCAGTGAGGCTCATCCAAGCACTCAACTATGTGCCCCAGATTGTATTTAATTTGTCACTAAACCTTGAACATTTATGTCACAGTTGAAAAATGAACATTCGTGATAAATTCCCAGTTTGAAAATTATACATGAATATTTCTCATGATTTATCATTTCAATGTACAAATTACACATTATTATTACATTTTCATTGACCACGAGCCGTTATTTTTCATTTTACACGGAAACAAAGCGTTATGGCTGTCCACTTTGTGAACGCATTCACTGCGCGATCACATGACCTTCGAACTTTAGTATTGATCGAGATGCGTAGTCTCCAACACGAGACTACACTATAATACAGATAACCTTATTGAGCTCAGCACAGCGTAACCGGTTAATTTATTCACTTATACTCCAGCAGGTTGGCAAACAGTCGCTGCCTGTGCTGGTATTATGACCATAATGTGAATAATGTACGGTGTATACTGTACAGTGTGTACATGTACACTGATGCAGCCAATGTAAATAACACATGTTATAAACCCATTGTGCAATATGAAATATGTAAATGCAAAGGCATATTATGTACATGTATATTGCATGAATGTCTATGGGACGATTTTCAATAAAGAAAGAGGAAGTATGTACAGTACATTATAACAAAAAATAAACAAAATGATCTGACTCGAACAACAGCTTTTGTATTATAATTATGCATATGATTTGAAGCTGGAAATATCAAGATGACTTTGCTTTCCATTTTATGTACTTATTTTTAAAAATTCATTTTCACAAATAAACCTGGGGAACTAATATAGTTTGATGAAGCGCAGTCGAACACTGAAACTAAACGCGACAAAGAGTAGATCTAGCCCTACTCGCATTTGAAACGGCCAGTTTAGGAATGAAAGATGAACAACAAAAGAGTTATTGGATTTCTTTATTTGCCTTTTCATTGCAAAAATGTGTTCAGTGGAGTTGCGTATACAAGTTTTCTGCACAATGCGGTTGAGTGAATATTGCCTTGTCATTGTTATGCACGCATTGGATACTTCGCGTACGCACGTACGGATGCAATCACTAATTACTTGATGCATGACAATGTTGCTGAGTGTACACTGTCAACATTTTCGGTAACATGTTGCCCAGGTACCCTGTTCCAGAAAATGTTGTCAGTAAACACGAGCAAAACGAGTTGGGTAACATGTCGCCCAGTGGCGTCGCCAAGGGGGGGCCAGGGGGGGCACGTGCCCCCCCCCCCCCCCCCTGGAAAACATCGTGCCCCCCCCCCCCTCGTGCCCCCCCATTTGAGATTTGGGTTGGCGAAAAAAAATATAATATATATTATTGTAGTGCCCCCCAACAATTGCTAGTGCCCCCCTTGTGCCCCCCCCCCCAGACTCAAAAGTCTGGTGACGCCACTGATGTCGCAGCAACATCTCGGTAACATGTTCATCAAATGTTGCTATAGTGTACACAGGGCCCAAAAGTCATGTTGCCCAGGTGTACTGCCTTAACTGTGCAACGTGTTGCAAACAATTTTACCAAAATTGTTGACAGTGTACATTCTGCTTAAAGGTAATATCATACTTTGTTTTTTTGTCAAAGAAAGACAGATTCATGGGCAGAAATATCAAGGAAGGTACAGTAACAGTCATCTGTGAAAATTGCAGGTCCATACTGTGCCAACTTTTTGAGAAAACAGTGAAAAACGGTCACAGTATTTTTGATTTTTTTCTCTTTTATTGTTGATGTTTTTAAAGATCAAAACGATTTTCGGTCGTTGTTTTACTAATTTCTGGATAAATACACCATTTCAGGCGGAAACATTTCAACGGTATGTTTCTACCACCACCACCATCATCATACCCTGTAAGTTATACGTTAATCTGTGAAGATTTCTGTTTCTGTTCCTTACCAAAGTATGATTACTACCTTTAACTGAGACTCTTTAATAGTTTTTGTGATGCACCCCATCGTTGTGGTAAATGTGGGACGCCTTAAGTAGGCCTACCCCAAACCGATGGAAGACTTGAGGACTAAAAACCACTGGGGTGGGTTGGAAATTGGCTTTTCTATGCTGTACGGGATACTCATTATGTTATCATTTCTGTCTGCTCACAAACCATGGTGATTTTTAGGACTGACCGAATGAAGATTCAGATACATTATGTATTTTTGAAATGACAGTTCACGCGTGTTACCTTGGTCACTAGAGACACTTTGTGGCAAAACGGAAGGGGATAGATGATCATCCCCAGCCCCCCCCCCTCCCGTCCTCCCCTTCACACTCAAGTGACAGAATTGACCTTGTAGACCGGGAGCCAGGGAGCTGAGAAGTTTACCAATTTTTAGTGGCATTGCTCTGGTCCTCGGCCATGCTGCGGCTAAGTTATCAAAAATAACAGTTTTTTTAGTAGAAAGATTTGGGCTTTGCATGGTGACAATTGGTATGTGGATCGGTTTGCGGAAACACCATGTAAGAATCGTTCGTACTTTCGCACTTAGTATTTCGCATGCACTTCTCGTATAAGGTATCAACGTTTCGACTAGCCTGCTCTAGTCGTCATCAAGCTTTTTACTGTTTAGTGTCGTTCACGGTTCGGCGTTGTGCGTAATCGTCACAGAACAAGCCAGTCTGGTTCCCTGCTCAAAGATTCCCTGACGATAAAGATTCCTTGTCTGGCAGCCACACTAAAAACAAGCGTCATTCCGAATACATAAAACAGCGAGATATTATATCTCATCATCACCTTTCAATTATAATTATCACCATGGTATCGACATCATAATAATCTGAAGTGATGGTCTCTCGCAGCTTTTCATTTTGAAGAGGTTTCACGCATGGACGCGGATTCAACTGACAGAGAAGAATAATGACATTTTATTCTTTAATTGCGAAATCCAGGAATTGTCCACCATGCAAGGGGTCTTGTCATGTGATACGTGTTTTTCTCCAGTGCTATTTTTCTTCTCTATTTACGACCCTGCTCTGGTTTCGACACGGACATGTACAAAGAGGTCAGTTCCGTCCGGTGGTGGCTATAGTGGTCATCTAGCCACATCTGTGACCAAAATTAGTTAACTTCATTCTGTTGATCGGAAAAGCCTTTGAGATGGATCCAGCTTACAGATCGAAACGTCAGGCCTTTCTTACTCCAAACATTTTATATACATGCATATATTTCAGGTTATCATTTTGCTTGGAGATCCTAGCAGGATCTTGGAGTTAGGAGGGCCTGATGACGCGTTTCGATCTTAGCAGGATCTTGGAGTTAGGAGGGCCTGACGCGTTTCGACCCTTCTAGGATCGAAACGCGTCAGGCCCTCCAAAACTAGCAGGGTCTTCAGTGGCGTCACCAAGGGGGGGCCAGGGGGGGGGGGGCACGTGCCCCCCCTGGAAAACCTCGTGCCCCCCCGTGTGCCCCCCCATTTGAGATTTGGGTTGGTGAAAAAAAATATAATATATATTGTAGTGCCCCCCCAACAATTGCTAGTGCCCCCCTTGTGCCCCCCCAGACTCAAAAGTCTGGTGACGCCACTGAGGGTCTTGGAGTTTGGAGGGCTTGACGTGTTTCGATCCTACAGAAGAGGATCTTTATCGATAAAGATCCTGCTAGGATCGAAACGCGCCAGGCCCTCTTAACTCCAAGCATTTTATACACTTTTTCAGGTCATTTTGTTTTAGCTGTTGAGCAGTTTGCAGCAGCTTTTTACTTGTATGTATTGATCGGAAAAGTTAATTATAATTTGTTTATCAGGACCGGAACAGCCGGATTTAGAGAAACAACTATAAACTCTATGATTCGTATGGAGAATGTGTTCATGTTTGTATCTCTCCGACCCAGGGAGAGCGACCAAGTTCGTATTCAACAAGTTGTAACCAAAATACTAAGTGTGTCTGGTCTAGTGACCCTACTTCTATTGGGGGTAATTAGTTCTTCCTGGTGTTGACGATTTCACCGGATTGAGCAAGTTTACAATGGTATAACGTATATAACCAGGGAAAACAGGCAATAAAAGGTTGGAGACTTGTTTTCTAGTTCGTCTCAGTTTCTTATCTTGCCGTAAAATCCACCCGGGTTCAAGTTAAAGGTAGTATCATACTTTGGTTTTTGTTAAAGAAATACAGATTCGTGGGCATAAATATCAAGACAGATACAGTAACAGTCATCTGTGAAAATTGCAGTCCCATACGGTGCCCACTTTTTGAGAAAACAATGAAAAATGTCCACAGTATTTCTTACGTCTTTTCTCTTTTATTTGTGATCTTTTAAAAGATCAAAAAGATTTTCGGTCGTTGTTTTACTAATTTCTGGATAAATACACCATTTCAGGCGGAAATATTTTAACAGTTTGTTTCTACCACCACCATCTTCATACCCTGTAAGTTATATGTAAATCTGTGAACATTTCTGTTTTGGTGTCTAGACCAAAGTATGATACTACCTTTAAGTTTCACCTCTCTTATCGACTTGCCTTGCTCACTCCAGTGTGATCTATACTGTTAGTTGTATTGTGGTAATAGGGCACTCCCTGTATAAACTTTGAAGTGTCTTTTTAGTAAAGCTATGCTGGTCTTGATTGTTCGATCCGTAGGTTTTTTTTTGGAAAGCTAGACCGTTATGAACATGGAGCTATAGGTCTCTTCCTATAGCTCCTTGTACATACAAGAACATGCATTGCTAATGCACTATTAAATGTAATCATACTTTGGTAGCATACCGAAACAGAAATCTTCACAAAGATACAAAGATAGTGATGGTAGTTTTGATGGTAGGAAACCTAGTTTGACTACAAATGCTGCATTTATCAAGAAAAAGGTCAAACCAATGATACAGTAGGCGTTTCGTCATTGTTTTTTCAGAGTATGGCCAACGTATGGGACTGTGAATTTCACAGATGACTGTTACTGTATCTTCGTTGATATTTTGCCCATGAATCTGTATTTCATTGACAAAAACCAAAGCATGATTATTGCAGAGGGAAATTTACACACACAAATTGTACGTGTTAAATATACGAATAAGAGGAACCGAACAAAGGGAAGGTAGGGCAGATTTTCAAGGCAACAGGAAAAAGGAGCTACAAGGTTAGGAACAATAAAAGGGTGACGAGTGAGGTGATCCGGCAAAGACAAAAGGCGAAGCGAACAATTGAATATGGAAGTTTGCAAAATCAAAGGCGTTAAAAGTGAAGATGCGCAAAAAGGGAACAAACATTAAAGGGTATCTGCAATAGGAATATTATGGCTTGAACATGTGCCAATGAAAAAAAAACTGTACATGGGGACTGTGATTTTACCCATTTCCTCACACTGATTCAGGGTTAAAAACAGGTTTTTTGTTTGTATGCTAATTAGCATTTCCATATCCATGAGCAAAACTATGATGTCATCTGGGCTGTTAGCTCGTACTGACTTGATTCGTTTATAATGCCGTAAATATATGAAACAAAATGAAGTCATTTTATGCACCGCTCTTCCAATTTAAGCAAAATATTTTGGCTTATGAATTAACCTTTGCACTTCACTTTCAATAAAATAGGCCTACAACTAAATATAATGAAATAAAATGAAAAAAAAAGATGAAAAAAATTTATTTTTGAAAATAATATACGCCATATGTATATGTGTGTAGATAGCTAAACGTATTCGTATTAAAAAATATATTTTTCAACCCAGAAAGTTGTTATCGTGCAGAAGAATAACTGCATTTACAGGTGTTTAATTTTGAACTATACACGAAGTTCACGAATAATGAAATTATATTGTGATCTTAGCAAAATGCAGGGCCCACAACTAGAGATGATGCAGCCCCCAAAATAATTACCCCCCTGTGCCGTCCTTGCCCGGGGTCACCGGGTCACACTGGCCTGCCCCAGCAGTCACGGTCGGAACGGAACACAACCCCTTTGATACCCGTTCCCTAGTACTGTCAGTCTGCTTCGTCCCGTGATCACTTTTCCTTCTGCCATGTGTATGTAACATTACTAGCTTTCATGCTCTACAGAACTTACACAATTTTACAAGGTCCCTGGGAAAGGTATCGCTTTCAGACGGGTGCCGAGTCGGCGGTATTCCATACCCTGCACGCGTGGCAAATTCTCCCATAGGAAGGGGTTTCATGCAATAACAAATAAAAACCCTCGTGAATAAGAAGGTAATATCATACTTAAAGGGATTGCATACGTTTGGTAATTTGAGCCTACTCTTTGTTTCAAACCAATATAATTGTGTATATATACCATAAAACTAACCTGTGAAAGTTTCACTTCAAAAGGTGGTACCGTTTTTGAGATTTTGGCGACAAACTAGAGCGGTTATTTCACGCCAGATAACAGTAAGTCAATAGCTGAGAAGCGTTACGGCCATAACGCTTCTCAGATTCATGATTTTTGGAGATAAAAAGTGACATATTTTTACATAACCGCGGTACTTCGAATTGAAAGTTTCTCAATATGCATTATACTATCCAAAGCAGCTGTAGTTCTCACCAAGTAAGTTTTTATTGCCATAAATTTTCAGAGTCATTACCAAACGTATGCAATGCCTTTAAGTTTCCGTCAAAGAAAAAATATAGGCCTAAAGTAAAATACAGTAAATAAGACTTGGAGCTATGCATGGCGGAAGTACTAAAAGAACTTAGGTTTGCCGACACCATGTAATCTCTTCTGTGAGAGTGTGTGGTTCTGAGAAGTTCTGTGAAGATACAGTAACAGTCATCTGTGAAATTTTCAGTCCCATATGCTGCCCACTTTTTGAGACTATAACAGTGAAAACGCCCACATTGTTTTCAAAATCTTTTCACCGTTATTTTTTTTGTTTTATTTTTTAGAAGATCAAACTTATTTTTGGTCATTGGTTTTACTCTTTTCTGGATAAATGCAAAATTTCAGGCAGAAACAATATAACGGTATGTTTCTATCATCACCATCTTTATACCCTGTACGTTATAGGCAAATCTGTGAGGATTTCTGTTTTGGTACGCTACCAAAGTATGATACTACATTTAATCTGCAAACACGAACCCTTTGTCTTCACTTTTTGATTCTAAAACCTGTATACAAAATCAAAGGTTTCATAGGATAAACAAAAATGAACTTCACTTCGGTTTTGCAGTAATTAAAAAAAATAATGAACCGTTTTAATCAATAAATGTATGCAAAGCTATTTTATTGAAACATAAATTGGAAAAGACAACTCAATATTAATTTTACAATAAATATACACAGGAAATATTAAATATTATTATAGGCAATTTGAGACATCCCCGTGGGAGGCGCTCTATGTATACTTATTTTATATACAGGCATAGGTTTTCTAACTCCGGGAAAAAAAGGAAAAAACAACTGGGTTGTGAAGGTTTCAAATTCTGTGAAAAATAAATAGATGTAGGCATCCTAAATAGGCAGTCGCGGTTCTAGAGCCGAAATTTTTTGGGGGGCGAGAAGAGCCATTTCTTCTTTTTTTTTGGGGGGGGGGGGGGGGGGGGGCTAAAAGACCCAATATTTTGGGTTCTTCTAACACTCGCTTCTGCTATGTCTTATTAGGGGTAAAAAAACATGCACATTATAGCCCACACAACGCGTTTTTATGTAATTGGCGCTTAATAACTGAAAAAAATCCAGTATTTTCAATAATTTTTTGTTTCACTTGCATTTCTTTTTTTTTTTGGGGGGGGGGGGGGGGGGGGGGGGGCTAGACAATATTTAGGGGGGGGGGGGGGGGTTACAGCCCCCCTAGACGCCCCCCCCCCGTAGAACCGCGCCTGTGAATAGGATAGGCCTGTATTTAAAGAAAGCCCCATTTAGCAACTGAATAATGATTGCAATGATTGCAATGAAGAAACACCACTAATTGAACGTGAACCAACATTTTGCAGTTACTGAAATGTCATTTTCGTGACAGCATGCATGTAAACTAATACATAGAATAATCCATTTGTTTTTGCCGTGCGGCTATTTTTAAACCCTACAGTTGGGATAAACAGTATGCTGGCATGCATTTTTGTTGATGTGCACTGAAACATGCCTTGCACGCCATTGCATGGAACAGACTGAAGTTATATTACCAGTTCACTGTTTCAATCGTCAATTTTGAAAGCCGATATCTTGTTGTGTAGCCGATACTATGTAACATGTAGGCCTATTCATTTAAGTTCAGGGGTAGTTTCATAGAGTTGCTTACTAAGCACGAAAATTTGCTTAAACACCATAAACCTTATAAATCAGTACGTCAGCCAAAACTCATCGTAAATGCCTAAATGTCGAATACAGGTCAAAAGCAGTTAACATCACATGAAAATTTGGTTGGTAATTCTGTTTGATAAAGGAAGACTTTTCATGCTTATGCAAATTTTGTGCTTAAGACTGAGCTATATGAAATTGGCCCCTACTTAGTAATCTGTAGACAGACATCAACGATTGTATGTTATGAAACCAACTTTTTTCGCTTTATGAAGATCACCTCCATTTGAAAATTAAGTAAATAATTTCCCCTCATTTTTATGATGATCTATATTGAGAATATTCCTTTATAGCGACGGCCCTCGTTATAACGTTAGATTGGCCAGTTTTGTGTTTTCCTCATATAACGAAGAGAGGGTTGCATTCTGCGCTTGTGCGTACATGCACGTAACTTTTCAAATGCACATGCACTTTTCAAAATAATTTCATAAAAGAAAGGGTACTACAAAAGCAAACGAGTGGATTTATGCTGATTCAGCACATATAGATTTATATAGGAGGCATTCTGAGTCTAATTTTGTTCAACTTTAGGTGAGAACCTTTGGGCGAAATGACGTCATTGGAAGCGTGTACACTCAAATGCCCGAATTTGGTGACGTATCATGTACTATGCTGTATAATATAAACAAACTTATCCGCGAAGACAAGCCGAGCTTTTTTTCGAACAATCTTCCACAAAAATATGGAAAGTATTTTGCTATCTGCCAGCCTACGGGCATTACACAGCAATCATACGCATTCCATTTTACTCACTCAATAATGTACATAGCAATGGCAAGACGTTTGTATGAGATAAGGAACATTTATCACGTGTGCCTTTTAGCGACTCAACAGCTGTTATTGAAGCACACACATGACGATTTTGCTGGTCACGAACCAGATAACACAGACATTTAACAACATTAAGAATTGCCTGATAGCGTGTGGCTAAATTTTCATTCACTATTTCTGTTACCCTTTTACCGGCACTCTCTTTACCAGATAAGTGATAAGATTACCAGACAGTTTCTAAGAATTTAGCACACATTGCACACATCGAACGGCAAGGGGATGTTGTTGCAAGATGTACAGCGAGCAAGTTTTACAACAGCTTTGCATTAATTTTCGCAAACATTATCTTAACATGACGACTGCTATATATAGTATGATCGAGAAAAAGTTTCGGTAAAAACCTAATAATGTGCTTGAAAAATCGCAGTTATAAAACATTTAAAACGAACAACTTCATCTCAAAATTCATTCAATTTAGAGCACCATTTTCTCGCAAAATGTTCTATATTTTACAACGTTAAAGGTATATACATGTACATGTCCCTCGTATACTCGTAGGGTAGGCAAGATGAGCAACAAAACCTTCAGTACTCCACACATGCTTTTTCCAGTAGCCCAGTCTTGAACGGACGGAGATTGGCTTAGTTTGGTTAAGTTCCTGTCAACTGTTCCACAGGTTTTTTTTTTGCACAGTTTGAGGCTTGGTACTGTGGGGCGACTGGGGCGACTGGGGCGACTTCTGATTTAGCAGTTATAGTCAGCCGACAGCCACTGCATCAACAGTTCACAGTCGTTAGTGTCTGTCTTCTCAGGGACGAGCATGGGGTAGTAGCAGGTTTCATCTCTAGTCATCTGGGCTTCCATCGCGACTGAGAGGATCTCAAGCAGCTTGACGGCTCGGGGATGGCAGAGGGCTTGCAGCACAGAATCGCTCTGATTACCTGCTTGAAGTACGGGTGCTTGGTCGCGTAGATGGCCGGGTTGATGCAGCTGTTGGCCAGGATGATGGCTCCAGCCCAGGGGATGAAGGGCTCGCTCCTCGGTATGACCAGCGCAGCGCAGTACGGCGTGATGCAGAGCACGAAGGCGCACACCACGTAGAAGAGGTTCTTGGTGATCTCCAGCTGCCTCCTGCTGATGCTCTGACGGTGACTGCTCTCCCTCCGGACAGGCTGGGTGAACTGGGACTGGGTGGACGAGGACTCGGACTGCTCCGTGATGCTCTTGGAGTGGTTACGGACGTGGAGGTAGACGGCCACGTAACAGACCACGATGGTGATCATCGGGATAGGGTAGATGAGGAGAGCCTGGGCCAAGCTGTAGTAGTCCGACAGAGGGTGGGACGTCTTGTGAGTGCACGTACCGTACTTGTGATCGTACCCCAACTCTCCCAAACCGAAGATGAGGGGAATGGTGGCGATAAACAGCGAGATTCCCCACGTCACCACGACCATCAGCACCAGCTTCCAGCGGCTGTAGTACGTCTTGTACTTCTTCATGGGTCTGGTGATGATGACGAAGCGGTTGATGGCGATGGCAGCCAGGGTGTAGACGCTGCAGCTCACGCAGGTGAAAAGCACCACGGCCGCCACCGCACAGACCGCCCCGTCGGTCGGCCATCCGTCCGGGCTGAGCAGGGCCACGATGTTCCAGGGCAGGAACAGGCAGGTGAAGAGGTCGGCCAGGCCCAGGTTGACCACAAAAACATTGGTTGCCGTGCGGAGCTTCCTGGACAGGAAGACCGCCACGATGACCAGGCTGTTGCCCACCGTGCCGAAGACCGCGATGAGAGCGAAGAGGCACGAGACCACAATCCGCTGCCGCATATCGTCGAACCTGAACATGTAAGGTGTCGGGTCGGTACTGTTGCCATCCATTTTGCTCAGCAAGTTTGGTTTTCCAACCACTCGATAAACCCTCCTGAACAAGTTCTGTCCGCTCGGTCTATTAACTTTCCACTCGATGTAGATGAATCAGAATCCAAACCTTTGATCCACAAGTCAATAACCTCCACACAAAGTTCTTTCAATAAAATAAGTTTTTCTGCAAGTCACTTCGAGATCACTTAGCGATGCAGGATAGGCCTACCACTACTGAACAACCGGTGTTGTTGTCCTTACACTGCCGATAAGAGACGCACAGCGTCTGTAAAATCCCTGAAGTTTCTCCGGCAGAAAGACCCTGCTTAATCCTTTTTCTCGGTGTGAAGTCCAAGACAAGCAACACCGCACGCAGGGCACTGGATTGACGGTCTCGCTGAAGCGTTTTACGGCCTGTACCACCTTGATTGACTGCTTCACGTCTTGGTTGATATAAATGTGATAGTCCGACAACATGCACTATACAGGACGTTGCTCGTCATCAACCGTCCATCATCATCAACGCACCGGCAAGTTATGAGCTTAAGCGTCCCATCACCGCTATGACCAACACGCTATTAATGAGCAATACGGTCCTTGTGTATATTATACGTGCGGTTTGTGCACTCTCTTTTACTCGTTCACACCACGCGCACTGCTAGCTAGCGCCCCGGGGGGTCGGCTGGGCTGACGCTCGTTCAACACCAAACATTCTACCAGATGTTCTTGTAGTGAAAGCTGGGCTCCATATCCCTTCAAGTTCCTCGCCCAGATGAAAATGGCACAATCCTGGATCAAATTTTATAGAGCTGCTTATACGCACAAAATCCGCTTAAGCATGAAAAGTCTTCCTTGATTAAACAGGATTACCAACCAAATTTCCACGTGATGTTTACTGCTTTTGACTTGTATTCGGCCATTGTTTGCCGAGTATAACATCCTCAAGGAGTTTGGGCTGACATACTGATTTCTTTTACCAATTAGGTTCTTGGTGCTTAAGCAAATTTGGGTGCTTAAGAAGGTCTATGAAATTGGCCCCTGATTAGTTAATAGCCGAATGCTTTGCGTGTCTACTATACGCAATTAGAATATTCCAAGAACTGTTCTTCATTAGCCATCGGAATCATCCAATTAACCCATGTTGCTAATTGGCACACTATACAGGCCCAACATCCACACTAAATTAACTTTCCCCGCTCAAAAATGCAAATTGGAAATATGGCTTTCGTTTGATAATAATTAATAAGAAATCATAACCTTGATTAAAACGGGGTTTGTACATTGTTATAATCATTATTTGTTTGCCATCTGTCAGTCATCTGCATGTTGCCTTAATTATGGTGATGTCTGTGCTTTTTCCCGCCCAATTTTAATAGTGAAAATATCTGGGGGGTTTTGTTGTTCGCGGTCGACTACTTTTTCCAACGCTGGCGGCGTCTGTCGCTTGTTGTTCAAAATCTCTATGTGTCTTCAAAGAATTCTCACTGATTTTTAGCAATTCTTATCCATTTTTTCGTTTCCAATTCTGTCCCATTTGCTTTTTTCAATGGATAGTGCTGCTAGACTGTGAATACACGTGTTACCATGGAAACATTCAGCTTTAAAGGCATAATACATGATTGGTAAATGTCACGAATCAGCACCCACACTTTGTCTGATGTACAATAATTATGTGCATGAAATAATAAACTTGTGAAACTAATGTGAGGCCAATCGGACATCTGAGTCACGAGAAAACTTTGAGCAAAAACCCGACATTTTTTTAAAAATAAAACACAAAGAATGATTTTGATCTTACCCGAGATCAAAACTGTTTTCGGTCTTTGTTTTACTAATTTCTGTATAGATACACATTTCAGGCGGAAATATTTTAACAATATGTTTCTACCAGCATCATCTTCATACCCAGAACGTTTTACGTAAATCTGTGAACATTTCTGTTTGGGTATGTTACCAATCCTGTACTGTACCTTTAAAGGTAGTATCATACTTTGGTAAGAAACCAAAACAGAAATATTCACAGATTTACGGGGTATAAAGATGGTGGTGGTAGAAACATACAATTAAAATGTTTCCGCCTGAAATGGTGTATTTATCCAGAAATTAGTAAAACAACGACCGAAAATCTTTTTGATCTTTTAAAAGGTCAAAAATAAAATAGAAGAGACTTAAGAAATACTGTGGCTGTTTTTTCACTGTTTTCTCAAAAAGTGGGCAACGAATGGAACTGAAATTTTCACAGATGACTGTTATAGTATCTGTCTTGGTATTTTTGCCCATGAATCTGTATTTCTTTGATAAAAAAACAAGTATGATACTACCTTTAAGCCCCAATAATGCAAGTTTTGCCCTCTTAAGTTTGTAATAAAAAAATACGTTTGTGTCTAAAAATTGTGTAGGCCTAGGCCTATTTGTATTTGGTTTGTACGCCCGAAACCTATTGTATTATGCATAATGTGTACATTAGTTTATCTCAATGCACCATGCATTTACATTTCATTGTTTTCATCACACTATTCATATACAGACCTTCATTTCATCCGTTCTATTGACGTGTGAACATCTGGAATAATAATCATAATATAATGATTCACAACCCAGGACGCTTACAAGGACACGGTGTTACGGTCACCGTATAACTCGGCAGGCCCCACAAATCATAATTATAGCATTGTTACTACAAAAAAAGTGCTCTCGACTCGAAAACGTTCGAGTTGTGAAGTACACACCCCCCTTTCAAGAGAAAGAACTCGGAAAAAAACATGTATCACTTTCCATTATTAGCCACCCCGCCCTGCTTCTGGCCTTGTGGCCCCGCCCCCAAGTGGAAGTCCGGTGGTTATGTCGTTATTTCCTTGCCTGGGCTTTGTAAGAGGCTCGATCGTGCGGTGTGGTTTTCGAATGGCAAATTTTGGCCTAAAACCATGGAGATACTTGTAGACCTCCCATGCATGTACTGACCAAAACATGATTGTACAATGTCTGTGCAATAAATCATATCTCCAGCGGCCAGACTATGCAGGGCATAATGCACATGACTCAGCTATCTGTGATCGCCAGGCCGTGCAGCAAGGACATCGAATGTTGGTGGTTCCTGGGAATCCGTTCTGCAGTCGACGGATCAGGGTCAACTCCTGTCGAGATGGTCCAAGACCAGCCGAGTGGTCCGAGGCTAACCGAGCTGGTCCGAAGCCAACCGAGCGGGCCGATGACAGCCGAGCTGATCCGAGGCCAGGCCGAGCTGGGCAGTCGAGGCCAGGCGAGTTGGTTCGAGGCAAACCGAGAGGGCCGATGCCAGCCGAGCTGATCCGAGGCAAACCGAGCTGGGCCGAAGCCAGCTGAGCTGGGGCAAGCCGAGTGGTCCGAAGCCAACCGAGCTGGGCAGAGGCGGCCGAGGGGTCCGACGCCAACCGAGCTGGGCCGACACCTCCAGCCGAGCTGGCCACAGGCCGGCTAGACTGGGCCCACCGTTCAGCCGAGCTGGGCCTACCCCAGCCGAGCTGGGCCGAATGTACCTTTCGTTTAATCATGGATACAGCTGATCTGAGTGCCTCACCTTGACTCATTAATTTTAAGACCTCTGTTCCAATGAGACTCAGGACAGATTATTCGATGCCTTAGGGAAAACAATTTTCGAGGAATCGAAACTCGGATTCTTAAATCAACCAACTACCCCAACTCTCACCAGTCTTCGGAAAGAAAAGCTTTCACAGTTAGTCTCCTTGCCAAACTTCAACATTAACCTGACCTTGAACTAGTGCCTTGGTGTAAATCAAGGTAGTTGGATTCAGTGTTTGACTTCAGGCTTCCAGTTATGCAGTACCAATTTCCATTCAATTATAGGGCCGCCTGAGAAAGTTTCGCACAATCACATGCTTTGGTTTTCGAAACAATGTCCATGCAATGACAGGGTCTCAATTTTTGTGGCAATACTGTAAGTTGCAGCTTGCAAAATATCAAGAACAACAAATGAAAACGAAAACAAAAATACGTAAAAACCATCAATACTTTGTCGTCTAAAGCAGGGTGTACACTGTCAACATTTTCGGTAACAATCTCGGTATTAACATGTTGCCCAGGTACGTTGTTGCAGAAAATGTTGTTCGTGTACACAGAACAAAACGAGTTGGGTAACATGTCACAGAAACATATCGGTAACATGTTGGCCAAATGTTGCTAGTGCACACAGGGTCCATAATATCGTGTTGCCCAGGTGTATTGCCCTAACTGGGCAACATGTAACCGAAAATGTTACCGAAATTTTTGACAGTGAACACTCTGCTTATACACTGAGTCTCTTTTTTTTCGTTCTTTGTTTTATGTGTTTTTAATGAAGGGTTAAGAAAAGACAGAAATAGTAGGCCTATGTCTCATACTTGCCCCATCGATACTACAATGCCAATGGGTAATGTGCATGTGATACGGTGTATGTAAACTGTCAGACTGTTTACAGCTAAGAAAATCTTAAGATGTAGTCGGCGTGCCGGTGCGAACAACTTCGAATGTTAGCCTTCCCCCTGCAATTTGTCTTCATTTCACCCCGTTATCTGCCATCTGAGTGTTTTTCGTAGTGAAATCAACGATAGAGGGCGCTATGTAATATCACAGTCGAGTCACTTGTTGCAGTGGTTTGAAGATGGGCAATATTGTCCGTATAATATAGGACCTTTACGAAAAAAAGCCGAGCCCAATTTCATAGAGCTGCTTAAGCACCAAATCCTTGGAAAATACAATCAGTATGTCGGCCAAAATGTTATACCGAAAAGATGTCAAAAACAGTGACTATCATATGAACATTTGGTCGGTAATCCTATAGGAAGAATTTTCATGCTGAAACAAATTTTTCGCTTAAGCAGCTCTATGAAGATGACCACAGGCTTTGCGTGGGACTTTTTCGCTACCGCCATTTGATTGATTTGAAGCCCACAAAACGAAATGAAGGGATCGGGCCACATGACGAAGCCGAAGAAAGGCTCCAGCTTCGCCATGTATCTCAAGCCCTTCATTCATTTATGACACAAAATGGCAGTAGTAAAATAAATCCTAAGCCTACCCTCAAGCCAAAATCGTCTACGAAGAAATTATAACCGCAAAACATTTGAAAACATCGTCTTGTCTCAGGTTAAGCCTATATTCCAGGTTAAGCCTCATAGATTATGCCGAATATAGGCTAAGCCGTATAGGTTAAACCTCACTAGTTTAAGCAACAAATTCTTATACAGAGACAATAATCCGTTAATGAATTAAAACGATCACACGTCACAACAAGTGCAAGAACAATGGACTTAAACTCGCATAGATAATCGGATTAAACATAGGAAAACATGAAATATCATGCAACACACACAATATCCGTCAAGTGGAACGTATATTAAATTATAATATCCTTTTTAATGTATAATATTCTCATTTAAAGATAATTTCATATGATCTTTTTGTCAAAGAAATACAGATTGATGGGCAAAAATATCAAGAAAGACACTATAACAGTCTTCTGTGACATTTCCAGTCCCATGGTGCCCACTTTTTGAGAAAACCGTGAAACTTTCTCACAGTATTTTCAAATAATATATTCACAGGAGTTTTGATCTTCGCTCCTGAGATCGAAATTGTTTTTGATCATTGGTGTTTGACTCTTTTTTCAGGATAAATACAGCATTTCAAGCAGAAATGTTTCAACGGTATGTTTCTACCATCACCATCTTCATACCCTGTAAGTTATAGGTAAATCTGTAAAGATTTCTGTTTCGGTATGCTACCAAAGTATGAGGCTACTAATCACGTATAGAGGATTTTCTGCTTTATTTTCACTACAGTCTTCTATCGTTTAAACCAGCAGCATACCCGACGGAAAACGCGACCAAAATATCTTCTGTAGTGACGATTGAGCAGCGCATACAAGAAAGGGTTGATTGTACTATTGCACCAGAGGAGGTTATCGGTCACCTCCTTGAAGTAATAGTCCAGGCATGGGTCACAGAAGGCCACGATTGTGTTCTTGATGTAAAAAGGCAACCAGCAGAGGATGTAGATGCCCACCAGCAAGCTCAGAGTGATCGCCGCCTTGCGATGCTTGTGGAACTCCCTGCGTCTCTGGACGGTGGACCTGCTCGTCACCGGACGGGCACCGGTGACCGTCCCCTGCCTTGAGTCGCTCGTGTCCTCCTGTGGAGCGGACGAGCTGGCCCCGGCGTCACTCCAGCTTGTGTCGTTGTCGGTGGTGACCGTCATGGTCACCGAAGTCAGCGACACTGACCCCGCGCTGGCCTGGTCCAAATAGAACAGTCCGCTGGCACTGTCATGTAACCGAGGATTAAAGGAGTGTGGCACAGCATCACCCGAGACAGTCAACACACGGTCGTGATCCTTATGCAACACCAATCCCTTAGCCCTTCTCCTTATTGTCAAGTACAGCCTGGTGTTTAGATATATCAGAATCAGGAGCGGCGCCACAAACTCAAAAGCAATGAGAAACAATCCGAAGTAAAAGTTATTAACAAATTCCACATCGCAGTCGTCGGTGTAGTTGATGTTGCTGTCACCTGTTATGGGGGACCAGGCGAAGACGATTGCTGGATAGAACGTCAGGCAGAAGGCCCAGCAGCAGCAGATGAGTACCACCGCCCGACGCCGCGTCTGGACCACCGCGTACCTGAGTTTCAGCGTGACCAGCCGGTACCTGTCGAAGCTGATGAGGATGATGGCCAGGACCGAGGCGAAGGCCGAGGCGTAGTCCACACTCAGCAAGAGCAAGCAGGGCCACTTCCCCAGCACCCACTCGTCCTTCAGCAGCCAGACGAAGTTGAGGATCATGGACCAGCCCACCAGAAAGTCGGCCAGGGAGAGACTGAAGACGAAGTAGTTGGCCACTCGGCTGTTGATGGCCGGGTCACGAATGAAGGCCGTGATGACGATGAAGTTGCCCACGATGGTTACCAGCACGATCGGACAGTAGATCAGCCAGAGAACGAGAACGTGAGCCAGGCCAATACCGTCCTCCTCTTGGGGCTGGTCAGTGCTCCCCAGACAGTCCCCTTGAGGCGAAACCATCGCCTGGGAGATACAAGCATTGTTGGACGAAGGGAACACACCAGACTGATTCATAACGGCCCTGCAGGGTGAGATGACAGAAACTGCCTGTAAACGCCGTGACGCTCCGAGCTACATGCTATAACTCCACCGATGGCATCTTCCTTTATACACGTGTAAACTACGGTATTGCCGTCGCTTTACTACCGAGAGCTCGTGGCACACATTACCTATTAATTTATTTGAACCGCATAAGATCTTGAATTTATTCCCGGCCTTGATGTCCGGAACTAATGCACCAGGATGTGGAGATGAAGATTAATTTCCAGTCTCAGCTCGGGCTCGACACCGAACCAAAGACATGCTATTATAATGACAGCTACCGGTACCAGACTATCACGATGCCGGATCTAGAATTCATGTACATAACTATAATCTCACTTAACGTTTGCCCAACACGCATGTACAGTTATTCTGTACTGTCATTCGCTTCTATAATGATAGGCCTATCACTGCGCAGCTAGAATAGACAACCAACAAACAAACAATTAGACGAAGCGACTAGGGGCCAATTTCATGAGCTGTTAAGCACAAAAACATAGCTTAGCAAAAACAATTCTCCATTTAATATTCATAGTCAGCGAACAACAGCCAAAGAACAATCACTGTTAAGTGACACTGATTCTGCACACAACTCATGGAAATTTGGTTGTATAGTCTTGTTCTTTATTAAATGCTTGGAGTTAGGAGGGCCTGACGCGTTTCGATTCTAGCAGGATCTTTTGTTTATTTTATTAAAAAAGATATTTCATGGTTCATAGCAAATATTTGTGCTAAGCAGGGCCGTAAAAATGGCCCAAGCATTCAATATACAAATTAAGCAGGCTCTACTCGAATTTCCTAACCCAAGCGATTGCTTGCGTGGAAATAGCGCAAGTGATGATATGAATATTCATGCTTAAGATTCCTGGTACAGTTGTTGTTGTTGTTGTTGTTGTTGTTGTTGTTGTTGTTGTTGTTGTTGTTGTTGTTGTTGTTGTTGTTGTTGTTGTTGTTGCTGACTTACTAAAGCTGACGAGACCCCGGCCTCTGTGTACAGCTTAGACTTGGAGGATACAGTGGTGATCAGCCTTGAAACAAGACTGGGCTCCTTTCTGACCGCTTCACACATTCTTACAATCCCCATTCGCGCCAAATATAGTTCTGGCATGTACACACATAGTCTTCCGATTGAAAATTAAGTACTTCCCAATGCTCACCTACTCAATACTTAATACTATACAGAAATATTCTATTCATGTAATTGTGTACTTCTGCCATCACGTTTAATGTGTGTCTTATTAAGGCCCGGTCAAGTATGCTTCCGCGGTGTACTTCGCCTTGGCACATGTAACTTTCTGCCTCTGAGACGGGTTTCACACTGTCAAGACGTAAGTGTGATTTTCGTCTTCATATTTAAACATTTTGTGTACTTCAATCCTTTACGTATGTCATCCTAGCTTGTTCATCTCTATCAGCCAAGCTTGTAGCACACATGGGGTAAGTTTAGGCTCGTGGTCTGGTCAGAATACGTTCTTTGTGCCAGTTTTGTTTGTCTCGTTTTCGAAAAAGTTACGTGTTGAGTACTGTTGACATTTTGACCACATGTCGACTGTTGCATGCACCGTATTCTAGCGACGGCTGTTTAATGCTTCACCGGTCTTGCACATTATCACTCTACCCGATTTAAACAGTACGGAATCTCGATATTACGCTCGCCGGGCCATGTTCGTGTACATGTGTCCCTGGAGGATTGTAGTAATTAATAGCATAAAAAACAAATCCTGTTTATGAAGGTCACAACACAAAAACCAATCCAGTGCGAGGTTGACAATTAATATTGTTATTAATCTGTCACAATAATTGATTAGAATTAAACATGATCAGACGACCGATATGAAATGAGAAAACGCGGATCACGATTTCATTAGGGACCGATTGCTTGGTCATAAATTGTTTTTATAAAATTGTATTTAAAAGAAAATCACTCTTTTCCTGTGTAGGATATCAGAAAATGGGGGAGGGGTAGTCTTGTTCCATTTCTCTGAAACGAGACTCGATTTATTCATTTGTGGCGGTCATTTATTAGGGGTTTTTGCCTTTCGTTATCTGTTAATGAATCCATTTGCCACGGTTGACTAATGGATTTTTGCCACTTTACCGGGCATGCCCAATCATCTCAGGCCGGTCAAATGAAGGATTTATCGGTCATTATGGCCTCAGTTCAGCCCCGCTGTAAATGGAAATGACCAGGCATCATCATTATAAACCTTGTATCTCCTTGGGAAGATTGAAGCTTCTTATTATGATTACAGAATGCATATCAGATATCCAATGCAATAGACAATTCAACGAGTATAATGAAATGATAACAATAAAAGCACGGCAGGTTTCATTTGGCATGCCATTTTAAAGATCGAATATCAACACATGCCTCTTTGGAAATCCTTCCTCCTAAGGCCTAAACAAAGAAATTGTTGTGTTGCCCTCAAGTGGAAAAATAAAAATTTTGGGTCGGTCGGTCGATTTTTATTTATTTCTTTTGCTTTTTTTTTTGCCGACTTTCAAACATTTAAGAATGGTCACCAGGGCTTATAAATCAACGGTCTTGGGTCGTTCTGAGGAGACACGCTTTTTTATTACTAAATGTTACATTTTCTGTCAAAAATTGTGAGTTTTTATACTTTAGGACTAGGACAAAAAAAAAAAAAAAAAAAAAAACCGACCCAAAGTTTTGGCATTTTACGTTCGGTCGCTGAGGCAACTCAACAATTTATTTTTAAGCCTAAATTGACTTATTGAAGGACCCATCGCCGTTGAAATCACGAATATTATTACATGTATGTAAAATCAAAATATTATAATTCATGAGAGAACTAAATGAATGAATGACTTGTTGAATATCAGTCTATGATAAAAATGAAGTCCTTTTTTATTCGTAATAAATCAAATGCTACTAAAACAATAATCACAAACGGTCTTAAAGGGTTTGTACCCAATATACCATACGAATTGTATACTTATAATAATGCATGCAAAATAACAGTCATCTTATAGGATCAGTGATATGATGTCAATTTACCTACTTTTACCGCTGTATAGTCATAGGCTGTAATCACAAGATTTTGCTTTGTATGCACATTAGAATTTACATATTCATAAGCAATGACAGTTACGTCATCAAGCATAGTAACTACACCCATTAAACTAGATGTGATTTTATGTGGTTTTTTTCTGGAGGAACTTTTCCTTTCTATTTGTGTGTGCTGAATATTGTTTCTTTCAGTCAACCAGTAGGCTAAAAGCATTTCTATCTGCCCAACCACATCTGTATAGATTTGCAATTCACTGTAGTGGGTTTCTTACTTGTATAGGACTCTGTATAAAAAGAGCCTTGTATCCAGATTGTTGGTTTAAAATGCAAAATACATTCGCGTTCTGCTGATGGATTCTCCGTATAAAGGCAAGATTATTGACTTGACCGAAAGAAGAATTGTGGGAACCGTTTGTTGAAGCCGACGCACCCTTTTTTTTTTTTTACATTGTATTCCAGTAATATTGTCCAGTCTCGCGGCCTCTCATAAACAGCGCTAGATCCTTGTTTTCATTTTGGGGAACAAGAAAGGCCGTGCTATTATTTCTAAAGAAAAAGAATCCAGGGCAATCCAAGCCTTTATACTGAACGTGCACAAGCATCAGGCCTACGCTTACAGTTGCATCATACTCTTTCGCATTTCCTTTGATTTCTACCGACAAAAAGCCCTTGTTTTTGTTAAGTTTCATACTTTGGTTTTTGTCCAAGAAATGCGGTTAATGGTCAAAGAATATCAAGAAAGATACATCAACAATCATCTGTGAAATTTCCAGTCCCATACGGTGGCCACTTTTTGAGAAAGCAGTGAAAAACGCCCATGATATTCTAAAAACCTTTCCACCGTTATTTGTTTATCTTTAAAAGATCGAAAATGTTTTGGTCATTAGTTTTACTCTTTTTTGGATAAATACAGCATTTCATGCAGAACAAAATTAACAGTAGGTTTCTACCATTACCATCGTTATACTCCGTAAGTTATAGGTAAATCTGTGAAGATTTCTGTTTTGGTAGTCGGTACACTACGGTACCAAAGTATGATAGTACATTTGTATAATTCATAGGATTTTTTTTGCCAATTACAACATAGTGCCTTATGCATAATAATAGTAGTATCTCTACCGTCCATGTATGATTTTGATTTTCGAATCCATCAGCCTTTTAACATCATCACTATATGCCAATGTCGCCTAATCTCCTCATGTTAATCCTTTTAAAAATAAGGTGCAGATGATTTGTGATAATTATAGGAAAAATTTAACTGATATTTCCTCAAAGGCCGTGTAGTTAGGCTTACATTTTGTGATACTTTTTTGCCTACTTGTTTTTGTGATGATAAATGCAATATTCTTCGTACTAATAAACGCAACTTTACCATAGTAACGATGGGAAGACTCGTACCAAATTGATCATAATTGAAGGAGACAATGACTTGTTCATTAGACGAGTAATTTAACATCAAGATAAGCATTAATTAACTGCGCTTAATGTATGATATTACACAGAAAGCCATTAATATTAAGTTAATTAATAGTCAGATTACTGTACTTAAATTCATTTAGTGCAATGAGGCATTGGACATATTGAAGTACGTCAATCTAAATTTAACCTCATAAAAACCTATGGAAAATGACATTATTCGGGTTTTGGCTCATCACTGGAATGCGCACTCATTGGGCCCCTGTTGGAAAAAGGAAATCAAAATTAGGAAAAATACATTAGAAAACGATTTAAACAGATCCATCGTACTTAAAATGTCTGGTTAGATTACTGTATGATTATATGACCTTAATGCGGCTTGAGGCTAGGCTTTGGATTTATTCTGCGACCGCTATTTTGTGTCCTAAATGAAATGAAGAGCTTGAGATACATGGCGAAGCTGGAGCCTTTCTTCGGCTGCGTCATGTGGCCCAATCCCTTCATTTCGTTTTGTCGTCTTCAAAATGGTTGTAGCGAAATAAGTCTGAAGCCTAGCCTCAAGCCTGGTTTCGTAAACGCCCAATGGAAATTAATAATGGCAAACAAAGGTCTCCTTTGTTGCACCTATGCATTTTACATCTTGCTTTTACGTCCCACAATTTAAAAAAGGGCCTTCGACGTATGTATAGCAGTTACAATAATCTTGCATATTCATTGGTTGTTGGCAAGCGAGATATTTACATGCTTAGCATATTTATTCAGTGTGAGCTTAGCAGGTACTTGAAATGTTGCCCCCCCCCCCCATGCAGGTTAACTTGTGTCATAACATTATGTGAATTGTCTTATTCACCATTGTCAATGAGCGATATACGACAGTTGTAATGGACGAACGTTGGGAGCTGTTTCTTAGGTCTCGTTCCCTACCTCTCCAGGCTCGTAACTCATAGCCTGCGGTGCCAGTCCACCTTCCAATACGGCAAGGAAATCTGACCATGCGACCACGTTCCCAAGGCTATTAGTACAGTCTCCAGTCAAGGCGCCTATCTCCTCATCAGCTAACACGCGATCCCAGATATTCAGCCTGTAATGTTTGAACATAGGAATTGCATTGAATAATGGTCAATACTTATTACTCTAAACAAATTTGGAAAATGGCTAATACAAACGGACCAAAAAAAATCCCAAAACCGTATAACCGTGTGTTTAAATTTGAAACTCGAGAACGTAGCAATTTTGTCACTAGTAACAGAAATGCAATGTAAGATTGTGACAAATTGTCTAAAAGGTAATTACGTTAAAGGTTCACTGTAATAAAAACACATCTGAAGTTGAATACATGTTATAAAACTCAACCTGTCTATCTTTGTTTACACTAAAAACTATACATGTATTGTATATAGAGAAAGGATGTATTTTAGACCCATTATTGAGCACCCCACGAAAAACCTTGTTTACGTCACATGTACAGAAGGGGGACTTTTTTGAGGGGCAGGGCATACATGTATCAATGTTGTAACTGTTTCGTCAAAATTAGGAACAATTGCAACTTTTCCCCTTTTTGTTGTTGTTGCTGTTTTATATTGTTTCCAATGATCAATTGAGCTGAACATTTCACAGGCTCGTTTTTATTCCATGACAAATCGAATTTTGAGCAGCCTGCAGCTGCTGCCAACGTTACCAATGTTGTACACGCCCTTTAACAAGCGCAAATTTTAGTGCTTAAACAGTTGCTTGAAGATTACCCCTTCCCGAGTAAAATCATCACCTTGTAACAGGCTCTGCAAAAGGCAGCGGCAAAAGACAAGAACACGTGACTGTCTCTAATTAATTGCCTGTGTAGTTTACTTGATTGGAACTGGGTGAGCAACGGCGAAAAGAATTCTCCGACGAGCCAGCTCGCCACGCGTTTATTCTGGGTGATTGCTCGCAAACAGAATCTTTACCGAATCTACAGGACCGCGGCAAATTCCCAAAAAGAACGAACATTCAAATGACCATATTTTGATTAATTAATTAAATCAATTTGAGGGGAGAGGGGAGGGGTTAACATCAATCGTTCGTTCTATGCTTTGATTTGGTTTTCTTGTCAGTCTTGTCTGGCAGGGAATAAGTGTGTGACACAGCTTTGCACGTTTCTCAAACATTGGCTGATTGCATCAAACTAAACAAAGGGAGCAGATGGATTCTTATATGGAAACATATTTGATCAGAGACGAGAAAAGAAAGCCACATTTATGACTTCGAGTTAGGTCTGTAGCTCTGGGCACCAGACACTCAGTGAAAATTCGATTGTGAGTATGAGTTTTCCCCATGCATTTTATTAGATTATGATATATCCATCATATTACTTGTAGATATCTCCGAGGTAAGTCTCTCTGGAACTGAAGGAACCACCGACGGAGTCTTGCTCCTGGCCCAGGACAAACGCTCCACCGCCCGGTATGGCCTCGGTGCTGAGCCCGCTGCCACCGGCTACCACCGTGCCGTTCAGGTACAGCTGCCATTCCCCGTCTGACAAAAACAAAACGAGTGGAACAATGCAGGGAAAAATTGGTTACATATTATGAACCAAACTTATGAAATGCATCGTGTCCTATGAATTATGTCAAAATGAGGACTTGTGGGTGGGTGAGGGGTAAATGCACTACTACGAAGAATTAGTGCAACGCGAATCTTGTAAAATATGAATACGTTAAAATTATTCACGGCTTAATAAGTGAACGTCCATTAGGCCTACAATGCTCTTAATCTCCAAACCGATATAGTCTTTCTCGCAGGCTGGTTTCGCTTCACATGGCATAGAAACGCGTACTAAACGATGGCCGTGGTTGATAAAAACGACACGAGCAATGGAGATAGCATCGGTCGCATGGCGTGAATAATGTATAAAGGTACACTTAACACCAGAGCCTGGCATTAAGTGTATAGCGCAGACGAGCAACGGTTGTCTCATTGGAACAGAGCGATGCAACTGTTTAATTTCGCATGACTTGGTGCTGTCAGTTTGGGCACATTCAACGAACATATGTGGGGAAGTTAAAGGTAGTATCATACTTTGGTAGCATAACGACACAGAAATCTTCACATAATTACCTATATAACTTACAGGGTATAAAGATGGTGATGGTAGAAACATTATCGTTCCAGAGTTTATACCTGAAATGCTGTATTTATCTATAAAAGAGTAAACACCAGCTAACCAAAAACAATTTTGCTCTTTAAAAGATCAAAAATAGCTCTGATCTTTCTTTTTTTTAATATCGTGGGTGTTTTTTCACTGTTTTCTAAAAAAAAAAAAAATGGGCACCGTATGGGACTGGAAAATTCACAGATGACTGTTACTGTATCTGTCTTGATATGTTTGCTCATGAATCTGCATTTCTTTGACAAAAACCTCCCAAAAATTATGGAGTTACCTTTAAAGATAATATCATACTTTGGTTTTTGTCACAGAAGAACAGATTCATAGGCAGAAATATCAAGGAAGATACAGTCACAGTCATCTGTGAAAACTTCAGTCCAATACGGTGCCCACTTTTTGAGAAAATCGTGAAAAACGGCCACAGTATTTCTTAAGTCTTTTCTCTTTTATTTTTGATCTTTTAAAAGATCAAAAACATTTTAGGTCCTTGTTTTACTCATTTCTAGATATTAGTACACCATTTCAGGTGAACGAATTTTAACAGTAGGTTTCTACCAGCACCATCTTCATACCCTGAAAGTTATAAGTAAATCTGTAAACATTTCTGTTTTGGTCTCTGACCAAAGTATGATACTACCTTTAAATAGATATTGTGAATACTTTTAATCTGTTTACAAAAGTGGTCCTCGTCACACTCTAATTTCGACGTAAAAAAAAACGGTCTCTGTCCCTTCCTCTTTTATAGTGTGTCATGTCTGCATGAAATGTATGGAGTCGGGGACCAGACATGAACATTTGGTGCAGTATTGCTGCATTGATAATTATTGTACGATGCATAATGATGATGTGATCTTCGTGCTTGTGATGAACTCCCATGAAAAGCACGGCAATATGCCGTCATTGCAAAAAAAAAACATCTATGTTACGCCAAGGACAAACAGAGCTAAAAAATTAATTTGCTGCGACACAATTTTTCGAATTTTAAGAGGGCTATATAAATTCCCCTTGTGTATACATGTTGATCATTTCGGCTCCTATTTTCTATTTGTTTTTATTGGTCTGTGGATTGATTAAAATCCGGAGGTTTAATTATTATTCCATGAAATTGAATGCTGTACTATATCTTTGGGGAAATTATAGGGAAATTGTAATAGCAGTTTATGGTACCGTATTTAGTGATGCTTGGTGAACAAGTGGATGGGGTTTTCAGTTCCTAATACCAGATTACAAGGGTTTTATCCGGGATATTTCTCTGGGGGATTTTTCTCATCATCTTTCCATTAAGGTTTTATCGGGAATTCGAGGTACGGTGCCTAGGGCACCTGTACTCTTTGGCTTCATGACTATAAATCAACATCATAATTAGCTACAATTAATCAATGATAAACATATGGTACATCTATAGTCAACAACAATTCAATTAGCAGGGATGAGATTTCTCAGATTAAAATCTTTAAAAAAAAATTGTATCATTGGTCAATCTCATCCGTGAATTAGCCTATTTCGTGTCCCAAGGATGACACTGTTAGCCTCGTTCCCTTGCCAGTTTTGGACTATTGGGGGCCACAGTATAATTTATGCTGGCTGGAAGCCCACCTCAAGCTTTAAAAAGAAAAACGTCTCTGCATATAATTTCGATACTCATGATTCTCTATGGTTTGATTTACATACCTTATGGAGACTTTCCTTTGTTTTCATGTATAGACCAAATCTTTAAACCATTTGTATTTGAACTGTACCCATTTTTTTCATGATGGAATTTGGACCGAATATCCCTTGAATGATAAACTTCAATTTGCCACGGATACAGACACATTGAACTTTTCTTCTTTTGGCATTTTCGTTAGCATGGAAACATTATGTGGACGTCCTTTGTCGTGAAGTCCACACTATGTATGCTACGACTGTGCACCATCTCATTTGAACCCGCCCCCTTCCCAGCGACGGGCCTGCCACTACACTCAATACAAATGGTCTCATATGCAATTACATTAAGAGCAGTATGTACATGGTCAATGTAGCTCGACTTAAAATAGGTTCGTGTCACTGCATTCTTCCCCTCACTCAACGTTTTCGTAATCGTAACGTAACGTAATCGATCGTAACGTAACGTAATCGATCATAACGTGACACGACGGCTCCAGAATGTTTCAACCATAGACAAATAATGATTAGTCCAAGACAAAACCACAGTTCAAGTTGAATAGGTTGCTAGCCAGTCTGCCTATAAGCAATAAATTAATACACAAAACCACCGGTGGAAGAGAGTGCTCGCTCGGGCTCAGCTGGAACCGTCAACAACCATTATTATAAAACTCATTTTTCTCAATGTGTCTGTCCGACTAGTTGAATTGTTACATCAATTTGAAGCCCTTTCCATGAACTGCATGTTTGTATTTGAATGAAGGGAAATTTTTTTTTAATGGACATTTTAATGGTCTGACATGAATGTATACCACTTAGCGTGTATTAATTACGTGGTTTGTAAATGCGCATTCATTTGGTTGTAGAACAGAAACTACCCGCACGTATACATTTTGATTCCGGTTTGACTTTCTGCTAATAGTTTGCATTTGCAGACACTAGTATTTCTTAAAGGGATGGTACAGAATTGGTAAGACAAAATACACTTCAAGATCACAGATTCACATAAAACTTACACAGTATACTGTTGATGATAGGAGAAAACATCCCACGAATTGTTTTTTGTCTGAAATGCCATATTCGTTAAGAAAAAAATGATTTTTTTTTCCCGATTGGAATAAATCGCGTAGAAGCGTTTTATTTATTCGTTGAAATGTGTAAACGGGTTTTTAACTATTTTCTCGTGACCCAGATGGCTGATTGACCTCAAACTTCTACAGGGTTTGTCAGTTAAGGTATATGATGGATTGCATAATTAATGTGTTTTCACTGTCAGCAACGGTTTTGTCAACACAACCAGTTCTGTACTATCCCTTTAAGGGTAGTATAATGTTATGCTTATAATTATCATATCTATTTTATTGCAGTCGTTGCATTTTGCATGTGTCACATTTTGTTTTTCAGTCTATGAAAACGTTTTTTATTCAAAGATCACGAAGGATCCGGTCTACGATTTTAAACCAGGGGTGGATTTTCACCAAACTTCGTAACTTGTCAATCGTAGGACGTATGATGCATTGCAGCCCTACGTAGAGATACGATGGCTTCTCCGTCGTAACTCGAGTTACGATGGATCGTAGGGCTTTGTGAAATTTTCCATATTCGTCAAGAACTGCAACAATTCAACGTTGTACCTTTATGCCGAGATTCTTAGTCATATAATAAACTAGTTGCCAAATGCATTAGCGTTGCACTGCACGCAGAGTAACACTTCGCGCTAGCCCGGAAGACATTTATCTTAAAGATGAGGGAATGGAACTGGTTTCCCGTAATTAACGCACGTGGCATGATCCTAATGGTTTCCTCAAAGTTGCGTTTCTTCGGACATCGGCAAATATTAATTGCCCTATGTCTATAGAAACTCGTTAGTTAAATATAAATCTTGACCCTTGGCAAATATGAGTAAATGGGGGACTTCGCTGGCAGGGGAACGAGTTTCCCTTTAAGGCAAATTCAATCAGCAAGCTGGCCGGCAATACACAGATGGCTCCATAAACTCGAGCGCTCCCATCTCCCCTAATGTGCCCGGTCGTATACGATGTGTTTGCTGATCGTGCCTACCTGCACTACTCCACGTGAAGACTAGACTGTTCCACCAGCCATTGTCCACTGCCACATCGGTGAACACAACCATCCCGTTCACGTAGATCTTCAGTGAGGCACAGTCGGTCACCGTCAGCGCGTTGTCGAGGAGACTAGCTCCAGTCTCCGAGCTGTAGATGCATGGAAGAAAAAGGGCAAATCGAATGTTCATGTTGAGTGTTTCTTCGTGTTCGTGAGCTAAAGCAAGGAAAGAAACACGTCGAACCCCGGAGCAATTCATGTTCATGTTTTTAAAAATTACGCCCGAGTGATTTCCAATCGGCCATGCTGACAGGGAAGTAATTTCAAATCGTGCCATGTTTCATCTCCAGCTCGTGCCAGGGCCTGACTTTCAGACTCTCCCGGGGGCTTCGCGTCGTGCATCGGGCCAAAATGTGCTCACTCCGTGGATCGACGAGAACGAGGTCAACGTGGGAAACTTTATTATCAAGTTGTAGGCAAAGATAAGAGAGAGAGTGGTTACACTGAACTAGTTCAAGATGCAAAACCCGTTTTATTTAAGCGACATTTATAAAAGTGAGAAACAGGTGCAAAATGATGCACAACCCGGAGGATTATGAGTTAAAAAATGAGATATTTAAGCCAGATACATTTTTCTGGTTAAATAATTAACTTGCATATCAGTGTGAAGATTAAAGTCATTTGGTGCCGGAAACAGCTGGCCACGTGTTTTTGAACTTGGAGAAGTTTCCAGTCCCAACAAAGAACGCTTACGACAAAACCAGAACCTCTTTGGGATTTTTTCGATGAAGGGGCTGATGTTTCTGTATAAAGTGGTGCGTACTTGCTGGCTGGCCGGTTAGCGGCATACGAGATGGGCGTTCCAAGATTGGTAGAGCGCGTTGACCGGAGCCACATGGACAAGGTGACGGCCGGCATTTCCGATTGCCCGGTCCGAACGACGGAGAAGTCGGACGTCAGGGAGTTGGTGAAACGAAGTCGGAATTCCTGGGAAATCTCTGCCCATATTTCACCAAAAGAGAAAAGAAAAAGAAGGAACTGTCAAAGCATTTTATCGATGTATCAATGTTGAAGATAATGACAGGAAGGTACATAGGCCTATGTTTCTAATGAGTGTGTGTGTTTGGTTGTGGTATAAGGAGAAGCACTTTTCCATTAGCTTGTTTTTCTCTAGTTTGCCAGGTGGATGTTCACCACATTCAAACATGGCAATGCTACCACCTCCTACAATTATATGTTTGCTTGACTACCACGTGATTTAGTTATGTTTGTCGTGCATTATGTAAGGTAGTCGCTCGTCTCGGCATGACATGCTTGGTATCATTCCTACTGTCTTCTACATTATGTCTGCTTGAATGTTTGTTCTGTCAGGTGGTCGGTCGCTTCAGTAGGACATGATATTGCTGCATGTTTTCTTCTACAATATGTCTACTTGTCTGTCTGTTCTGTCAGGTGGTACGGTCACGAGCCTATAGGTAAGACATGACATTGCTATTGTATTCTACAATGACGTGGTGCTAGGGTGTCTGTTCTTTTACTTTAGGTGATTGCTCGCCTGAGCTGACATGGTATTGCCATACTGTCTTCTACAATATGTCTGCTTGTCTGTCTGTTCTGCTAGATGGTTGCAGGCCTCGGTAAGACATTACATCGCCACCACCTTCTACATCTGACTGCTTCTTTGTCTGTTCTGTCAGGTGGTAGCTCGCCTCAGTAGAGCATGACATTTTTACTTCCTTCTATTATGTCTGCTTGTCTGTCTGTTCTGTGTGGTGGTTACTCGCCTCAGTAGAGCTTGATATTATTACTGCCTTCTACAATATGTCTGCTTGTAAGTCTGTTCTGTCAGGTGGTTGCTTGCCTCGATAAGACATGGCGTTGCCACCACCTTCTACATATGTCTGCTTGTTTGTCTGTTCTGTCAGGTGGTTGCTCGCTTCAGTATTAGACATGGTCTGCCGCTGACCTCTACATTATGTCTGCTTGTCTGTCGGTTCTGTCAGGTGGTTGGTCGCCTCTTTAAGACGTGAAAGTTCCCCTTTTACTGATTTCCCTTCAAGGAGAATGTCCATTCCTATAATCATCAGCTCCACTGAGCATACCCCCTCACCTTGAGTGGCTTTGCCTTTTAGAGTTAAGGACGAACACTCCATTAAGCAAAATAAGGAGCTAAGATCCTTAGTGGAGGTAATATTTATCCTGCGGACTCACATAATTAAGTTATATTGTACGTAAAATCTGAAATACTTGGATTGATTAGAATTTTCATGACAGTGTGTTAAGTAACCTCATTGGAAGTATGAGGACGGTTTATACTAATTACATGTACATGTTTGGAGTTAGGAGGGTCTGACGCGTTTCGATCCTAGCAGGATCTTTATCGAAGGCTGAAGATTATGTTAGGATCGAAAGGCGTCAGGCCCTCCCAACTCCAATCATTTTGTAAACTTCATGTCATTATTTTGGCTGATGATGAGCAGTTTGCAGCAGTATTACTTGTACATGTACATGTACTTGTACATGTACATGTATTATACGCTCCCCAAAAGGTTTGTAATACAGTGGCGCCCCTCCAAGTTTGGCTTTTCATGGGTGCGTATTTTGGCTGTGTTAAGCCCTGGTCGCATGAAGTATGAACTGGACTGTATAGGATTTCAGCTTCCCAGCGCAAGAATACCTTAAATGCTAAAGTTGAACAGGACAACCCGAGCACGGGCCTGTTGGCCTCATTCACGGTGCATCCATCCTACATTCGAAGCAGTGCAATCAAAATCGAGGCTTGGATTCAAAGTAGTCTGGTACCCGTTCCAACGGGTATAAGGTATGCACCGTGAGAAGGGTCTAGATACCCACCTGTCTCACAGAACCTTCCCGTGATTCCTGGTGGACACAGACACTGGTAGTCATCGATGACGTCATGGCACGTGGAGCCATTGGCACACTGATGACGTAGGCAGTCGTCAATGTTCGTCTCGCACTGCTTCCCCTCAAATCCTGACGCGCATGCGCAGTTGTAGCTTCCTGGAACGTTTTCGCAGCTTCGTTAAAAGAAAAAGAAGGAAGAAATATGTTATTTTCATTTCTTCTTTAAAAGGTGGCCATTTTGGTCGCCACGTCAACTTGTTGTCTAAGCATGTTCAGGTGACTGAAAACGATAGCAAGACAACAAGGTTTATGTATTTCTGTGGATGGCCCGGCCATGGCGGCAGCTTCCGTTAATTTCTGGGGCCAATTTAATAGAGCTGCTTAGCACAAAAAATCGCTAAGCATGATATTCTGCCTGGAGGGAACCAACAGCCAAAATATAATGAAAAAAAATTAATGAAGAGGCAAACATAACCCACAGAAATGGTAGGTCAAAAAAGGGTTTGTCAGAAAACCTATAAAACAACCCCAACTTGTTGTGCACAAAGCAATTGGATTACTGCTCTCAGTTACCCAGATGACATCACAGTTTTGCTCATGAATATGAAAATTCTAATTAGCATACAAACCTAAAAACCTGTTGTCAACCCTGAAACAGTGTGAGGAAGTGGATAAAATCAAAGGACCATGTAACAATTTATTTTTGGCACATGTTCAAGCCATAATATTCCTATTGCGTAGACCATTTAAATTCTAGTAATGAAGACATTATTTTGATTGGTATATCCAAACATTTACTGTACCTTCCTCCATTTTGGCAGGGTTGAGAATCGCATTCATCCAAGTACGTCTCGCACCGGAGTCCGTGGTACCCCAGCGGGCACAGGCACAGGAAGGACCCGGGGATATTGATGCAGAACGCCCCGTTCAGACAGGGGTCCTGGTCGGCACACAGGTCAGGAAGATTCTCACACAGTGGGCCCCGGAATCCATCCACGCAGTCGCACTCGAAGCCATTAACCTGTCAACAGGTAAGTTAACTTATACACTTGAACATAATTGTATACTTAATTTATATTTTTGGGTAAACAGATTGGGGGGAAATCAGGCCATAAAGTCGCTCTACTTTGGCCTGTAGGGGAGGGAAACATTTTTTTAGTCTGATCAGCAGAGTTTGGGCTTTCACGTTTGGATGAAATCAGGCACTAAATTCGCTGTATTTTTGCCCTGTAGTGGAGGGGTACTATTTTTGGTCTGGCACCGGTCAATTTGGCCGTAATTGTATGTACGCGTATTTTTCTTTTAATGTTCTTTTTGGCAAAATGTCATCGGTTAACCTATGCAAAATTGAAAAGAAAATTGACGTTTTGACCTTTATTTTTCCGTGTTGGACGATTACCTCAGAAATTTGTGAGTATTTCGAATTGTTTTTGTTTAATGGGAGACATTGGAGAACCGGTCTTCAAGTCAACAGCGCACGCGCACGCACGCGCAAAACAACGCGCGCATGCTCACAATTGCACAAGCATGCTTTTGCGCGTGCGCTGTTTACTCAAGATCGATTCTCCAAAGTCTCCCATTGGCCATTTTGCGTGGGAGCCTGTGGGAAATTATTTAGAGGTCTGCACCCTTGTACACTGAAAAAAAATAATTTCTCACGCGCTTTAGCAATGGTCCCATGCACAAACCTATGCACGAAGGTAGGAAACTTGACCGCATGTTACTGACTATGTCAAACATAATCAATGACCGTTTCATGTCACAACTCATGTTGGTCCATGCAGTTTGCCCGGGCTTGTCTATGAGCGTGGCATGAAACAGTCTTTAATATGTTGGGCGTATAGTCAGTGAATTGCGGTCAAGTTCCCAGCCTTCGTAATATGGTTTGTACACGGGCTCATTGCTTAAGCGCGTGATGATTTTGTTTTAGTGTGTAGATCTACACACTAAAACAAGTAAATAGGTCCAAATCAGGCCGCGGAGCTCATACATTTTTTGTATATCCTCAAAATATTTTATAAAATCATTTTGCTGGGCCCTACATGTGAAGTCTTGTAAAGAAAATGTATGGAACCCGGCCACCAGAGTTTGGACTTTCAACTTTGAGCTGTTTGGATGAAATAAGGCCCTGAATTCGCTCTTCTTTGGCCTGTAGGGGAGGGTACATTTTTTTTTTATTCTAGCACCAGTCAACATGGCCATTTTCAGGGTATTTTCCTTTGGATGGATTTTCTCAAAAAGAAAATTGGTTTCCCTATATAGAAAATTGAAAGGAAAATGAAAATTGAAGTTTTCAGCTTCATTTTGGTGTATAGCTTGAGTGTCTGAGAAACTTCTGAGTATTATAAAAAAAAAATTAAATTGGCCATTTAGCATGGGAGCCTATGTGAAATTATTTCGCCTGTATTATGAAATGTATACTTAATAAATTGTGAGTAATTCATGCCATCTTCAATATTTGCAAAACAATGGAGTGATTGTGAGTGAGAATATACCTGGTCCTGGCATCTGGCCTCGTTATGACAGGGATCAGACGAGCACTCGTTGATTTCCACCTCACATAGATCGCCATGGTAACCAGGAGCACAGACACAGTCAAAACCACCAACTATATATGCACACACGTGTAAGAAAGATTGTCATTTGATTGGACGGTTGTATGTCACGTGATATTTTATAAATAGACAAATTCATGGAGTTACGTGACAATCGTTGAAATTTGTTCCATTCACCATGCATTTTGGTACCAAGTTTTGTTTGTTCCATTACACGCAAAGGACTTTAATATGTAATTGGTCAACAGAGGGCGTGTGTTATGCCTATGATAACTATAGGGGTGCACCACACTAAATAAATTCCCATTGACCTTAGTGTAAAATCCCTCAACTTCACAGTTCAAAAAACCCCATCCAGAAGTTTCTCAGTTGTTGGTGCAATAGTGTAAATGATAGTGTGAACTCTCATCTACCCAATTCTTTTCAATTTTTGGTTGGGTAACCAATTGGATTTTTTGCTAATTGCCCCAAGAAAAAAACACCCCCGAAATGTCCTTCTTCCGTAACCGACTTGTTATACGAGTTTTCATGAAGCAACCCTCCACGTTCAAGACAATGTAGGACCGGATTTTAAACCAAAATATCTCAAGTCTCCACAACAGGCTGAAGCACTGAACCCCCAGGTTGTCATAACCAGTCAAAATTACACAATATATTAATTGCACGACCCCCCAAATTGCATATTTAAAAAACATTTGAGGGTACACACATTATGATAATCAGCTCGGCGCATTGATTTTTAAGCTATTTAGTGTGGTGCATCCATTATAAAATGGCGACGGGTTCAAGCAATTTTGTTTTGCAGAATGACCGGGGAATTTGTCGAATTACTTGACGGTGTTTATATGAAACAAATACTGAATGTTTTTCATTCCTGCAATGGAAAGAATATTTTCATTCGTTGAAACATGACATTTTCCAGTCAACTCATGGAAATATTTTTACCATTGCACTCATAAGCATTCAATATACAGCGAACTGACTTAATTCTGCTTCATTGGCCCTTAAAGGTAGTATCATACTTTGGTTTTTGTCAAAGAAGTACAGATTCATGGGCAAAAATATGAAGGAAGATACAATGACAGTCATCTGTGAAAATTTCAGTCCCATACGGTGCCCACTTTTTGAAAAAAAAATCGTGAAAAACGGCCACAGTATTTCTTAAGTCTTGTCTCTTTTATTTTGGTTTTTTTTAAAGATCAAAAAGATTTTCGGTCATTGTTTTACTAATTTCTGGATAAATACACCATTTCAGGCGGAAAAAAATGTTAACGGTAGGTTTCTACCAGCACCATCTTCATACCCTGTTAGTTATACGTAAATCTGTGAACATTTCTGTTTCTGTTTCTTACCAAAGTATGATACTACCTTTAATCAAACAGAGTAGACGAATAAAGAGAGCTTCCACTTATGCGAAAAGCTCGAATTTAGATTCATTATTGTTTTAGATTTTAAATGATAGAGACGGAGTCTGGTGGTCGGACCCTGGGCTGAGGTTTTGGGAAAAGGGCCTTTGTATCAAGTCTGACAATGGTGAGAACTCCGCTTGCCATAACTGAGATATTTCCCACTACATACCGACCAGCCATCACATACCAGTTGATAGAACTCTACTCCGTAAGCTTCAGCATGAATCAAAATACCTACTTATTGTGGTTTGCAACATTAAACAGCTTAACAGTGCCCGAATTTCTTGTCATAAAGGGTAGATCAACCGAAAAGAGCCAGCCTCATTACAAAACTGGCTTCAAGAATTCTGACAACTGATTCGCTGCCCCCCTAAGAAACTCAAACGGAATACCTTGATCAACACAGGTGGCATTGAAAAGGCAGGGTTGGGACCGGCACTCGTCTATCTCCGTCTCACACATAGTACCAGTGAAATCGCTGGTGCACTGGCAGTGGAAGGTGCCCTTGTTGCTGCTGCAGGTTGCACCGTGCTGACAGGGATTGGACTCGCACGCATCGATCTCTGAAATGTAACAAGATTTCTGTCAGTTATTCACAAGCTTGTGTCGTCTTAAACCCTGTAATATTCATTTGCATTCATGACCCTCTTTGTGCAAAATTAGAATAGTGCGTAGAACATTTTTTCCCTGTAATTATGAGCTGAAATATCTCGAACAAAACAAACGACCCATGGTTGTTTGTAGAAGGGATGAAAGCAGTCGGCAATTTTTTTTCAGTTTAGGCTTTATAATTAAGAGCACGGCTGCAAGTTCAGTAAAACACACTGTGTACACAATTTAATTTTATGGTTTATGTTACATTTGATTTTGACAGGCTGCACGATACACATTGTTACAATGCCCACTGGTGCAATTTTATTTTAATATTACCAATTCATCTTTATTGGATTAATTTTCACCAAGACTCTTTCACAGTTTGTAGGAAACGCGCATTATATAGGCAGCCATTATTATTTGATGTGTCATTAATTTTGATTATTTTTTAAGTAACACCACCTTCGCACTGGTCTTCAGATGTGGCACCTTCAACAGTCGTCGTACTGCTTCCAGGACACGGCAGGCAACGGGTCTGTTGCTCCTCAGGCTGATACGATGCCAGTGGGCAAGAGTGGCAGGGACCCAGGCCTGTCACGCTAAACGTGCCCGGTCCACAGACGGCTGTGTGTGAAATACAAGAAAAGAAAAACCAATTCTTCATACCATAAACTGGAGTTTGAATCATTTTATCTAAACCTGGTCTTGTTGTCATTTTCTCGAGGTCAGAATCCGAAGATGCCTCACCTTGGCAGTCGGCTCCCGATCGTGTTCCCTTGGCCGGGGTGGTTGTTCCCTCCCTGCACGGGTAGCAGCTTGTCTGCTGGAAGGATGGCTGGAAGGTTCCCCGTGGACATGGCCGGCACGTGGCCAGCCCAGTCGCAGAGTACGTGCCCGGCTTGCACAGGGCTGAAAGAGGCAGGTAAGTTTAATAAATACTAGTTTTTGCCAAACTTGTGTAGACTAACTAAACCTCACTCCTTCATATACTTAATCACAAACAAGCCATCAGCCTATTCGTGAACAATTTGAGAACAAAATTGCAAAGCACTAGATGTCGTGTCATCGGAGTTGGGCCTTTCTCACGCCCTCTCGTGGTGGTGCACGTATTGCAAGAAGCCAAGAACCAACCCGTAATCGGTTTGTTAACCATAGAACGAGAGAGTTTCAATCAGTCAATAGACAAAGGCATTTGCCTGTGGTCTCCTCCTCAAATTATACACCTATGGAACCACTGGTGCCGTTCCCACCACAGCCAGCCTTTCCAGTGCTGCTGCTTTCAGTTCGGTGGTATCACACCCTGACCATACTCGGATGTTGTCCACCCAGCGCACCTTTGGTCGGCCCACAGAGCTTTGAAAGGGGGAATACTACATGTACAAGGTCGTAAGGACTCATTGCACCCAGTCCTCCGGAGAAACTTACGTCGGCAGTCCCCTTCCTCCTTGGACTGCGCTGCCAAGGTGGACGTTTGCCAGGGGCAGCGCTTGCAGTGATCCTGCCCCTCTTCGTCTTGGTACGTGCCCCCCTCACAGACCCTACACGTCTGCCGCCTGGTGTCCAAATAAAACCCCACGGGGCAGTTAACTGCGAACGTGAACAGATAATAATAATAATAATAATAACATATATAGCGCACTTATCCGGAAAAAAAACGATCAAGGCGTCTACACAAACAAAATTAGCATGCACAAGTCATTATAAAATGACTAGTGATTGAGAAGTAGATGAGATTTCGGTTTTCTTTTGAAGCTGTCCAAGGATGTTATCTGACGGATTGTAGCAGGGAGTTTATTCCAAATGGCAGGTGTGCTGCCTTAGCGAAGGCACGCTGACCATAGCGGATTGTTCTAGTTCTTGGTTCTGCTAGCAAGTATGGGCCTGATGATCTATGAACCCGACCTGTTTGCTTGAGGGTGATAAGTTCACAGAGATACTGAGGAGCACGACCATGCAGGATCTTGAGCACAAGGAGTCAGAGTGAAAGATAACATGACCCATTGGTTAGATACGTTGAGACTATGACAAAATCGAGTCGTGTGTCGGGCACAGTATTATGCAGGGTGTGCCACGCTGTAAACCACTAAGCGAAATTCAAATTATAAGTTAAAATGAATAATTGTGACCGATTTGGGGGCAACTCTGAATCTTTTTGAGAACAAGAAAAAAAAGGACAAAAGCCAGCTAGCTTTATCATTCCAGTTATAGCGTGTGACGGGGTAAAAAGTGTAACGCGATGCCCAGTACTGTTTGTGTGTTTGGCATACCAGAGTAAAACATGCCATAATCTGAGTTTGTATATCTCTGATAGTTTTGAGAAGTTCAATATGTCATATCAAACAATGGCCTATACTAAAGAAAACCAAAATGAACAGGACAAGTGAAGAAGTAAGAAGAAGGTGGAAATTGCTGGCCCTGTGCTAAGGATTGAAGACAATAGCAACTGTATGGCTGCACTTTCCTGGACTCAGAAGGTGGAAGGTAGAAGTTAGTCGCCCAAGGACAACGTGGAGGTGGACAGTGGAAAAAGAAAGGAAGAAACTAGGGTGGAGGTCATGAAACGATGCCAATAGCTAGAGAAAGACACGGCTACATTAAGTAGGAGGCCTGAAGCCTATAGCCACAGGCCCCAAAGAGGATAGGTGATGAGGTGAGGTGAGGTGAGATAGTGTTGGATACAAGAATCAGTTAAGTTCCACACTCACTGCATTTGGTAGCGTCTTGAACCACGGCGCCCGGTCGGCACAGTGGAACGGCCTGGTGAGCCGCCGTGAATGAGTCCTCAATGACCGGCATGGTTTGGTTGTCAACCACGAGACGCAGTTGACCCGTCCTGGACAGTTCCTCATAATCATTCGTTATTTCCTCTACTGTCTCTGCGGCGCTGGCCATTTGGATCTCGTAGATGTTTTCATCCTGAAGATAAACCGACCATGGAAAAGCGTTAAAACAAGTCTGCACGATAGACCCCCCCTCCCCCACTTTAATTGTGTGTGACGTCACAAGCTCCAAGCTCCAACAGCGCCCTCACACTGAGGTCAAAGGAAGACCTTTCATTGGCTGAGATGAGTTGTGCGCTTCTCGAGCTTGCGCAATTAAAGCATGCAATCTGTGTGAATGCGACATGTGGAACGGGATATTTGGAGTGACATTTAGCACCTAGTGTCCCAAGTTTGCGAAAACAAGGGAAACACCCACGTCTATAAATGCTGTTTAAGGTATTTAGCTTGCTGCCAAATTAGAGAGAGAGTTCCACACACCGATATAAATTGTTTTCTCAATTTGTGAAAGGAAGATCGGACTTCCATCGCCGACCGCGAGAAAATGATGAAACCAGCTGATTACACAGCGTGTTTCTTACCGGTTCCCGAATCTGGGCAGACACGGTGAAGTCTATGGTGACCTCGTTCTCAGCGTCCAGGGAAGCACCGCTGCGTTTCCGTCGTCGCCTCTCGTCAATTTCGCCACAGTACACAGTAACGTACTCAACTCTTGGCACACCCAAAAGAGAAGAGGAAAGAAAATAATGATTAAAACTAAATAAATGAAAATAAAATCAAGAGGCAGTCCTCTGAACCATATTCAGAAATCCTCAATTCTGTTTGCAAATACTGAGTACGAAGTACGCAAATATACAGAATGTGTAAACACACAATAATTATAATCAATTCGTCCGTTAAATGAATATTTGCAAAATGGCGCCGCCTGTTGGCTAAAAACTGCCAATTGCCAACATTTCAATAGGAGACTTTTGAGACGTAAGCGGCAGCAGACTGAACTTCCTTTTTTTTGCTAGCTCTGAGCATACGCGCGCAAAATTGAGCATGCGTGCGTTGTTTTGTGCGTGCGCTATCAAGTTGATGACCCAGTGAATAGTGTTTTTTTATCGCTTCCTTGTGAGCCTTTTTATAGAAAAGTTCCAGCTTGGTCTGAAATTGAGGTCACAAAGTTCTCCACTCACTCGCAAGCATTTTTCACGTCGCAACCCCCAGTTTTACCAAAGAAGGTATCCTTGAAGTTTTGCACAAAGGCAGCCTTGATCAGGCGCTGTGTCTTGGCGTTCGTGCAGTCGCCCGCATAGTACCGGCTCTGCATGCCCAGCTGGCGAACTCCGTTTGGGGGAAATTTTTCTGGATAGAGATAAAGAAAAAAATATACTTTGACCGAAGATGTTACCTTTACCCACTCATTCTTCCACGAGGAAACATCTTGATTATAGTAGCATGTGTATTATTGCAAATACCCATACAGGTGCATGATTAATTAATACATCAAACTTGTCACAAATTTCAACATGTGAAAGACAAATGGTGTTTCTTCTGGTGGGTCCGGTCTGCTAAGACCATGTCTCAAAATGGAGGCTCTAGAATCTGGATTTAGGGTGGAACTTTGATATTGTTTTGAAGAAGAAAAATTGAGCTTCAATTCAGCCTTTGCGAGAATCAACAATCCTGTATTTTAAAGTTTTGGATGTCAAGGTTTTGAAAAGACTCGTAACGGTTTAAACTCTAAAGCATCCTTGCATGTGGTCACGTGAGGCCAACACTCTCTAGAGGCAAAACCAAACTCTCAGACTTTATTTTACCAGAGCAGTCAGGCCAAGGCATTGGCCCATCGGGGATGGGTTGCCATTCTCCCCCGGTGCAGATATAAATGTGGGCTGGCGTCTCAGCGAACTCGTAGGCGTCGTTGCAGAAAACCTGGCAGAACTGGCCCATCAGCCACTCGTCGCACGCCCGGCCGCCGTTCCGTGGTTCCGGGTATTTTGTGCAGTCGAGGGCTGAGGATGGATGCATACACGGAGAGAAAGAAACAATGAGTCAATGTCATGTATAAACAACAGAAACCTAACTTCAGAACAGAATAGGAAGTTCGTGATTTGGTGTTGGCTTTTTCTGAAAGGGGATGCACCTCATAGCTGCCCGTGGAAATGCGCAAGGTTTGTGCTTAAAATGAAGAAAATCAAGAAATACTTCTCCCTTCTCAGAGCACCAAGAAGGGTCCCTTTTCAAGGATGAAGCAAAATCACCTAGAATGGACAACCATAACGTTTGCTTCTCTCGACATTTGTATGGTTCGGTCCTAGACAGTTGAATTGAGACGCCTCACCTCCGAGGCGAATCGTGAAGCGGCACTCGGCTGTGTTCCCGGAGGAGTCCGTGGCTGTGTAAGTTACCAGATGTGTACCCCAAGGCAGAGAATCTCCAGGTCTAATTAGAGGCTGGACGGCAAACAAAATCAAAAAGAAAACCGAGGAAATCAAGGTAAATGTGTGAATGAAAAGAAAGATACATTTCCTGGTCCTCAAAGCTCAGCTAATTCTACTCGTACTCGTAGTGTCGTGCCTTTGAATGTGAAAACTGCGGTGCTGGGTAGCTCAGGTATTCTGGCACTAGTTTTCAACACGTCTGATTGGTGTGTGACATGTGGGGTTTGGGTTCGGATTCCTTACTGTTTCAATGACCAGATCTTCCTTGGAGTTATCGGAAAACACGGGCTCTTCCCACGTCACGACCGTTTCCTTGGTGCTAGAGGTGATGTCCAGGATGGCATCGGGACAGCTATCCACGATGGGTAACTGCGTGTCTGTAGAGAGGAAAATGAAAACCAAGACGTCATTCTATTTCTTTGTTATCCTCTGGCAGGAAACAACAAAGAAACAAGATTCCGCAACGAACAGAGAACATTTACAATTTGGGACACCGTCAACAAAGGGCTAGCTGGAGAACTCAGTTGGTCGAGCGCCGGTGCGGTATTCTGGTGGTAGCAGGTTCAAGTCAGGCTTAGTCAATTTCCTTTTTAAACCTTTTAAAGATTCCACAACGAACAGTGATAATTCACAATTGAGACCCCGCCAACATAGAGCTGGTGTTCTCAGTTGGTAGAGCGCCGATTCGGTATTTCGGAGGTTCGAATCCCGCTCCAGTCAGTTGTCTTCGTTCACATATCAAACTCCACAACACTACAAAGTATTAGAATAAGAGTTAATGTTGGCTGGTATCAGGAGTTCTCTTCAGAGAAAATTGAAAGGTGTGTCTGTTTTATTCCACAAGGTCACAAGAAACTTGTTGGTCGTGTGACAGGTGCTCTATGATCCTAAAGCGTCTCCAACCACTTACCTTCCACCGTCACTTTGAAGGCGCAGCCGTTGCTGAGGCCTGCTGTGTCCGTCACGGTATAGGTGACGACCGTGGTCCCGATGGGAAACGTGTGGGGCGACGTGATTCCAGCGGGCTCGGACACGACGGTGAGCGCAGCCGTGCCGTCCAGGTTGTCACTGATGGTCGGCCGATCCCAGAGTACCTCGGCCCACGAAAGTCCATCAGCTGCTTCTACCACCACCTTCCCTGGACAGGTCACCTGCGGGGCGACGTCATCTACAAGACAAGGACACTTTCAACATTGGCTTCTGCTTTATAACCACGTGGCTCCCCTCGTTAGCCTTATACGAACAGTGCCCTCGCGTGCGAAAAATTGTAGAGGACCACCTACCTCATTTTTATTTTGAATCCAAATATCAAGGCTAGTTATTAGGCTTACACACCAAGATGTTTCAAGGTTACTAATACTGATCAGAATGTACTTGATCTTGCACTAAGTTCCAAGAGTGCTTACTGCTTCCACTCGCATCATGTGCTTTGTGGGAACATGAAAACATGATTAGACAGGTACCTGATTAGTGAGGCACATCCATTCCCTCACCCCCACCCAACTACCAACGGGCGACTCAGATTAAAATGGACGGCAGTTGTGATGTGCTCAATGTACATCAGACACCTGAGCAATGTTTCTTGAACATGTTAGACAGGCGTAAAGGGACGTAGCCTCGACTGGAATCGAGTCCAGCCAGGGGTGACTCCATCACTGCCGTCCCTAAGAGGCGCCCTACCTATACATGCAAACATGTTCTCGTTGAGAGTCCAGTTGCCACTGGCCTGGCATCTCTTGTACGGTGGCCCTTCCCTGCGGAATCCACTGTTGCACTTGATGTGGCACATGGATTTCACTGGCTGCCGACTGGTTGCACACACGTCTGGTTGGATGGTTCCATGTTGTACGGTGGGCAGCAAGGGACACGTTATGGCTGCAAGAGGAAACACCATCGCATACCTTCTTAAATCTTGAATACACATTCATTGGATATAAATACGATGAAAGTATCAACATGCCTAGAATACTTTCTTATAATTGAAGAGGATACTTTTCTTCATAATATAGCTATTCGTATCATGCATGTCACTGTTTGTCGATGAGCTGTATTTTGTATCATTACACGTGCTGATTATTTCCATGTGTACTGTGATCTTTGTTCTTTGATGTACTTATAATGTGCACAAACTTGTAAGTTTCCGAATAGGCCATTTTTGGGGAACACAGTATTACGTCATGCCAAAAATTCAACATGTTACAATAATGTATTACATACCTGTCCTTAATTAAGTACAATTATTTAAATTCATCTTAACCTACTAGATTCTTTATTACTAATAAAATCATGGGATTTATGTTCTTAAGGAGATCATACAAAACGGAGGCTCAAGTTCAGGCTCCGGCTCAAGTTCGTGAATCCATTCTCAAATAGAGGCTTTTGGCTGCGGTTCAGAAGTAGATTCTCTGGTTTGAAAAGGAAAGCAGAGTTTCAGCTTCAGTGAAAAACCACAACCTATATTTTCAGCATATGGATGTCAGAGCCGGAGCCCAAGCCTGAGCCTCCGTTTTGTAAATCCCCCTATGTGCACACAAAAATGGCTTTCGAAACAGCGCCCTCACTAGACAAAAAAAAGGTCTGTACAATGATTGGTGAATATTTATTTACCTCTGCATCTGAAGTCGTTTCCAGACCACTGACCGGTCTCCAGACAGGCACGATTTCTGTTGCCCACTGGGTTGTAACCCTCAATACACGAAAACCTGCAGCAATGATTAGTCACAAGGAAACATATTTCATATCATACATGGACTCCCAGATTGTCCCCATTCTTAAGATGAGAAACTTATGGCATTTTACGAAATGAGGCAATTGACTAGTCCTAGTCTAGGTGATTTATTATGCTATTTTTGTGTCCTATAATATGAAATGAAGGGCTTGAGATACATAGTGAAGCTGGTGCCTTTCTTCGCTTCATCACGTGGCTTAATCCCTTCGTTTCGTTTTGCGGATCCGTCAAATGGCGGTAGCGAAATAAGTCCAAAGCTTAGCCTTAAGCCAGGTTTCGTATTAAAAGGCCCCTAGTCTCTGCCTGCGATTTATTTTTCTGTCGCTATTTTGTGTCCTATATGAAATGGAGGGTTTGGGAATACATGGCGAAGCTGGAGCCTTTCGTGGCCTTCGTCATGTGTCCCAGTCCCTGCGTTTCGTTTTGTGGACCTCTAATGGCGGAAGTGGAATAAGTCCCAAGCTTAGATTCAAGCCAGGTTTCTTAAAGGCCCACAGAATATTATGAAGGCCCCGGGATATTTTTACAGTTTGGCAACTCGCAGGTACAATACAACCACTTATGTACTGTGGGATTGCAATCATTGCAAAGTGTCTTGCTTAAGGATGCAAGCAGCACGTATAATGTCCCCCACAGCTTGCGCTCCAACCCACTGTGGAATTATGCACCCATCAGAACTCAAGTTCCAAGCACTAGACCACTCGCCCATCGCACTCCGCACATTTTACATTCCCATCTCCGACGTTCATTTGTTAATTTGCACTGATCGAAATAGATTCTTCGAATCAATCAAATTTGAGCCGATTCTTCTTTCGAAAAGTTGAACAAGTAATCGCCGGAATGGTGATAAATTAAAGCCCCATTTGTGCTAGAAAACCTTATATTGACAAATTGCCTCTTTGTCCAAAACAATTGATTCATCTTTTGTTTACAAAGGGTCGTTTTCTTTTTCATGACAATAGCCTGCAGACCTGTGTGAGTCCACGGAGCGTCTCAGGAAGGTGCATTCCGTGGACATCTTTTGTTCTGAAGTCCTCACAGCGTATGTAAGGTAAGCACACCATTATAGTGCACACATTACAGGGAGTATATGGGGTTTGCAAAAAAATTTGCGTTTTTGGCTGAATTTGGTACTTTAACAGAACTGAAGGTCTTAAACTTCCTTACAGACGTTGTTTAATGTACCTTTTACGCGTTGTTCATCTGGATAGCAGAAATACGGCCGAAATAATAATGCCCCCCCCCCCCCTGAATCCTTCACGGTTACACCAAGATTTCGAAATGCTAAAAAGATCGTTCGGACAAGAAAAACCCAGCATCCGATGAACCAAGATTTCCCATGGTGACTGTTTGCACTGTTTACGATCTGTTGAGTCAATTTTCTGTCTCAAACTCAATAAAAATTTTTTGGAGGTCCTTGGGAATCCTGTACGCTGCCTTTAATGTAATTCCAGCAAGAGATTATGCTACTTGTATAGGCTACATCTTGACTTGACTTGACCAACACAAGAACCTCACCGTGGCCTGTCCACTACTAGGCTAGCACTGACCGACCGGTGATTGACCACTTACCTACAGACTGTGCCGTAGACATCTAGGCTACCCGTCTCCTGGTTTTCACAGGTCACGATGCTGTTTGCCGGTCTGGCCAGGGCTGCACACTGCACCTCTGTCACAATGTAATACAGTGACGAAAAACAAATATAGTTCATGATTGAATACATCAATACTTGGTCGAGCATGGATACACCCATTGGATGGACATCGTCCTTGAATGGTAATAATAATAGTAACTCTAAATTTATTCCGCGCACACGTCTGTAAAGACACTCGTGCCGCACATTTATATTATTATCCCTGGTCATTGGGCCATAATTTACATTCCTGAAACCATCTCAACTCCCTGGGTAGAATACAGTCCCCGGCTACCGTATTCAGTGCACAGAGGCTAATTAAACCACAAAGCCATATCTACCCTCACAGGTACCCATTTACACCTGGGTGGAGAAGAGCAATTATGTGACAAAGCATCTTGCCAAAGGACGCAAGCACCACTAACCCATGACTGGATTCGAACCCACAATCTGTAGATTGACCACAAGATCTTGAGTTCGACACACCAGACCACTAGGCCACGGCACTCCACAATGGTAAGCAAATATGTTTTTACAAGTACCATCTTCATACCTTGAAAGTTATACATAAATTGGGTATGTTACCAATTCTGTACTTTACCTTTAAATCGAAAAATTACTATAAGGTTTCCAAAGGAATAGAGCAGATTTTCAAATTCTACTTACTGCGACATTGTGCCATCGTTCCGGTCCAATCACCGTCGGCATTACATCGACGTTTGGCCGAGGAGCCATCGACTAGTTGGTATCCTAGGTCGCAGTGAAACGAGCACACTGATTGGTACTTGTTGCTGCAGTCACGTGGGATCACCTGACCGTGTGCAGGTGACGTCAGAGGCGCACATGTTGTCACTGTAATAGATGTAACAAGTTTAAGCGACATAACACATAATTGTCAAAGGCATTGTAGGGCATATTGTAGGCTTATTGATGCGTACAACCGAAAGAAACCGCCCTTTCGGTCACAACTCTTTAGAGTTACTGGTCGATCGAAGGGATAACACATTACTATTGAGAATGAAAAATACGGAGCAATTCACAACATCATACCGTCAAATATTTCTGCTTCAAAGCTTTATTTTCGTTATTAAGGGGTTTTCTTTGGGTATCCTTTTGGTCATATTTGAAAACAAAAAGTTTATGTTTTAAGGAGGTGAATCTGTTTAAAACATTAATTTTAAAAGGAAATGTGTACTTTTTCCCCTTTCACTCTTGTTTTTCGTGAGTCAGATGGCCATGTGCGGTCAAACTTTCACAGCTTTGTTATCTCGTGTGCGTGCTGGACATGACACAAAGCACTTATTGTCTTAATGACCTTTATTAATCTTGTGTCATCAGTTCAGACGATCATTTCTGATCTTCAGATGACAGTTCCAAAAACCGAACAGGGGTGAATTTCACGAAGCCCTACGATCGATCGTAAGTCTAGTTACGAAGGGTAACCCATCGTAGGGGGCCTATCCTAAGTGGGGCTGCAATGCCGCATCGATAAGTCGTACGATTGATAGTAAGTTATGATGAGTTTGGTGAAATCGACCCCTACTTACGTGTGCAAGGCACGCCATTCTGAGGGTCGCCCTCGTAGCCTTCTTTGCAGTAGCACGCCCCCAATGCTCTGCTGCCCTCAACGGATGTTGTCGACTCCAGAGGGCACGGAGTACATCCATCCGTTGGTTCATAGGTCGACTTGTAAGTACCTCGCGGGCACACTGTTATTACATAAAAATCAATGAAGGGTATAGTAGAAAAGGTTTGTACTATTATGGAAAGTGAAGGGTTATCCTATATTAAAAACTATGGGGAAAAGGGTATGTCAAGCAAATATTGGCTTGAATCGGCATGTATCGGCTCGGCTTGAACTATCTGGACTCGTATCGGCTCGGCTCGGCTCGGCTCGGCTCGAACTATCTCGACTCGTATCGGTTCGACTCGGCTCGGCACGAACTATCTCGACTCGTATCGGCTCGACTCGGCTCGGCTCGGCTCGGCTCGGCTCGGCTCGAACTATCTCGACTCGTATCGGTTCGACTCGGCTCGGCTTGAACTATCTCGACTCGGCTCGGCTCGACCTATCTTGACTCGTATTGGTTCGACTCGGCTCGGCTCGGCTCGAACTGTCTCGACTCGTATCGATTCGATTCGATTCGATTCGATTCGACTCGACTCGGCTCGGCTCAGCTCGGCCCTGCTCGGCCTCAGCTTGGAGTAAGGTCGAGTTGCACGCGGCTTGACAACATTAGGAGAGGAGACATAGAATGTAACCACTTGCTGTTGAAAAGTGGGTAACCCCACAGGAAATAATGTGTGATCATTGTGGAACTAATAACTCGGTATTTTCAAAGATAATGTCTCTGAGAGGTTGCACCAATGACGGCATTATGGACAATTAGTTTATGATCATTTTTTGTTCATTTGATCAACCAAAATCAATTCTTCACTTTAAGACCCCGTGTAATATTTCAACCTGCCCTATTCCCATTATTTTGTATACATGTTATTGCAACACTTTCGAATCAATGTTTAGCTAACATCCTTGAAAGTGCCCTTGAGTTCGGGGAATTTTTTTGGGGGTAAATGAATGGATTCACCAGATGTGGTAAAAGTGAAACCATGTCACAATGAACCTGAGATTAACACTTGCACGCACTTGGCAATGGGTTTCCAGTTCGTGTTTGCTGGTTTGTTTTGAAAGAGGGAAGTGGCGTTAGCGGAAGCCGGATCTAGTGAATGGCGTGATTTTGTCGCCGGGGTATAAGAGGGAAAGTCAAGGGGGAGTCCCTGACGAACACCACGTCGCTATCACCGGTAAATCCACAGGATGTTGGCCGGCCTTGGTACCTGGTACGAGGGATATATTGGCTTGGATCCAATCCAAAACTGTGATTGTCATACCAGGACCTCCGTATTGCTATTATGCCGAGTTACCAATGCACCACACTAAATAGCTCAAAAATCAATTCGCCGAGGTGATTATCATATTCTGTGTACCCTCAAATGTTTTAAAAATATGCAATTTTGGGGGTCGTGCAATTAATATATTGTGTAATTATGAGTGTTTATGACAACCTGGGGGTTCAGTGCTTCAGCCTGTTGTGGAAACTTGAGAAATGTTGGCTTAAAATGTGGCCCTACATTGTTTTGAACATGGAGGGTTGCTTCATGAAAACCGGCTGCAAGTTGGTTTGGGAAAATGGACATTTTGAAGGTGTTTTTTTTTTCTTGGGGCAATTAGCAAACAATCTGATCGGTTACCTAACCAAAAATTGAAAAGAATCATGTAGATGAGGGTCCAAACTACGTTTTGCATTATTGCACCAAACACTGAGAGACTTCTGGATGAGATATTTTAAACTGTGAAGTTGAGGTATTTTACACTAAAGTCAATGGGACACTATTTAGTGTGATGCATCCTTACGATGCAAAAGCCCGCCCTCTTTGAACATACTGGGACAAAAATGGTTTGGGAAGGGGGAAAAAGAAAGGAGCTACAAAGTAAAACATTAAAGGTGCATTACAGGATTGGTATTAACGTACCAAAACAGAAATGTTCACAGATTTACCTATAACGTTCAGGGTATGAAGATGGTGCTGGTAGAAATATACTGTTAAAATATTTCCGCTTGAAATTGCTGTCAACCAGAAATTAATACAACAAAAAGATTGGAAACAGTTTTGATCTCGGGGTAAGATCAAAACCATTCGTTATGTTTTATAAGAATGAGTCGGTTTTTCGCTATTTTCTCGTGTATCATGACTCATATGTCCGATTGAGCTCAAATTTTCGCAGGTGTGTTATTTTATGTTCATGTTGGATTAGACAAAGTATGAGTGCTGTTCTGTGACCTTTTATACCAATCATGTATTATACCTTTAAAGGTAGTACCATACTTTGGTAAGAAACCAAAACAGAAATGTTCACAGATTTAGGGTATGAAGATGGTGGTGGTGGTAGAAACATACCGTTAAAAAAGAACACGACCCGTACACAAAAACAAGATACAAGATATGGTGACCTTATCGACTTTAAAGGCAACACAGGATTAGTAACATACCCAAACAGAAATGTTCACAGATTTATGTTTAACTTCCAGGGTATGAAGATACCGTTAAATTATTTCCGCCTGAAATGGTGTATTTATCCAGAAATTAGTAAAACAGTGACCGAAAATCTGTTAAAAGATCAAAAATAAAAGAGAAAAGACTTAAGAAATACTGTGGTAGATTTTCACTGTTTTCTCAAACATATGGGACTGAAAGTTTCACAGATGACTGTTTTTGTATCTGTCTTGATATTTTTGTCAATGAATCTAATTTTTTTTTTCAAATAAAAACCAAAGTATGATATTACCTTTAAGTCACGTTCTAAGTTCCGTCGAGTTATCCTTAAAAAAAGAAGTTCGCGCACACAAACAATTTCTCCTGCCTTGAAAATAAGCTCATGCATAGGCCTAAATCTGCTTTTAAGAGAATATGTTGGTGATATGGATTTGTACAATCTGAATTTTAGGACATGATTATCATTTTTGTTTGTGTCTTTTTTGGTATACAAAAAAACACATCATCCTTACGTTTGCACTCGTACAAGAATCCTGTGAGCCCGTATGTTCCCGGACCGCACACGCAGTTGTGTTTCCCACCGACCAGAGAGCACGAACACTTGGCGGACAGATCGCAGCAACCGTAGCCCTGACCGGGAAACTTGTCGGTGCAGAGATCGTCGCACAAGGTTTGGTTGACGGTAGTATCATACATCGTCTCCTGTGGATCTGTTAAAAAGCAAGCCAAGAAACTGTAATAAATCATCGAATTATCGATCATTTATCTCTTCATTATTCACAAAGACAAAAACTCAATTCACATCTGAATAAATATCAGAACTCATGTCAGTATTTAGTTCAGCTCATTCAATTTATCCGGGCTACAACACCAAGTAATGGATGGATATAAAATTGGTTTTGTGCACGATTATCATGATCGTAAATTATAACTATCATGACAAATTATACATAAAAAGACCAAACTATTAAAATTGTAAGAATGACGAGCAAAGTAGGCTTGCCCTTTACCGACGTGGATGAGCACTGCATACTCAGTGCTTGTTGAGTATACATAAAAAAAAAAATCATGCGCTGGCTCCAGGCGCGGTTCTAGAGCCAACATTTTTGGGGGGCTAGAAGAGCCATTATTTTTTTTTTTTTTGGGGGGGCTAGAAGACCCAATATTTTGTGTTCTTCTAACACTCGCTTCTGCTATGTCTTATTAGGGGTCGAAAAACAGGCACATTATAGGCCACACAACGCGTTTTTTAAGGAATTGGCGCTTAAAAACTGAAAAAATCCATTATTTTCAAGAATTTTTTGGGGGAGAAATTCTTTTGGGGGGCTACAGCCCCCCATAGCCCCCCCCCCCCGTAGAACCGCGCCTGGCTGGCTCAGGTGGGATTCGAACCCACGATCTCCTGCTAATAAGCATCTTGGTAAACCCAAACACATTGAATAATCTCACTAATAAATTAGAAAGAGAAACCGCCAAATAAAATACGAAAAAGGTCCAAATGAGAGACGTCAGTCAATGACAAGAGGTTAAGTACCTCTATTGTTTTCCCATATTGTTCTATTGTTCTTCCAAACACTAATGATAACATGCAAATTTCCGCGTGGACACGAAAAGAGAACCCCTTAATGTTGCCGTTGTTTGTGGGCCCCACAACTATGCCCCACTGCAGGTTGGTAATATCATACTTTGTTTTTTGTCAAACAAATGCAGATTCATGAGCAAAAATATAAAGGAAGATACAGTAACAGTCATCTGTGAAAATTCCAGTCCCATACGGTGCCCACTTTTTGAGAAAACGGTGAAAAACGGCCACAGTATTTCTTATGTCTTTTCACCGTTACATTTGATCTAAGATCAAAATTGTTTTGTTTTTTTGGTCATTGGTTTTTACTCTTTTCTCGATAAAGACAGCATTTCAGGCAGAAAAAACGGTATGTTTCTATACCATCAGCATCTTTCTACCCTGTTAGTTATATGTAAATCTGTGATTTCTGTTTCGGTATGCTATCAAAGTATGATAGTACCTTTAAGTTACTTACCGCCCCGGATCCTCAAAGCGAGTGTCTCAAATTTGTCGAAGCTGTAGTAGGCAAAGAAGTGCTTAGCGCTACTGGCAATGCGCTGCAGCTGGTTTCGGTCGAAGAGCCCCACGCCGATCGTGAAGATCTCCACCCCGTCGGTCTTGAGCTGGCCGGCCACGGTCACCGGGTCTTTACCGGTGTTGGATACCCCGTCGCTGAGTAGAATCACGGCCTGGTTCAGAGATTGATACTCGGTTAGGATAATGAATTGATTGATGAATATTGATTGATTGGTTCATGTATCGATCACTGTTGGACTTATCGATCAATCAGTTTGCTGATTTATCAATTTATCGATTTATTGAATGTAAATTTTGTGCTCTTTTTCAAATCTGTCACCTAAAAAAAGTACATTGTATACATTGGTATAATTATACCCATACACAGTCATACACTGACTTGATTCTGATGGAGTAAGCAACATCAAAAGAAACAACTTGGAGTCATATTTTTCTGGTTTTCTTTGTACTTTAAAGGTTTAAAACATGATTGGTAAAGGTCACTTTATTACTCACACTTTGTCTGATCCAGCATGTGCATGGAATGATAAACCTGTGAAATTTTGAGCTCAATCAGACATCTGGGTCACGAAAAAATTGCGAAACCCGACTCAATTTTTCTTATAAAACATGAAGAATGGTTTTGATCTTACCTCGAGATCAAATCTGTGTTGGTCTTTGTTTGACTAATTTAAGGATAAATGCACCATTTCAGGCGGAAATATTTTAACGGTATGTTTCTACCAGCACCATCTTCATACCCTGAAAGTTATAGGTAATTCTGTGAACATTCCTGTTTGGGTATGTTACCAATCCTGTACTGTACCTTTAAAACAGCACTCGCAACAACATTAATAACTAAATGTTTCAAATATTCATTCTTAGGATATAGCGGTGTAAACTTGGTTTCATGGCTTCTGACTGCCAAACGAACAAAGATAATTGACTATTAGGGACACCACAAACTTAGGGCTCAATAGCTCAGTTGGTTGGTATATCGGATATCGCTGGTTCGAATCCCGCTCAAGTCAATTTTTATTTGTTAAATTTTAAATCTGCGCGACACTCACTCGGTTGACATCGGGTCGGCTGTGTGTGAAGATCCCTTGAGCCTCTTGCAGTGCAAGAGCTATGTCGGTACTGCTCCCGTCCGTGTACTTCACTTTCTTCAGGGCCTGAAGAAAGCTGCATTTATTGCCCGATTCGCCGGCAATATAATCAATGTGTCTGGTCTGAGTTGATTCAAAGCAAAATCGAGAGGAACAAAATTATGTTCGGAACGGCAGTCAATACAATGAATTTAATAATCAATATTTGTAATCGCATATTCTTCAAACCACAAGCTGCCTTTTTTAACAGGTTAATCATTAAACTGACTTATGAATTGGCCACTTTGGCGTCTTGTTAGGGCGGCGCACAGGACTCAAGTCAGAAAAGGAAAATCATGTATAGGCCAGGCCTATGTACTTTCAATATAGCAAATTTACAAATTAAGTCTATTTAAATCAATCCACTTATTTTTTGAAAGAAAAGGGGATGAAATACATGTTGATGAATGCTAATTATGTTGACATAATTATTTGGGAGGCATTACTCTAGTTCAGACTCCGATTTTTGGCTATGTCTCCTTCACATAAAAACTGAAAATGTATTTAAAAGGGTCGAATTTCATTGAGCTGCTTAAGTATGAAAAGCCTTCCTTGATCAATCAGGATTCAACTACATTTCCATGTGATGTTTACTGCTTTTGAGGCCTAGGCTATTCGCCGTGCTATTGCCGTGCCGAACGGCACTATAGCTTGGCGTTTAGCGTGAATTTGGTTCGGCACATTGAGTTCGGCACGGCAAGCTCTTTGGCTCGACAGGGTCTGCCGCGCTATCGGTATTCGGAACGGCAGTGGCGCGACATTTTCAATTAAGCTCGGCGTTTAGTGCAACTGCCGCGCTACTGTCGTGCTATTGCTGCACTCATTTGATTTAAGTTCGGCACGGCAGTAGCACGGCGTATAGTCTTGGTCTGACTTGCCCAAGCCCAAGCCCAAGCCAATATTTCTAGAAAAAGAAGGCCTAAGTGTTTTCTGTATCCCCAGAGAGGTAAATAGCCAAACGCGCTTGTATATTTTGGGCACAGCATGTTTAATATGTTGTCATGAGGCCCTTTCAGACAATGCTATGTGGTTGACCGTAAACCTACCTCCACCCGCACCCGCCCTCGCAGTGCCTGGCTACAAAACTTCACTCCGGGTAACCCCCCCCCCCCCCTTAACAAAAAGCTAGATCCGCCACTGGCATTGGTGTCCTTTCACACAACGATGACACTTTCGTAAGATTTCTCAAGCATGAGAAAAACTCGGAAGCCTTGCGACTATTTTAGCATCGTGTGAAAAGGCCGTTGGAATACAGAGGGATAATTTTGATGGTTGATAGTTCTTGCTACGGTACGTACCACGTCCTCGCTATAACTGACGATGGTCAACTTGGTCGCGTCAGGGCCGATGCTAAACTCCGTCAAAAGGCTCTCCACAAAGAAGAGCTGAACGCCGAAGTCATTGCGGCTGATGCTACCGGAACGGTCCAGGAGGAAAACCAGCTCGGACTTGCCGTGCTGGTACTCCATGCTCAGACTGGACTCTAGCATGTCATTCGAGGTGGAGGAAGGGTCCAACTGCTGCCAAGACGGGTCTGGTAGCAGCAGTAAGAGGACCACGGTAGCGGCCAAGTAGACCGCCATATTATCTACATGAAAACATGCAAGCATGCAAGCCAAGAGGATGAAATAGGTATAACGTATAAGCATGGGCGTAGATCCCGGGGGGGGGACTAGGGGGGTTGCAACCCCCCCCCCCCCCCCATGTTTTCACTTTTTATATATATATAAAATGATTTTGTGCACAAACGTATATGGAAGTACGACCCAGCTACACGATCAACCCCCCAGGTCTGAGGACGTGTCTACACTACTGCGTATAAGATTTGTCATAATTGTTCGGGATACAACATTCATTCCAATTATTTAGTTATTGAAATGCATATCGTGAAACTATAACCTGTGAACATTTCATCCAAAACTGTGTTTTCAAAATAAAATAAAACAAAATTAAAAAAATCTAGGCCTATTCTATGGTTTCTGTTGTGGTAAGAGAATCAGTGCATTTTCAATACAGTGTTAGGTTGTTGCTAAAATTATCTACGACCGATTTCAGCTGATGCTTTTTTTATTTTTAAGTTTTAGGCCTAAGATTAAATTTCTTTTGAAAGCAGTTCAGAAGGAAATGCTAGCTGGTTCTTCTGTGAACGTTTGCTTCCAGACCTGAACTAAACAATGACGTTTAACTTACTTTGCTTGTTACTATTAAATCTTATACAACATGCATAATTAAGTATTAGAAAAAAAATTCAACATTTCCATCGTTTGTAATTGTATATTCTACCTAGATATCTCATAGTCTAAATATTACTTCCATTTTAAGTACCGACTTTTGATTAAAAAGTACAGGTGAAGTCAGGTTGGCGTAGCAGTTCTTTCCTCGGCTTTTTCTCTGGCAGACCGAATTCAAGTCCGGCTCAGTCCACAAGTGAATTGGGTGGTTTTCAGTCCCTACCTGATTCTGTGGGTTTTACCAAGAATATTACCCTGGGGTTTTCCTCCCACCTCTAAAACTGTATCTTTTTCTCATCATCTTTCCATAACAGGTTTCATCAGGCTTTCGAGCTACAGTGCCTTGGGCACTTTTGAGGAATCCTTGGTTTCATTACCAGAAATAAATAAATAATAATAATAATAATAACACTTACAACGACGATAGGGGGAAATTCCCATAGGGTCATGCGCAAACTTTATTTACCTATTTCTAAATAACCTTCAAACCGATCGACTTGAAATTGATATATTTTCCTAATGGGAGCATTCTCCATCTTATATCAAAAAAACGGACGGTAAAAATGTTTCTTTAAAAGGTAATTGAAACGTTAGGGGAAGAGGATATTTCCCCCTAACAGCCAATTTTCCCCTAACGTCGACTTTTAACGCAAAACGCTTCCCCCTAACGTAGGTTACAAATGCTTGTACTTATACAGAAAAAGTATGGGACAAGTGTAAATTGTATAAGGCAGTATGAGGTATACTTAATGATCTCTAGGGTCAGAAGTCAAGATTCGTTGCGGATATCGCTGCTGCTATCCTGATTAATATTGAAAACATTTCCGAATATAAAGGATCTTCCTTATTGTCGATACGAGTGAAAGGTCGTGTGGGGTTAAATGCTGCGCGTGAAGGTTACGCGGGTCAAGATATATTCAGCTCAGGTTTAAATCCCACAGCTCACAATCAGAACTCGATACATAGTAGCAGCAGTGATGTGAACCACATAGGTTCCTTCTCATTGCATAAGGCCTAAAAAAATTTCTTGTGTTGCCCTCAAGTGGAAAAATTAAAATTTTGGGTCGGTGGGTCGATTTTTTATTATTTTTTTTTTTATTTGCAGACTTTCAAACATTTAAGAATAAATACAGGATTTATGGTCACCAGGGCTTATGAATCAACGGTCTTGGGTCGTTTTGAGGAGACACGCTTTTTTTTTACTGCTAAATCTTACATTTTCTGTCAAAAATGGTGAGTTTGTATACTTTAGGACTAAGAAAGAAAAAAAAGAAAAAAAAATCCCGACCCCAAGTTTTGGCATTTTACGGTCGGTCGCTGAGGGCAACAACAATTTTGTTTTAGGCCTAATAGAAGTGAATTTTACCAAATGATATGGAGGATAAAAGTAAGTTGCATGACCCCTGGTGCAAAGTATGCAATTCTCCATTATGAGGTTTAGGGATTTGATATGACTTGGCTTAAAACAAACATACAGCATTTTGGTTTGAAAATGGGTTGAGCGGGAGTGGTGGGGTAGAGTCTGTTTTAGAGCTCCATGGTTAGGGGTAGTAGCAGTTGTTTGGTCAAGTGTGATCGGCCACGGTCCGGCTTCCTTCAAACAGTACTATCGTATCGTTAGAGCTTAGGCCTATTCCTATATTTTAAAATGCATTTTTATCTGGGTTCTATTCAGATTTATATGGACTTACCTTACCTCGCAATGTAAACACACAAGATGGCCTATTTTGGTTCTTGTCGCATCGCCAACAGACCTGCTCCATGCATCTGATTAAAATGTTCAACTTGGCCGTACCACCGTACCATGCATTCGGCTCTTCATGCCATAATTATCATGCAGTGATTGCATGACTTCCGGTATGGTATGTAGGCCTACATGTGTTTTTTTTATTTTTCTGGTAGAGTTCCGGGTAAGTCAGTCCATGACAAATAGCCTTCAACCGCCTCGGCTGAACGCTGTGTTTCCATTTCACATTACATTCCCGTGAAGCTGGCGAGCCTAATTTTGTTCCAAGCTGCATGTGCGTATTCCAGAACAACCTGTATAGCCTCTTACTTCTGAGCGGTGAAATATTCTCTCGGTGAAATTAAAAATTGGTCATCGAGGAGTGAGCAAGAATGATGCGGCGTGGTGTGTTGCTGGCTTTGGCAATAGTTTGTCTTACGACGCAACCCTTATTGGTGAACACACAGCAAGGTAAGCCTTGAATTGAAAGTATAGACTAAGTTTCCTTGTTTATGTGTAAACCTCTCTCTCCCTGTCAATCTTAAGCATTCTGTTTTACAGCTTGCTTAGTTTCTGAAATTCTTCGAAATGATCCTCAACTTTGAGTCAGTCTGCTTTGCACATCTTAGCCATGACATTGGGTCGTATGAATAAAAACTATATAGCAAACGCTTCTAAGTTCAAGCAAACAGGAAAAGCATTGACTACTAAGTAAAAGAATTCAGAATAAGCAAATACTTAGATTGGTATGAATAAAATGTTCCTTTTACTGTTCAGTGTCTGCTAGTGCAGTGGTAGCAAATGCTTCTTTGACTGCACATCTCAATGAATTTTAACAATAGGGTTTTCATTGTGTGTACGTACACTCTCCACAGTGTCTGTGGGGAGTGTACGTATACAACGAAAACCCTATTCTGGTGGAACCACAGCAAATAAGTGGGCACCGTGTGTGACTAAATTCTTCACGGATGACTGTGAAGTGAAGTATTTATCCAGAAAAGAGTCAAACCAGTGACCAAAATTAAAGATCAAAAATAAAAGAGAAAAGACTTAAAAAGACTCAAAAAGTGGGCACCGTATGGGATTGAAATTTTCACAGATGACTGTTACGGTATCGCCCTAGATATTTTTGCCCATGGATCTGTATTTGGCAAAAACCAAAGTATGATACTACCTTGAACAGATTAGAGACTAAATTAAAAGCTTAACAACAAAAATAAATGTGAAGTGAAAAAAAAACACGTGATCCATAGTTCGGCCTTGGTCATCAATATTTTGATCAGGAACACATTTGGGTGGATACGATACTCTGATGAACGCCAAGGTCTCTCCGACGCCACCTTGAAAACTGGGGTCACCAATCTCAGCAGAACGTATATAGTTAGCAGTATAGTATGGTTAGCAAGTCAGTGCGCCCCGGTATGTTCCAAAAATGGTCGTCTATTCCATTATTTCTTTCCTGAAATCAGTACATCTGCTTGTATTTGGATTCAGCACACTACCTCCTAGGGGCATACACATTTTCTTTGCGAATAACATTCATGAACGCTACAATTTTGTACATCAGTATGTGCCTCTCATTTTTCAAGGTAGCTCTGACCCAGTCTTGGAAAATGACAAGTAAATACTCGACATCTGAGGCACTCACTTCTTTTTATTCATACCAAACCAAGTAAACACTAATGGTCTAGCTAAAGCTTCAAAAGTAAAAAGTCAATACTTTTAGGATTTAGCAAATGCTTTCCAGTACAAGCATTTTCTTTGCTTTTATTCATACCAACACGAGCAAATGCTTTGAAAATGGTAGTAAAAGCAAATACTAGGTTTTTTTTTTCATACGACCCATTTTGCTGTGATCGTCTTCGTACATTTCGTAATCCCCCTCTCGTCGTGAAGAACAAGGCAGGGTATATCTAAAAATGCACAAACGTTTTGTAGCATTGTGTCAGAAAGCCTCTGGCAATATGAATAAGTTGTTTATCTGTTGTTGTTATTATTATTGTCATTTATTTGTTTTATTTTAACATTATGTCGAATTATTTGTGCATCGGCCTGCTTGCTCCCAACCCGGCTAGCTGGGCGGTTGGTTGGAGGGATCGAGGGGAGCTGGCTGGTCGGTTAGCTTGCTAGGGAGTAGGCTGGTTGGCCGGTTGGCTTCCTCCCAGCCCGGCTGGCTCATTGGCTGGGTAGTGACTAGCTCACCGGTCGGTAAGCTGGCCAGGGACAAGGCTGGTTGCCTGGTTGGTGTGCTCCCCGGCTCTGTACGGTTGTTTGTCGGTTACTTGGTTGGCCTTGGCTGGCTCCACGCGCGGTCATTTGCCAGGCTGTTTTGGTGGCTGACGATGGTCAGTTGATGGCTAGTGGCCGGTCGATTTGCTGGCTGGTTCGTTGGCTGGGTTGGTTTAGGTATAGGCCTATTGTTGATATTTTTTGTTTGTTTGGGATGCTAATATTTACCCATTCTACTCTGTATCAATTAACACTCTACATTTCTTACCCAAGATGATGACTCTGGTGAGAATGTCAGTTTCTTCTGCGGCCAGCCCCCGCGCGTGGAGCACGGCAGCCAACAAGTCTACAACTCCGGTAATCTAGTTGTATACCGCTGCACTGGTCAGCACATTCTGTACGGGGACAGCACCTTGAAGTGTCAGGCTAACGGGAAATGGGACGGCACAGCCCCCGTGTGTTCGGGTAAGTACTGACTTCTGAGAACGAAAACAATATAAACGCATACTGTGATAACCATGAATCCGAGAAATATGTAACCCGGTTCACTATTTTTTAGTAGTTTTGAATGTTTCACCACATACATCACAAATGTACACATAACAGCTTAAACTTCAGAAATGACCATTTCAAAGCAAAACGCCTTATTCTTATTCTTATCTTTTGCCTTATTTTGCCTAATTTGTACATGTATTTTTTAGTATTATTTTACCAAGATAGAGCCACTGGAGCAGCAACATTTTACGTCCCGAAATACAATTTCGGATTTTGACCAGATTTGGTAGAATTAACTCCATGAATGATATTAAAATGTAGAGAAACCCAACGTGAGAAATTGACAAGTTGCTTGATTATTTTCAGGATGTTAAAGGTTGTATGGAATGATTTTGCCTTATCATGTACACATATGTCCAGTAACGTGAAAAGTTAATTGAACTGTGACAATTTTATGACTGGTTGGGTTTGACTTCTTTGTTACTAATGTGGCATACACCTGTTAGCAGCTAGGCAATGAGCAAGTATTTTGATGTACACACAGCACAACTCAATCATGCCATAATTTCCAGCTAGCGGATGCTCTAATGCGGCGGCACCGAAGGTTCAAAATGCCCGCATTAACCAGTACAACGGCGGTAGCGTCCGTGTGTACCAGTGCCACGCCGGGTACCGATTGCAGGGAGAGGGCAGCCAGATGATTTACTGCGACGGGACCAACTGGAGGAACCAGCCGCCCCGGTGCGTGCGAATCATCGAGGCGGTGGATCCTGAGAGTTGCGGGTCACCTCCTCGCATTGCCAATGCAATGACGACCCGGACACCCGACAGTCTATTGAAGTACACGTGCCCGCCCGGATTTCAGTCACGACTGGGAGTGAGAACTATCAGGTGTGGGCGTGATGGACAGTGGAGTGGCACCCCTGCTGTATGCGCAAGTATGACTTACTCTTTTTACATTAAAGGTAATATCATACTTTGGTTTTTATCAAAGAAATACAGATTCATGGGCAAAAATATCAAGACAGATACAGTAACAGTCATCTGTGAAAATGTCGGTCCCATACGGCGCCCACGTTTTGAGAAAACAGTGAAAATGACTGCCACAGTATTTCTTAAGTCTTTTCTCTTTTATTTTTGATCTTTTAAAAGATCAAAAAGATTTTCCGTCGTTGTTTTACAAATTTCTGGATAAATACCCCGTACGTTATCGGTAAATCTGAGAAAATTTCTGTTTTGGTATGTTACCAAAGTATGATACTACCCTTAAACTATCCATAGTACCTAGCAGCACAGAGGGCTAGTTTCAAATATTATTAGTGTCGAGACCCCAGTAGGCCTATAATCAACCAATCCTCACATGAAAGCAAAACTTGAACTAAAATCATGCGGTTTCACAATAAAATGCTCACAGTTTCATAGAGAGCAGTGACATTTGATGCCCCTATTAAAGGTATGATACATGATTGGTAAAGGTCAAAGAAAAACACTTCATTTGATCAAACATGTACATGCATAACATAAACCTGCGAAAATTTGAGCTCAGTCGAACATTTGAGTCACAGAAAATAGCGTAAATCCGACTCAATTTTTCTTATGAAACATCAAGAATGGTTTTGAGCTTACCACGAGATCTAGACTGTTTTCTGTCTTTGTTTTACTAATTTCTGTATAAATACACCATTTCGCGCGGAAATATGTTAACGATAGGTTTCTACCACCACCATCTTCATACCCTGAAAGTTATACGTAAATATGTGAACATTTCTGGTTTGGTATGTTATCAATCCTGTGCTGTACTTTTAAAGTTGGAAACAAAATGGCCGCTGACACTTCCGTAGCCTTTTTCATGAAGCGATGAGGTTGATCTTAGGTATGGATTAATCTGAATTACTGAGCACCATGTTGAAACTGACAACTCATCTTAAGATTAATCTTAGTGTTTTGTGAAATTCAGCCTTGGGCAAGCGGAGAATTGGCCCTCAATGCTGCACATTAAGAGCCGACATTATTCATGCAATGCGACGTCGTTATACTCACTGGGCAGAAATAACCAAAGCATACAAATCCCACGCACATTTATATTGAAATGACGTTTATACAGGTATTTGATTGATACTAACGTCATGGAATCTAACGATCTAACGTTTTGAAAGGTTGTAATCATTTTGTCAAAAGATGCACTGCTCAATTTTAGACCAATCGGACTGCAATATACTTAACTTTTAAATTTGAAATGTCATGCATGAGGAGAAGCTTTCTCTCATACCTTGGGCAACCTGGGCCCATGTTCCCGAAGCGCTCTTAAGTCCAACGAGTTCGTTAGGCCGTCGTTAGCCTTTCGTTATGAGAAGACGGCTGTTCCCGAAGCTTTCGTTATAGGTAACGAGCCCGCTAAGTTAACGATTGGTCCAGAGTTCTTGTTAGGCTCTCGTTAGAGTCTCGATACAGCCGAAATACGTTTCTACTGCTCAATATTGCTTTCAAACTCGATTTCAAACTCTTATTTAAAATTCATTACTAATAAACCTAATATAGCCTTTCCCTTTTGTTTTAGATGATTAGCACACTTTTTTTTATTGTCAGTGATGACGTCAGATAACTTGCTAAAGATATTTTTTTTGTCAACGTTGTCTACGAGGACATCCAACTCCTCAGTAGTGAAGCGAGGCTTCCTCTTTTTTCTGTCTTTCACCATCTTGCTCATGTTGATCATAATTGAACGCTGCTTCAGGCTGTACAAGTATAAGCACGCATAAACCCAGTTGAAATCTTCAATTAAAACACAATTCATCATTACGTAACAAACCGTGGAATAAACTTAGCCATGCATGCAAGTGGTATGCGTGCAGATAGCGAGAACGTAAAGGGTACGTATAGAACCCAACGAGCCTTTAACGAGGCTTTCGGCTAACACTCTTTAGGCCTTACGTTAGGCAATAGTTACGCGGTTGTTACGCTATCGTTACGGCGTGTTTAACAAGCGCTTCGGGAACATGGGCCCAGATCCGTCGTTGATGGCAAGTAACTTAAAACACAGGTCTGACTTAGTCTTTAATCCAAATGTGAATCATAACAAAGCCCTCTTAATTCGTCTTAGACACTCCCAAGATTTACTGATCCAAGATTTTGATAACATTTCTTATGTTCCTCACTTTTCTTTTTTGAACCCCAGAACGAGGTTGCAACGTACCAGACCTCTATAAGGTTGCAAATGGTTTTATCACCAAGAAAAATTGGGGAAGTATACTAAAGGTACAATGCCTTCAGGGGTATGAGCTTCAAGGCTCTGGCGTACTGTACTGCAACGGCCAGGACTGGAACGGGACCTTGCCAACCTGCTCACCGCCGGCAGTACGACAGGCCGAAGGCTACCCGGCATCGATACGGGACGGCACGCACTGCCCGAGTCATATACCGAGGGTTCTGAATTCCGGAACGAGTTACTCGACTAAATACGATGCCAACGGCAATCCGTTCTACGCCGTAATATACACCTGCAACTCAGGCTACACATTGTCTCCGCACAATTACTTCGTCTACTGCTCGGCCAGAAACATCATAGGAACACCTCCTAATTGCATCTGTAAGTAAATATCAACAGCTGGCCTTTGTAAGGGCTAATATTGAAATATCGCTAAGTTTCAATAAGCAATCATTATGCTGCCAATAACTCCAACATCACATCGCAAATGATATTGAGTGAATTCGTATCAACCGGTCGATGATGACGATGCGAAAGTCCGAATACATTGTATTTTGTTTCCACATAGAAAGTTTCTAGTAATGTGAAGTTGCACATGCAAGTCTCATAATGTTGGTTTGTGTTTTGTTTTGTTGTTTTTTCCCAACCAGAATCAATAACCAAAATAGTACTAACCAGTATCATCCTTAGGAAGTCAAATAATGTACTTGGTCAAAAGAATGACATTGTGAAGTAACCTACGGGAATTGTACGTGTTTTTCCCTTCAAAATAGCAACCTGCAGTAGCTATAATAACGGAGGCTGTCGTCAGATTTGCAAGAATTCACCAGGGGGCGCTGTTTGCTCATGCAGAGACGGCTACCGGCTGGCCTCGGACGGCAAGAATTGCAATGGTAACTGTCATTATTAGGGTGCATTCGTTTAGCTAACACGGGTAAGCCCTTGCTGGGAATGGTCGCGATACTCTGCACAAAACAAGCAAGAGAATGGGGACGAGGTTGACTGGTGTCGACCCAGGGGGGCTAAACGAATGCACCCTTAGTCTCTATAGTATACACAAATATCTGCAGTTAATAATTATTTCAAAACAAAAAAATCGTTTTAGGATATAAACGCATGCCACGATCTATCTTTAACCCAATGCCCTTTTCCGGTTTTATTCCCCTGACGCAGTTTATTAACCTGTCTAAATTTAAACGAAGCGCCATCTCAGTTCGGTCGTTTCTGTAATTAACTCCTCTTCTCTTGTTCACTTGCCTCCACCTTGTCAATAACAGGTGAGAAGTATAAAACGGTACGTGTTATACAAAAGAAGATACGCAATTGGTCAAGGCAAAATTTAACTACCGTCAAAGTTTGTTTAACCTCGTAAGATTGACATGACATTTTGACGAATTCTTTATATCTATAGTATTGTTAACACTCTGTGCAAAGATGTCATTTTTATTGATATTGCAAGCAGAGATATTTTGTATCAAACGTGTATTCCATCTTCTTTCCCCTTAATATTTTGTCTTATAGATAATAATGAATGTTCAGCTAACTCGGGCCGTGGTCCTTGTCAGCATACGTGCCGTAATTTCGATGGTGGCTTTAATTGCCTGTGTGATTCTGGTTACAGCTTAGCATTGGATAAAACGTCCTGTTCAAGTAAGTTTTGGGGGTTTAGCTCCCCCTTATTGATCACACTTTCAACTGCAACCTAAAATGTAGCATCATATCTAATGCTGACCTGAGATGTAGAACCATTATTCTTAAAGGTAGTATCATACTTTGGTTTTTATCAAAGAAATACAGATTCATGGGCAAAAATATCAAGACATTATACCCGGACTCAAAAGGGGGACTACAAGACACAAATTGTTTGAGTGAATGCCACAGCCTGGTTTTTTATTTGTTTTTCTTTTACCGACTGCCGATTTGTCTTGGCAAGCCGAACACACACACACTTCCAGGGAATACATGTACTAGACCCATGTGGGTACACCGGACCTGAGCACATGGGGGTGCACCAGAACCAACCAACGTGGGTACACCCATGGAGCTAGGAGAGACCTAGCGACATGGTACACCATACCCAAACCATGTGGGTGCACGAGCCCCAAACATAACGTAGGGGTCATGACCCTATTAACATATTTCGATTGCACAGGCACATGTACAAGTATCAATTAGCTAAGTTTTTTGAGTTGTTTGAAACTGCACTGTGCAAATCCCTTTGCTCAACTCAGGGTCAGTGGATAAACAAACACTACTTACAGTTTTTAGCAAACATTAACCATAAAGTCATGCGAGTTGCGAATTTCGACAATTGGTACTGAAAGTCGAGTAGCCCCAGTGGAACTTCTGGACACTAAAACAACTGCCGAAAATGTAGCAACATTATGCTAAAACTAGCATAGGATGCATGTAAACAATGTTTGGAACCACCGTAACATGTAAAACTCATTATTCGAATCTAGCCCATTATGGAAGCTATATAGCCAAGAATTCCACAACTTAACTCAAGTTACATCTTAAACTGTATTTAAAACCAATTTACAGATACATGTATATTTAAACCGGATTATATTTCATATTATTATGTTATATGATTATTTATGTTTAACACCACCCAGCCGTCTGTTGTATACTTTGAATTCCTTCTATACATGTATACTTTGATCATACCAGTTATCCAAGGAAGATGCAATTGTGGTAGACACGGAAGATGCGTTAGTGTGTTTGGGACTGACCACAGGTGTCAATGCTATGAAGGGTATAAAACAAGCAGTGATGGACTCAGATGCGTGGGTAAGTAATTACAGTGTTACAGACAATATGCTCGTAATGATTATTATGTCTCATGATTGAAGCATTGCGGGTTAGGAGGGGGAAGGACTAGCCCACCCTCATGACTCCTGTCAGACGACAACCTATACGAGTTCAGTTCAGTGCATTTCTACCTATAATTCCTACCGAGCCAATTCAACTGTAGTCAGTCCGTAAGCACGCTGACCCATACAAACCGATACCCACCCTAACACAACCCAGGAGACCCACGCCAACACCCATATCAATCCACCTCAACCCACGTCAACCCACTCAACCTACCGCACACCTACTAAACGGCATACCCGCCTCGACTCACAAGAACTTGCACATACTCACCCATCCCAAATCACAGAAACGCACCTAACCCACACGTTTGTTTTACATACCTTATGTGGACTTTCCTTTGTTTTCATGTACTGACCAAATTGACATCTTTAAACCATTGGTATTTAAACTGTACCCATCTTTTCATGATGGTATTTGGACCGAATATCCCTTGAATGAAAAACTTCAATTTGTGACAGATAAAGACACATTGATGATTTCTCCTATTGGGATTTTCCTTTTAGCATTGACACATTATGTGGACGTGTGTGAGTCCACACAATGTCTTGGGATCCTGTATTATGTGGACGTCCCTTGTTTTGAGGTCCACACTGCATATACTATACAGAAACACAGAAACGCACTTATAGCCCACATTATTAAGCCCACCCAGTCTACCCCAAACATACACTGTATGCCCAAATCAAACCTACCACAGTTGATTGTGTATCCGTGTGTTTTGTTCTCTGTTGATAGAGGACCGGTGTAGTTGCGGTGTAGGTACCTGGACGTGCACCATGGACCAAGGAGAGAAGACGTGCATTTGTAAGAGTGGATACAGGCTGAATGGTACCCAATGCATCGGTATGGCCAATCTTTTTTATACTCCTTTGAATTGTAATGGAAAATTTTCTAGTATAGTAAGAACATTTGTAGCTAGCAGAACCACTTGTTTAAAATTGGAAATTGTTAATGTTAGTCGCTAAATTTTGGAATACTTGTTCTCCATATCCCACCTTTCAAAACTTTTGTCACGCCATTTTTGAAAACACGTCCCACCTGATTGGCTCAATCATTGCTTTCTTGCTTCTTCTAGTTCATTCTGTCTCTGAGATTCTCTTTCCTTTCTAAAATTGATAAAATCTGAACCACCAATCCCACTTTGCAGATATTGACGAGTGTGCCGAGTCCCAGGACGGACGAGCCGGCTGCGAGGCATCTTGTCATAACACCCCGGGTTCATACCAGTGTTACTGCCCGGGAACTTGGCGTAGCCTGGCTTACGACCAGCGCTCTTGTCGGGGTAAAATTGCAGGATTTTCTCTTCATTGTTGCCCAAGTTTAGAACTGAATAATATTCTCAAGCGAAAGAATTTAGAGAGGTTTTTATAATGTACTCAACAACAAAATCTTTGGACTTAAGAACTCACAACTTTTAAACTTAAAACTTTTAAACTAAATACTTTGAAACAGACTTCCTTCTGATTGGCTGATTCAATGGTTGGGACAGCCTTTTTATCAATTTATATCATGAAATGAGCTGCCATTGATTCTTTCACTGATCTGTTGATATGTTCGACCAGGATATCAAGTGATAGCTTATAACTTTTCCTGCCTCTAATAACATAAGCAATTTTATTCGGACAAGGCATCTTGCCATTCTGTAATGTTGGCTATTTTCTAATGAAATTTCCATTTTTCCTACTGTTAAAGAAAGTTTGTCTTCCTCTCTTTCTTGTAGAAAATCCATGTAGCTGTGGGCGTGGGTCGACATCTTGTTCCCAACCCAACGGACAGAAGACATGTACGTGCGATAACGGGTACAAACTCGCTTACAACGGCATCAGTTGCACAGGTATGTGGCGCTTATAGCATCATACCCGATTACAATGGGCAATCCGCATTAGACTCTCACTATTCTGATACATCAGGGGCCAATTTCATAGAGCTGCTTAAGCACAAAATTTGCTTAAGCATGAAAAGTCTTCCTTGATCAAACACAATTACCAACCAAATTTTCATGTGATGTTTACTGCTTCTGACTTGTATTCGGCCATTGATTGCTGAGCATAACATTCACAAGGAGTTTTGGCTGGCATACTGATTTTATTTACCAAGGTTTTTGGTGCTTAAGCAAATTTTGGTGCTTAAGCAACTCAATGAAATTGGCCCCTGGTTGTATACATTCAATTGACAAAAGTCAAGTCAAGTTCACAACATTTGATTTCAGAATGAAGGCGTTGTGGTATTTCTAACCGACCGCTGGTTTGGGTATTTTTTTCTGTAGATCGTAATGAGTGTGATGAAGAGTCTTCCCTCTGCCATGACGAGTGCATAAATACGCAAGGATCATACCGGTGTAGGTGTACGGAGCCAGGGTACCAACTGGCAACAGACCGTCACAGTTGCGAAGGTGACAATCCAGAAATTTTGCTAACTGTTTAAATCATAATAAGGTCACAGAACAGCATTCACACTTTGTCTGATCCAGCATGTACATAACAAAACACACCTGCGAAAATTTGAGCTCAATTGGACATCCGAGTCACGAGAAAATAGCGAAAACAGACTCAATTGTTCTTATAAAACATAAAGAATGGTTTTGATCTTACCCCGAGATCAAAACTGTTTTCTGTCTTTGTTTGACTTATTTCTGGATAAATGCAGCGTTTCGGGCGGAATCATTTTAACGGTATGTTTCTATCAGCACCATCATCATATCGTGAAAGTTATACGTAAATCTGTGAACATTTCTGTTTGGCTATGTTACCAATCCTGTACTGTACCTTTAAAGAATAGTCACATAGTTTAAAATGAAACATCAACAGTGTTTGCAGAAACAATCCCTGTGCTGTATGGCGCTGGAGTTTTGTCACAGTGAGCGTTTTTGTAGGACCTGTATTTTCTGTTCAATAAAGATGTTGTTCTGTTTGTGTTGGAATTAATTGACAGACATCGACGAGTGTAGTGATCCGGAATCGCACCGTTGCATGCACTTATGCATCAACACACCGGGCAGCTACAGGTGCGAGTGCCCATCCGGCCATTTCCTGATGCCTGATGGGATATCATGCAAAGGTATGTGGCGCCCTCCTACGTATTACCCAACATCAAATCCCAATTTTCATCTTTCTTCCAATACACATTATAATACACATTATAATGTGAATTGAGTAGAATTTGTTTTTAAAGTGTACTCTTTCAATTGGTCATATTTCCGCCAATTTCAGCACAATTTTGCTTAAATTCTACATGGTGATAGCCAAAGCATGGTTGTATCATATAACTGAATCTTGAAGTGATAAACTGTTTAACTTTAACATAATGGTTCCCGACAAAGTGTTGTGTTTTTTGGGGGGACATGCTGTATACATATGGGCTTGATGTTGAACATTTCAGCAGTCCCCTCTCACTCGTGATTTCCTCCTTTGAAACTCCCTACCAGACGCACGTTTACCTTCAACCAACAGTCATAACCAGTTTGATGAGAAATGTCCATTGCTATCATTTGCCTTCCTGGAGTGTGTCCTCCTTATAGCCTCTTATCTAGAGTAGGACACTAGATTTTAGCCTTGTTTAGGCCAAAGTTGCAGACAAAGATAAACATTCTCTTAATTGCCCTATAGCTTGTTATATTGTGTGATAAACCGTTGGAAATTTCCTTTCCAGCAAATTTTAGCAGTGTTTTCATCATATTAAGAATTCAGATATGTTATGCCCCACGCCAAATTTTAGTTTCATGTCACATTCTGAATTATATAGACTATATATAACGTTTCTGGTACCTGTATGCCATGTAATAAATAAACACCATCGGTAAAATAGAAAGACTCATATAACTTACATGGTATAAAGACGGTATGACAGCAACAGCCCTTAAAGACATAATTATTTGCCTTCAATACTTGGAAGGAGAACATTGAAAAGCATGCGTCTTGGGAAGATCAAACCTACTTGAGTTTCAACTACGTGTAATAAATCCCTTGATGAAGACAAACAACTTGGGCTTGTACTGTGTGGTGAATATAATTACTATCCATAAGAACGGAATGTATTCATGCTCGTCGACTTCAATGATCTATCTCTCTTTTTTTTAATGGCGCCCCTACAGGGTGCCGAGCGAACTCCTACCGAAGCTCCACGTCTAATGCCTGTGTCGAGTGCCCGGCCAACTCCAAGACCTTCGGCAGAGGTAAAGCATCAGTTGATGAGTGCTACTGCCTGCAAGGTTTCACCAGGGACACCACCACCCAGGAAGTCCTCTGCAAAGGTGACGTGTAAAGACTAGTATCCTGACTTCCCTCGTAACTTTGAAACCTATACCAGAATCCGACTGCAACTCTGGCACTTTTTGTCTTCGATTTTTATGCTACGTTGGTCAATAAGCCCACATATCGAACTCTATAATGTCTGTGTTCCTTAAAGGTATACAGTACAGGATTGGTGACAATTCAAAACAGAAATGTTCACAGGTTCACCTATAACTTTCAGGGTATGAAGATGGTGGTGGTAGAAACATACCGTTCAAATATTTCCGCCTGAAATGGTGTATTAATTCAGAAATTAGTAAAACAACGAGCGGAAACAGTTTTGATCTCGGGGTAAGATCAAAACCATTCGATCTTTATGTCGGGTTTTCTTGTGACTTAGATGTCTGATTGAGCTTAAACAGGTTTATTATTTTCATGTACATGAAAAGTGTGAGTTCTGTTCTATGACATTTACAAATCATGTATTAAAAGTCCGCCTTTAACTTTGGTTTTCTGAGACTTATGGGTTAAGGTAAAATAGTTTAGGGGAGTATGCATTCATGATAGGACAGTCAATTTTGTTGACGATTTTGTGTTCAAGTTCATTAACGTGTTTTTATTGTTTATGGACCATCGTATCTTGTAATGCAGAGTTGCAACGTGTCACTTCATTATAATTATGTGATGCGAGTCTAGTCATCTGAGAGTTGTGAAATCAATTAAAACCTTTGATATTGTAAACATTAAGAAAAGGCGCGTAATAAAAGTATTTATTTTTATTTGTATTTTATTTCAGACAATAACGAGTGCGCACAGGACAACGGCGGCTGCAGAGACAGATGTATAAACACTCCAGGGAGCTTCTACTGCACATGCCGTGACGGCTACAAGCTGACCGATGACGGGATGTCCTGCATAGGTAACTTACATAGACCCCTTCCAAGGATAGCCAGCCTATGGGATTTTGTGTGCAAATTGTAATCGGAAACTATCCCGGCATGCTTTTTGTCATACCCCTTCACTGCACACTTCCGGTCCATTCGTGAAGCTGCTGCGTCTACCATTGAAATTCAAGCCGTATAGCCAGCTTACTCGAACACTGCTTTACTGTCTTTACTTTTCCCGCGCTTTTTTTTTTTAATTCAGGACGTCATCATGAAAAACATTGTTGTAAATTGCGCGGGAGAACATTTCGAGTAACTCACTTTTTTTGCTGACCGAAGGTATAACTTCGAATTTTACTGTCATTTGGAAATAGATTCATGAAATTGTGATAAAACCGATATGTGTGGTTTCTTTCAGACAATGACGAGTGTAGTCTGAGCAATGGAGGATGTCACCACGACTGTTCGAACACCGACGGCAGTTTCATCTGTAGCTGCAGGGAAGGATACGACGTAGACCCCAGCGATTCCTACCGTTGCGTCGGTAAGAAACTATGAACAATTTTGAATTTCAACTCGAGACGTATTTAACATTATTTATAGAATCAATATTCCCTGCACATGTTTCCTTAAGCCTATAAGTTGCTCAGAGTATCAAATACCGTATAAAACCTATACTAAAGGTGTAATACATAGGCCTAATTGGTAAAGGTCACAGAACAGCACTCCCATACTTTGTCTAATCAAACATGTACATGAAATAATAAACGTGTGAAAATTTGAGCTCCTTCGGACATAAAATTATGAGTCATGAGAAAAAAAGCGAAAACCCGACTCAATTTTTCTTATAAAATAGAAAGAATGGTTTTGATATTACCTCAAGCTTTGTGATTTGTGTTCACTGGGGTTTAAGAGCTCATGAGGATCCAATGAGTGATCGCTGACGCATGTTGCGTGTGTTATTTTCAAAGATTTGTCTCCATAATCAAAATATGATTAATTTCTAACCCTTACCCTTCTAATATCTAGACAAGCATGCATTTTGTTGTATGTTATAATGCAATTATGTTTTTGGTCGTATCTTGGGTATTTCTGTTGAATAGATGTGGACGAGTGCTCGACAGGAGCCAACGACTGCCAGCAGATATGCGTCAATTTCCCCGGTAGCTTCCACTGCCAGTGCGACGATAAGTCCATACCTGCCAGGGACGGCAAGACCTGTATTGGTAAATTTATCATCTCGTCCCCTCCTTCCTAAACATGTGATGATTTTATTGTTTTCCAGAAGGAAGTTGAATGAAATGGAGGGATTTCATAATTATTCTAACAAGAATCAGTGACAGACCCTACGACTGAAGTATGTGTAGTTGAGATGTTTGTGATATGAGAAATGAAAACAAAATGTTACTCGTGTTGTAAGCAATTACCAGGGGCCATTTTCATTGAGCTGCTTAAGCACCAACATTTGCTTAAGCACCAAAAACCTTGATAGTCAGTATGCCAGCCAAAACTCCTTGTGAATGTTATGCCCCGGGCAAACAATAGCCGAATACAAGTCAAAAGCAGTAAACGTCCCATGGAAATGTGGTTGGCAATCCTGATTGACCAATAAAGACTTTGCTTAAGCAAATTTTGTGCTTAAGCAGCTCTATGAAATTGGCCCCAGATCATTTGAAAAGACATACTGCTGTAAGCATGCCTTTTGCTTGGTAACCTCAATAGAGGGTTAGGTATAGCTTGATGAGGCCTGATTGTAACATGAACTTTAACTCGGTAAATAACTTCAGGGGTTGATTTCACCAAACTCATCGTACCCCTCCATCAATCGTAGAACTTATGATACATTGCAGCCCCACATAGAAGTCGTAGGATATCCTTCGTAACTCGAGTTACAATCTATCGTGGGACATCGTGAAATCGACCCCAGCGATAATAGACCTAATGGGAACCTTGCCGATCACATTGGATGTAGCGTGATAAAACAGTTTGTTTTTTATGTTCACAGCGGTGACCTGCAGTCCGTTGATTGCTCAGGAGTGGATGACCGTCTCTCCTAGTGGGAAATGCCTTGGGACTGCACCAGGATCCCAAATCAACGGTAGGTTCATGAGCTATTCGGTCTGCTTTCGTGGCTCAGGACTATGTTAGTATTTTGGTTCGTTTCATCATTCAACAATTAGCATTTCAGATCAACTTGAAGCATTCTGTCGTGTTGGTTGTAGTTGCTTGTAGTCATGCTTTGCAACAGTGATGCAGTTGGGATGCATTGCATACGTACATCCCAGAGCTTCCCATTCTGCGTACGTATATCGTCCTGTATTAACTAAAACGTTTTCTGATACAGTGTCCAAAATACTGACTTTGTCTGCCTAAACTGCCACCGTCGGAGACATTCACGAACAGGCTATGGTCTGTGCAATAGTAATATTATGGCTTGAACATGTGCCAAAAAGCAACTGTTTTATGGGGCTTGTGATTTTACCCACTTCCTCACACTGTTTCAGGGTTAACAACAGGTTTTTTTGTTTGTATGCTAATTAGAATGTCCATATTCATGAGCAAAACTGTGATGTCATCTGGGTAACTGAGAACAGTAGCTCCCTCACATAGGACACCAAAATCACCAGTCATCCTCCAATCATAGAAAGAAATCGACACTAGTGCAATCTATCATCATCATCATATGCATGTTTAGTGATTTGACAAAAACGAAAGTCATTACATTTCATTTCCAGATGTCTGAGTAACAGGGTTTTTATCTTTTTGTAACTTTTTATCCAGTTGAAACCACGTGCACACTGGGTTGTCAGCCTGGTTATGAGCTACGGGGCAATGGTAACCGGACCTGCATGAACACTGGACAATGGTCTGGCCAGCCGGCTACCTGCGAACGTAAGCATGTTTTTCTTTTAAAAAACCACCTAAAACCGCTGAAAATGAATAAGTATGTATTCACCTAGTCTAGTATCTCTGCTTCAGTGTATTATTCAGGCCAGTGAGTTAAAAAAACATTGCCAACTTATAATAATAACCAAGGATGGTACTTAGGGAGACTTTCCCATAGAGTCGTGCACAAAACATTACTTACCTATTTCTAAACATCCTCCAAACCAATCAACTTGAAATTGACATATGTTCATACCAAGACCATTCTCTGTCTTCTATTAAAATATTGGACAGGAAAAATATGTCTTAGGGAGTCATCAAAATGTCTCCCTAATTCACAATGAGTCTCCCAACTATGTTCACTTTCAGACGCTAACCTGTCTCCCTAATACCCTTTTGAAAAAATAATGAATAATATAAATTCTGATAAACAAAAACAGCTATTAAAACTAATTTCTGCAGGAGCAATGTGATTTTGATTCGTTGGTAGGACTATACACTGAACCTCATAGTTATTGTAACACATACAAGTGAAAACTAGAGAGAATTGTTACCCTAAAGTGACATGTAGAAAATCTTAACACGAACAGTAGAGAAAGTGAAAGAGGAACTATCCAATGCGTAAATAGGTTTTGTTTAGCATCGGTAAAGGAAATTGAAACAAAAAAACAATGTGCACTTCGAGGTTATCACAGTTTGTGATCAAGGCCAAACATTGTTAAAGAGTGCCCTGCTCTCTTATAAGTGCCAGCTTTCCTGTTTAAACCTTGGATATAGTTTGCTTGCCAACATTTTGCCAGGGCAGTACAAGGAAGGATGTAGCATTACTGTATACTCATGCCTGTAGGAATCTCTTCAGATTTTGTATTTGGCCATTTCCCAACCATTTCTGGGTCGACTTCACCAAACACATCATAACTTACTATCAATCGTAGGACTTATGATGCATTGCAGCCCTACATAGGGTTAGCCCCCTACGATGGGTTATCCTTCGTAACTCGAGTTACGATCGGTCGCAGGGCTTCGTGCAATCGACCCCTGAAGTCGTTAAAAATTATTTAAAGGCGCTCTATACCAAATGAGCTATCCATCCCTATGTTGGCGGTGTCCCTAATAGTTTTCTTAATTTCTTCGTTTGGCAGTCAGAAGCCATGAAACCACTCAAATACCGCTACATCCCAAGGATCATTTAAGAAACGCGCAGCAGCATTAGCAATGCTGCAACCTGAGAAATGGTACATGGGGGATCACTCAAAGAGGATGCGGCTTTTCAATCAATGATAATCATCAAATAACCAAATGGGGAAAAAAATGGATTGATTTTAAGTCATTGAAAATTGAACAAATCAAAAGTGACTGGAGCGGGATTCGAACCAGAGCCCAATTTCATGGAGCTGCTAAGCACACAAATTTGCTTAGCACAAAAATGTCTTACCCAATAAAACAAACCACCGTTAAAAAATTCATTTGATATTCATGGTCAGCAAACACCAGCCAAAAAACAATCGCAAGTGATACACAAAACATGGACATGTTGTTGTTAATTAACTCTGTTTTTATTAAGACAGAAATGTCATGCTTAGCAAATGTTTGTGCTAAACAGCGCCGTGAAATTGGCCCTAAATCACTCAGTGAGGATGCAGGTTTTTCTAAACTTGTTGTGTATTGTGGGTTTTTTTCCTTTATTTGCGATGGGCAGCCATTAGATGCCCAGCGCTTAGTCACCCTGCCAACGGCCGAGTGGAACCCGAGTCATGTCTGGTCGACGAGGAGACCCAGTTCAGAACATCTTGCGTGTACACCTGCCGTGAAGGCTATACTATGGTCGGCGACGCCTTCACCGAATGCCTGTTCAATGGGGAGTGGTCCATCGGAATGCCGTTATGCAAAGAGGGTAGGCCAAACTTACCCCCGTTTCAGACAGGCGTTCTAGTGTCTCGCCGAACCAATTAAAAGGCAAGATTTGAATTAAGTACATAGAAAGTTCAACGTCTGAAACCAAAATAGACGTAGCCGTAAGTATGGGCCTGTTTGTTTAACGCACACGATCACGGATCATGCTGATCCGGATCCCATTTTAGCGTACCCTGCATAGGACGTGGGTTCGCAGAGTCTGTGATCCTGTGCGTTAAACAAACAGGCCCTACGAAGCCCCTAAGTCTGTCCCATTTACCAATAATGGAGATCAATGGTAGGCCTATATCCATTTATATAGGGTGCAGACCAGTAAATAATTTCCCATACACTTCCATGCTAAATGGCCAATTTCACAACAATATTTTAAAATACTCAGAAGTTTCTCTGGCAATCAAGCTCGGCACAAAAATGAAGCTGAAAACTTTCATTTTCCAATTTATTTTCTATAGGATAACTAATGACATTTTGAGAAAAGACCGTCCGAAGAAAAATACCCTGAAAATGGCCATGTTGACTGGTGCCAGACTAAAAAAAAAGCACCCCTCCACTACATGGCGAAAGTGAAACGACTTTAGGGTCTGATTTCATCCAAACAGCTCAAAGTTGAAATTCCAAACTCTGGTGACTGGGTTCCATCCATTTTCCTTTAATACAAGCCTCCCCATGTAGGGCAATGCAACTGATTTTATGAAAACAAAAGATGTTGTATTTCGAGATTTCGAAATACAGAATTTCAGGCAGACAAATTTAAACGGTATATTTCTACCATCACCATCTTTATACCCTGTAAGTTATATAGGTAAATCTGTTAAGATTTCTGTTTCGGTATGCTACCAAATTATGATACTACATTTAACTCTTGTATATACTTTATAGTTTCGGAGATCACATGTCCGAGGGATGTGTGGACGGAGCTGGCGTTGGGATATTCGGACGTCGTTGTAGAGCTACCGAAGCCGGTGCACACCCTGGACCGACTGGATGTCACCGGAGTACCGGCCGGTCGTGCGTTCCCGGCCGGTAGGACCACTGTCACATACACGGCCCGGAGTAACTCCTCGAAGTCCACGGCCTCCTGCTCGTTCGACGTGCTCGTGAATGGTAAGGAGTTCGATTGAGCTTATTCATATCCACAAGAATATTGGGAGAAGGTTCCATCGACAGACATCACTTTGACAGCCTGTGCACAAACCCTATGGGACTGAAATGGTGCCCGACAGAGGGCGTTTTGAGATTGAAAACCAAAGGCTACCGTTTCATTCGACGTGTATCATTGTGCCAAAAACACCCCATAAAATTCACTTTTCAGGTATGCTACCCCAATTTTACACAGCTGAGAAACCTGAGATTGAAGTTCATCATAACTTGTCTCCAGTAAGTTAACTCTAAAAGTCTGTAATGTTTTTCCGTAATATTCTGTATAAACCTCAATGAAACTCTTCCCAAACTCTTTACCACAAAATAATTTGCTCCTCTCCCCCAGGTGTGCCAAATGGATGCCTACATGCGATTAAAGTTAATTTGAGACTTTTGAAACCGTTGGCGGCAGCAGACTTAACTCTCTTTTTTGCCAGCTATGAGCATGCGTGCGCAATTGTGAGCATGCGCGCTTTGGTGTGCGCTTGCGCAAGTTGAAGACCCAGCTCCAAAGTCTCCCATTCCGTTTGTTATGGTGCTTAATGGTGCTAATTAATGACGGTTTTATTACATACATGTAATTTCGTACCATAGACACCTCTGATATTTAATTGTTTTTATATCAGATGAGGAGTCTCCCGTGTTTGAGTTTTGTCCGGAATCGTTCACCTTGAAAACAGCAGAGAAGTACCCGGCCATAGAGTGGGCAGAGCCCGTTGCAACGGACAATGTTGCGGTGGTGTCCAACAACACATGGATTGTAAGTTCCTTACTAAAGAATGAAAAATGACAAATTGAAAATAAGTGGTCATAAAAAAGAATACCTTACGATGCCAGTGTTGCCCCCCTGGAAGCATAAGACCCCATTCTAATTTCCTTAATGTTTTTTCTATGTCCTCAGAGCCCCGACGGCCGTTTCACGTGGGGAATGTACACCGTTGTGATCGAAGTGAGCGATGCGGCAGGAAATTCCGCCACCTGCAAGTTCAGCATATCAATTCAGAGTAAGAAGCCATACTGTGTCGACCCAACCAGTCAAACAGGTCGCCTCAGCTGTACCTTTAACAATCTATTGCACTGAGCAAATCAACTTGGGGATTCCCCCTTTTCACTCCCAAATGACCTCATATCCTTAGGATATAGATCCGAGTCATATCTTAAAGGGCATGTACACCATTGGTAACATTGGTAAAGAAAACTGTCCACAGATTTGCATATAACTTACAGGGTATAAAGACGGTGATAGTCGAAACATACTTTGAACATTTCTTTCCGCCTGAAATGCTGTATTTATCCAGAAAAGAGTAAAACCAAACACAACACATTTTTTATCTTCTGAAGATAAAAATGAGACAGCTATTCCCACGCAGTTTGGCGTAACAATTGCGTCGGTTTTTTATTAGTTTTCTACTTTTTCCAATGATTAATTGAACTCAAAATTATCACGGTTTAATGTTTATTCCGTGACAAATCAAATTTGTCACCTTGCATGATCTTGTTACCTTGTCACCGATGTTGTACGTGCCCTTTAAAGTGAACAGATCAATTTCATTTTTCTGATCCACATATCAAAACACAAAGTAAACAAACTGAACTTAAGATTCATTTTGCGTGAACATATGCGTGAAGAAAATTTCATCTTTCCATACAATGATTTTCCCCTACAGAAGGCATCCCGTTGTAGATTTGAGCCTAGAATGGTAGAAATGTTTTATTTATCACGATCCAAATTCTGCCTGCAATTTGATATAGGTATTGAATGCGTGACACCGGATGGGCCAATGAACGGAGACAGCAGCTGCAGTGATTGGGTGTTTGGCAAGATCTGCAGCCCCCAATGCAACCAATCACATTACTTCTTCCATGGACCACTGAACAACATGTACATATGCGGCTTCAATGGCATCTGGAACCCTTCACCTGACATACCAGACTGCAGCCGTGAGTATTCATTATGTGTCGTTATATTTCCCGCCAAAAAATGTATCACTTAGCCGTTAAAGGTAGTATCATACTTTGGTAAGAAACCGAAACAGAAATGTTCACAGATTTACATATAACTTACAGGGTATGAAGATGGTGGTGGTAGAAACATACCGTTAAAATGTTTCCGCCTGAAATGGTGTATTTATCCAGAAATTAGTAAAACAACGGCCGAAAATCTTTTTGATCTTTTAAAAGATCAAAACTAAAAGAGAAAATACTTAAGAAATACTGTGGCTGTTTTTGCACTGTTTTCTCAAAAAGTGGGCGCCGTATTTGACTGAAATTTTCACAGATGACTGTTACTGTATCTGTCTTGATATTTTTGCCCATGAATCTGTATTATTACCTTTAAGTAACCCATGAGTTTCTATTATGTTGTTGCCCAAAATGAGACCACTACCTTACTATATGAAAATCGACTATCAACAGTTTGGTGGGCGTTGTTTTACACCATTTTGATGTAAAACACTTCCTTTGTTTTTCTAGCATACTACTTCCTTGGCAACCAGAGTACCTGTTCCCCTGGAAACGAGCTGAAGACATTCGCTGCTCTTGGGGCACCAGTTTGCAGTGAGTCTTTGTATCAATTTTGTCAAGTGTCTAAAAATGAAGAAGTAGGTCGAATGAAGTACAGCATTAAAAAAAAAAATATTTTCAGCTGAGTGAGAAGGCATCCAACATTGTACTTACCCTGAAGATGATATTTTTCTTTTGCTCACACAGTCGCCTGCCCACGGGGAATGTACTCCGTCATCCAGGCCGACTCCAACAGCACGTGCCTGCCGTGTGCCGTGGGGACGTACCAGGATGGCTTCGGCCAAGAGGAGTGCAAGTCGTGCCCGGTCGGCCAAACCACAGCCACTGAGGGCACCAAGACCGTTGATGAATGCGTCGACGAAGGTCAGTTTAATAATTACAAAATGGGGTATTAGGGAGACAGATATAAACATCTAAAAGTGGACATTTTGGAGACATCGGGATTTAGGGAGACTTTTGTTTTTAACGTCCATATCTTAATAGAAGACAGAGAATGCTCTCAATATGAACATATGTCAATTTCAAGTTCATTGGTTTGATTCATTGGTGTAAATTAATGACATTTAGTCGCATTGTCATTTCAGAAGTTCCAACGACATTTCCTATGACAGATGCAGCGACAGTGGGCGTGGACAGGGTACTGCAAGATGATCCTAACCGTTTGACTGGGGAGGACACCAATTAGCTGCGTAAACACCAGCCAACTTAAAACAAGCAATTTGTTCTTAAAATATAATTAGTTTTAGAGTTAAAACACTTTGTTTTTTGGTGTTTTTTTGTTTGCCTTTCCACTCGTACGTACGGCTTTGAAGCTCACAATAAATTTAAGAAATTGACAAAGTAGTAGATTAATGGCATTTAAGTGATTATTGCTATACGGCTCGTAGTAAAACTATATTTTTGTACTAAAAAGTATCATATATTTTTATTTCTTGACATGGATGACAATTATATCTTTGTCTTTGTAGTCGGTTTTTAACACAATATTTTGTATCCAAAACATTTTGCATACAAAACATTTTAAATAAAAAAATATTTTAAATACAAAATATCTTAAATACAAAATAGCTCATTAAAAACAAAGCTTAGACGTTTGTAAGGTTTATGCATATGGTAGCGTGTATACGATTTACTGGGTAAGCAAATATTTGAATGGTTTCATGTTATGGAATACAATGATTTTTTTATTAATTTTGTATCTGTAAAATATCGTTACTCAATGGTCATGGTTTATGACTGTAATGTCCATATTAGTATGTATCTCTATGATAGAATTAGATCTTAAAGTAATAGGGTTTACGATAACACCATGTGACATTACACTTATCTATTTTGTGAATGTGGCTCTGAAAAGAGCCGTTAAAAGCACAGTGTACACTGTCAACATTTTCGGTAAAAATCTCGGTAACATGTTGCCCGGTAATGGCAACACACCTGGGCAACATGACTTTAGGCCCTGTGTACACTAGCAACATTTGGCCAACATGTTACCGAGATGTTGCTGCGACATGTTACCCAACTCGTTTTGCTCTGTGTACACTGACAACATTTTCAGCAACAATGTACCTGGGCAACATGTTACCGTGATTGTTAACCGAAAATGTTGAGAGTGTACACTCTGCTTAACCCGACGTTCTGGCCAGTGTGCTCAGAAGAATATAATAATGTCACACTGTGTTACTGCAAAACATTTTACTTTATGTGCTTCCGACATGCATAACCTAAAATCTAAGTTAGAATAGATCGTATTATTGGTTTGATGAGGGATGCCATTCTTAGGGATTCTGATCGCCCAACGAAAAGTCCACATAACAATATTTGCAATGGGAGAAATATTGACCAAATTCGAATTTGAAAATCAACGCACATGATTTTTATCACAAAATTAATATCTATAGTATAAACGAATGCGACAAATTATTTTGTCACAAAGTGCTGTATGACGGACGCTCTCATCAGGCGAACAAAATCATTGGTACGCAAGGTTATTCAAAATGACTGAGGGGTGGAGACTGCCCATAGGGCGTTTACGAAACAGAGGCTCCTGCTCCGGCTCCGGCTCCGGCTCCGGCTCCGGCTCCGGCTCCGGCTCCGGCTCCGGCTCCATTTCGGTAATCCATTCTGAAATAACGGGTATCAAAATAGAGGCTTTTGGCTGCGGTTCGGAAGTAGATTCTCTGGTTTGAAAAGGGAAACTGATCTTCAGCTTCAATGAAAAACCACAACCTATATAAGGCTATATTTTCAGCATATAGATGTCAGAGCTGGAGCCTGAGCCTAAGCCTCCGTTTCGCAAACGCACATAGGCAGCCATGCAACATTGTCAATTTAAAATAATAATAAAAAGACTATCAAAAATACTCACAACTTTTTAAAGGCGATCAAGTCATGTATCCCTATAAAGCTGGAAATCCTCCAATTCAAATGATTTTCTTTGCACTTTTTCATAGGTTAACCAATGACGTTTAGGTGAAAAGTCCATGCCAAGAAAAATACCCCTAAAACTGCCAAATTGACTGGTGCCAGACTAAATGAAAAGTACACTTCACCCCAAGATATATTAAAGAGTCTTTAGAGCCTCATTTCATAAAAAGTACAGTACAGGATTGGTAACATGCACAAACAGATAATGTTCACATATTTACGTGTAACTCTCAGGATATGAAGATGGTGCTGGTAGAAACATACAGTTAAGATATTTCCGCCTGAAAAATGGTGTATTTGTCCAGAAATTAGTCAAACAAAGAACGAAAACAGTTTTGATCTCGGGGTAAGATAAAAATCCATTCTTCGTGTTTTATAAGAAAACATTGAGTCGGTCTTTTGCTATTTTCTCGTGACTCAGATGTCCAATTGAGCTCAAATTGTCACAGGTGTGTTATTTTAATATGTATACATGTTGGATTATATAAAGAGTGAGTGCTGTTCTGTGACCTTTACCAATCATGTTTTATACCTTAAAAACAGCTCAAAAGGTGAAAACAAAAGGGACCAAAGTTGCATTGTATTTTTAAAACACTTCCCACTCCGGCCTCAGTATGAACGCTCAAAGATTTTGAGGGTATATACACCAGTTTTACTGGGCCTACACCCTACGGAGTGATACAAAAACAGTGACCATATGGAAAAAACATTTGTGACAAAATTGAGTATCCATCCGTGTGTACTTTATGACCAGCGTGGGCGCAATGATCTCTTAACAACGTGTACCGTTCTAAACATATCTGTAATAGTATAGCCTACATTAAACATCCCGATGACTGGAAAAGTGCTTACGTTTTTGCCCACAAGGGAAATTTTTTTTCACAAGTTTCAATTTTCATGTTTAAAGCCGAATAGGCTTTTAAAATAATAACGGTCTTTAAAAGTAATCAATGGCATTTATATAGCGCCTTTAGCAAGATCAAAACGCTGTCTAAGGAAAGTAAACAAGTAAAGGAACAGAGAGCAGCCGTACGGGGTTACGGAGACGATAAAAAGAGGAAAGTTTTGAGAAGTTTCTTGAAAACTGAGATAGATGAGGCATCCCTGATAATGTAAGGAAATGTTGTTCCACTCCCTAGGACCAGCCGTGGAAAAAGCTTTGTCACCAGTACTAGATGTCTTTTTAGGTAGCTTTAAACGAAATGTATCAGCTGATGACCTTTTACAAAGTTGGCCTTTGTTTAAAAAAAAATTCCACTACATAGCCACATTTTTTTGTTTAAAGCAGAATAGGCTTTTAACATCGTGGTCTTTGTTTAAAATGTCACTAGCCGTACAAAGGCTTATGCGATACGGAAAATGTTTGGTAAATAAATACACGCTGCTGGATATCTGGTACAAAATACATTGATCGAAAGCAAACTAAACAGTTCAGAGAAAGAAAAACACTTTCAGAAACATTGTTAAAGGTAGTATCATATTTTGGTATATAAGAAACCAAAACAGAAATGTTCACAGATTTACATATAACTTACAGGGTATGAAGATGGCAGTGGTAGAAACATACCGTTAAAACGTTTTCGCCTGAAATGGTGTTTTATCCAGAAATTATTAAAACAACGACCGAAAATCTTTTTAATCTTTTAAAAGATCAAAAATAAAAGAGAAAAGACTTAAGAAATACTGTGGCTGTTTTTCACCGTTTTCTCAAAAAGTGGGCACCGTATGGGACTGAAATTTTCACAGATTACTTTTACTGTATCTTCCTTGATATTTTTGCCCACGATTCTGTATTTCTGTGACAAAAACCAAAGTATGATATAACCTTTAACCTCAACGCGTTCGGACCTATTAGGGGTTATTCTTTACCTTGGTAGCATTTATGCTCATAAATATGGAAAATCAAATGTACACAACAAACTTGAAGCCCAAACAGCGGTGTAAAAGTGGCCCACAATCAATGACACTGGAGCGGATACTTTGAATGCATGAGTATTGTTTATGAGTAACAAAATTGATTACAATTTTCCTATATATTACACATACCCTTTAACAACTGCATTGTATTATACGCTTTGATAGAAAATGTTATCAATAAAGCAAAGCTAAACAAATCCAATCTTTATTGTGTTCAGTTAGTTCCTTATTATTTTACAAGAGATATGAAATTCCGGTATACTGATAGAATGGAAGAAGGAGGTCATGGGTCACATTAAAGGTGACTGAAGCTTCTTCACATTTACTATCACCAGTTCATAACAGGTCAAAGTTCATTAAATTATAGAATAATATGCTATTGAACATTTGGGAATAACCAACTGAATGTTGTATTTCAATTTAAACTGACGGCACGCCATCTTTTCATTCACCATGAGTTCTTTCAGCGCAGTGCAAGTGCATTTGGGGTAGTTTCTTTGCTACATAAGTAAGTACGTATTCCTCAATGCAATGGTCAGATTGATAAGTCAGTTAGTCGTGAGGGTAAAGCGATTGCTTTGTGCTTGATAAGCCTCGGTGCGCGTACGCCACGACAGCCAAGGCTGCATATTCCCCGTGGAGTATATCAGGACAGTAAAATGTAGCCTAATGGTCATGGACAGCAATGACTTGCGCCTTTGAATGGCATTCCGGATAGGCCTACTGGCACTGTACAAGTGGAGAATGGGTCGTATTTGGCGTTATCTTATGCCTACATTCTTATTATTTTCCTTTGAGTACGTTTTTTGTTCCCATACATTTTCCTTACTCCATGTTCATACTACAGTGTATTCCCATTTGTAAATTCAAAATATATACAGTACATGCATATAGGCCTATGATATTTTGTTTATAAATATTATACAAGTTAACGAATTCCGCGGATCCGGATACCATTTTTAGCGTACCCTGCATAGGACGTGGATCCCTAAATCTGGGATCTACATCACTGTGCCAACCATTATCATGCACCAACAGCGCCCTCGCACGTCAATGAATATCTGCGAGTAGCCCATTGGTGGACGAAGTTTCGTACCTGCACCAACTTCCGACCAATCACATTCGCCGATCGTCTACTTGTTATACTGCGTCACGCCAACAGGGCACAGTGATGTATGGTAAACACTACTGTGTATACATCGAACTTTCTGTGGCCCGGATGATGATCATGTGGCGTGATCGTGGTAAAGACAGGGGACTTTCCCTGAATGGTCCGTCCACCCGCCCCTCAATCGCAGTTGCGGTTTCTGTATTGCGGCAGAGCGGAAAACGAAAGTCCTTCTATGTTTGGACCAACCAGGAACATCCTGCTTGGAAGGCCATCGAGCCAAAGGTAAATGGCTTCCCCGGGTACCGAGCAGTGACTTGCGTGCGGTCTCGCTCCGTGCTTCTTTTACTTCCTTGTTGGGCCACAACTTAATTGTAGGGAATCTGGCAAGTAGATTGTGACGAATGTTATTGGCCGACCGCATGAAATGATGTTCCCCGTGCTATGATCGAGGGTACGTACGGTGATATAAAGTGTGATCAGCTGTTGCTGAATTTTCAGTCCGTTCCTCTTATAGCGTGTAAACGGTGCGCCAGACTGACGTTACCCGGTATAAGGGCTAGTTATTTTAGAAACAAAAGAAAGACAGAGAACGGACTATTTGTTAACGTGGAACACTGAATTGTCCTTCATTCAGTATGCACGTGTCGCTGTTAATACTGAGCGTTTTTTCAGCGTGCTGGCTTGGTTGTCCGACGGGGGCTCAGTATCCAGAATGCCCCCGGTCGGCGTCCGCTGGCGAGACAGACCGGGTTCAGATCGAAGAGACGAGCAAGAAATTCATCCGCGTGCTGGAGCGATTCCAGAACCGTCCGGTCGAGATCGTGTTCGTTCTGGACTCCTCGGGCAGCATCACAGAGGACAACTTCGGCTGTGAGGTGCAGTTTGTCAGGCAGTTCTCCAAGCTGTTCAGCGTGTCAGAGGAAACCTCCCGGATGGCCGTGGTGACCTACTCCGACTGCGATAAGATCTACACCGATGTGGACTACATCAACAACCCGACGGGTAAGAACAAGTGCACGTTGCTCGGAATTGACCTGCCCGAAGTCGTGTACCAAGGCGGGGGCACGTGTACGGCCGGAGCAATCAACCGTGCTCGGGATATCCTGGCCGGCTCTCGACAATCAAAAGAAAAGTAAGTCATTATTGATCTCATGGATTGTTTAATAAAGGTACAATACAGGATTGGTAACATACCCAAACAGAAATGTTCACAGATTTATCTATAACGTTCAGGGTGCTTGGAGAAACATACCGTTAAAACATTTCCGCCTGAAATGGTGTATTCATTCAGAAATTAGTAAAACAAAGACCGAAAACACTTCTGATCTCGGAAAACCATTCTTAAAGTTTGATAAGAAATATTGAGTCGGGTTCTCGCTGTTTTCTCGTGACTCAGATGTCCAATTGAGCTTAAATTTTCACAGGTGTATTATTTCATGTACATGATGGATCAGAGTGTGAGTTATGTTCTGTGACCTTTATACCAATCATGTATTATACCTTTAAATTGAGTTTATAAGGCTCATTCCACCAATACTTTTGGACTGTATTTGCATGGTGTCCATTTTACATAATGCAAACTCGTACTATCCTTTATTCATTTGTCCTGATTCATTGCCCCTTTTTGAAACGTCAGCTTCGGCTCCGGCTTCGGTTCCGGCTTCGGCTCTATTTCGTCTATCCATTCAAAAATAATTATAGGCTTCGGCTACGGACAGAAGGTAGCACACTCTGTTATTGTGAACACGAAAGCGGGGAATCGGCTTCACCGAGAGCAACCGTTGATATTTTCTGCTTTAGTGTGGCCCAGACTCTATGGTAAACGCTGTTGTATCGTCCTATTCAAAATATTGGTTGATATAGAATCTGAATTCTGAAGAATGTCGACTATCTAGAATGTGTAAAACTATCATAAAGTATAAGTAATAGGATTGCTTTCTTGCTCCACCTTAAAGAGGTTATTGAAGTCATTGAAACATTTGGGACGGTTTATATATCTCTCCAAATCTCTGCAGGATCGTTTTTGTCCTGACCGACGGCCAATCCAACGACAGGCCTGCAACTCTGACGGCGGCAGTAAATATCAAACAAACGGCCACCGTCTTTGCCATCGGGTTAGGGACCGGCATTGACCAAACAGAGCTGAATGGCATCGCTACCACGAACGATCACGTCTTTCTCTTGGGCCAGTTGACCGATGTTGAGAAACTCGCTGACAGGGTTCTAGGGGGTGAGTTTATAGAGAAAGTTTGGAAATATTCTCTTTGATGTGGATGGAGGTGAGCAGGGGATATGTGAAGGTCCCAGGATACACTTGTCCCGTACCTTTACAGGGCGAAATGGGGGTTCTTGAGATTGGATACAAAATAGCTGATTCTGCGTCATGCTACACAAACAATGCTGAGCGCATGTATTTTGTACACTATCAGTCTCGGGCTGTCGGTCGGTCGCGTTGTCTCACAGTCTGGCCGAGCTGTCTCCCCGTAAATCCAGCATTCATTGGATCATTTCCCCGTTCGTTCTTCTTAATGTAGATCAGTCAGACATGGCTTCTTGGGATCGGAAGGTGTCAGCTGCTCTGTGCAACAGCCTCTGCACAGAGGGACAGGACTGCTGTGACGTCATGGCCACTTGCTCATGCGCAACGCAGACCGGAAGCTACGGTTGCGCCTGTCACCCTGGATATACAGGCGATGGGAAAGTGGGACAGTGCAACCGTAAGGATGCTATACATTTTAATGTTCAGAGGTTTTGAGGGGGTTAGAATTTTTCAATGTTGACATTGCCATTAGGACGAACCTTTGTCTCATGCTCAACAACCCAAAAAGTGTAAACTGTAGATTTCAGTCAGACATTTTTTTTTTCCATGTTGCCAAGTAGAAACATGCTTTTCACATACTGGACCTAAAAGAAACATTGTGGCATGTACTTCATCTAAATGCTTGATCAAAACATAGACCTGGAGGAACTAAAGAATAACATCGTAAAAAGCATTCTGTTAGTGAAAGCGACGATCACATTGAAGAAGACGTTTATACAGTTGTACCATAAATCGCACACGTTGCATGTGATCACATAGGTTAACCTGATTGTATTTTTTTTTTTTAATTAGTTACCAGATATGAAATTACCCGATTTTGCCCACCACTAGACTACAAATTATAGCCAAATTACCAATCTCCAGCTCAAATTTAATCTGAAAATTTGTGCTTATTTCTGTCTCTTTAAGCTTGTCCACGCGGTACCTACAAGCCACAGTACGGCAATCAGGGTTGCATGGAATGCCCTGCCGAGTCCTCTACCGAAAGAGAAGGTAGTACCGCCATTGGGGATTGCCAGTGTGCAGACGGTCACGTGGGTTCACCCGAACAGAACAAAACGTTAACGTGCACACGTGAGTAATATTATTTTACCACCTGTTGATCATGCGCAGATTGGCGACCTGTGACCCAAAACGAGGCTAATGTTATGAAAGAGTCTGTGCGTCATGCCTGTGTCGCATTGTGTTTAAAGGTACAGTACAGGATTGGTAACATACCCAAACAAAAATTTTCACAGATTTACGTGCAACTTTCAGGGCATGACATACCGTTAAAATACTTTCGCCTGAAATAATGTATTTATCCAGAAATTTGTCAAACATGGACCGAAAACAGTATAGATCTTGGGGTAAGATCAAAACCATTCTTTATGTTCTATAAGAAAAATTGAGTCAGATTGTCGCTATTTATATAATTTCTCGGGACTCAGATGTCCGATTGACTGCTCAAATTGTGACAGGCTTATTTTTTCATGTACATGCTGGATTTGACAAAGTGCTGTTCTGTCACCTTTACAAATGTACACGCCCTTTAATGTGAAAATGGTACCCCCTTGTGATGCATGTGAATATCTTTGATAAAAAAGACCTACTATCGCTTAGTATCAGCTCAAAATGTGAAATGTGACAAAGTACATGCAGCTACATGCATGATAACAGGTAATATTAATTTCTTCATGTTCATCCTTCTTTAGCCGTAACATGTGGTAAGCTCATCTTCGGTCCATCCTCCGGGGTGATTGTGGTCCCATCTGACTGCGGCAACCAGTATGGCACCGAGTGTCAGATGCAGTGTCTACCCAACTACCGAGCCCAGCCAGGCACAGCCGACACGGTCCGATGTACAGCTAATAGTTCGTGGTCCGATGACCCTCTCCAATGCACCCGTAAGTCCCATCATGAACACCGATCCAGTAGACCACACCCCTTAACAAATTGACCACTCACAACGCGTTATTTATGGTAGGACAAATTGCGGCCATTTTAAGTCCGACATGAGCTTTGTATTCTTTACTACACATTTTTCGTTGAGGTCACTTTTGTTTTAATAATAATAATAACGGGCATCTATAAAGCGCCTTTCCAAGAAGATCAAAGCGCTGTACATTATTATTGTTTTGTATGTACAAGGCAATTCTTTTACAAACCCGAGATTTATCCTTAACCATGGTCAAGTGGTGTTTAAATTTTCAGTATATTTCTGACTCTCGATGCCCTGGCTGAGAGGAAATGTACATTTTGGGCCTTTTCAAAAAATAAAGTCCAACGGAGAGAAGTGCTTTAGGCAGTTGAGGGTATGAAATTCATCGCGTGTGGGCAATCGTGACATGATCCGAACCAGCACACAACTAGAAAATAGTTCAATGTTACAGGCCATAGTCACGGTCATCCATCCTGCATTCAAAACAGTGCAATCAAACCGAGGCTTGGATTCAAAATAGTCTGGTACCCGTGTTCTTTTTAGAATTGGTGTTATCATCTTCATCTTCTAGTTCATCTTCTAGTTATAATATGCAAATTAGGCTTGCCCTTCACCGACGTAGGTAAGCACTGCATACTCAATGCTTTGCTGAGTGTACATGTACATGAAAACCATCTAGAGTTGCGACAGTATATGCGAGGTTTTAGTTATGCATGCTAATGTATCATCTAAAAAAAACCAGCCGGACTCTTTTTCTTTTTGCAGGAATAACGTGCGAGGTGTTACAGTCACCGACTAACGGCCGGCTGTCGTGCGACAGTACGGACTGGGCCATAGACACCATATGCACCCTGACCTGCGACCCAGGCTACGAGAGAGAAGGCGACCTCGAGAGGCGCTGTGACCTGAACGCCGCCCAGCAAATCGGGGAATGGTCCAACAATGCAGGAACTTGCAAAGGTATACCTATACACATCATTTTCATAGGAATACAACGGTGCCTTTCGGTGAAGGCCTACCTGTACTGTGGATACATAACAGATTCTCTTTAAAAACAATTTGGTTCACTAATTAAGGGTGTTAACGAAACGAAGGGTCAGGCTCCGGTCTGAGGCTCTGGCTTCATGTCGTGAATCCATTCTGAAATAACGGGTATCAAAGTAGAGGCTTTTGGCTGCGGTTCGGAAGTAGATTCTCTGCTTTGAAAAGGAAAACAGAGCTTCAGCTTGAAAAATCACAACCAGTAAATTTTCAGCATATGGATGTCAGAGCTGGAGCCTGAGCCTAAGCCTAAGCCTCCGTTTCGTAAACGCACTTAAACTTTAAAAAGAAAATACGGGCGATTTCAAATAGTGCGCCAACAAGAGTTTGAAACGCACTGGCCAATCACAGTGCGAGGAATCTTTCCACTTTTACAGATGCGCATTGCGTCAACAAAGTCTGTGAATTGTGATTGGCCAAGGGCGTCGCAAACTCTTAGTGGTGCATGCACTATTTGGAACTACCTGTATTACAATCAGTTATAACATGAATATGGTATTAAACCATTTTGTAACCAGTCAGGTTTCTCCTAAACCGACAGGTTACCTTCCAAATAATTTGTAAATTGTACTATGTAGCTGTTGAATCATACTTTCATGCATTCAGTAGTGTCCTATATGCCACGCTACCGCTCAGTATAAAGTTAGTCCGGCAATTTTGTTTTTTGATGACGATTTTTCGCTCATAATGGCCGTTTTTTCCACCAGCCAAGACATGCCCCGCACTTCTGGCCCAAGCTCACATGAAGATAAGGCCAGACACGTGTTTGACGGACGAACCAGTGTTCAACACAAGGTGCGGCTACGACTGCGATGAAGGCTACGAGCTACGAGGAGTGAGCCAACGGACGTGCCAAGCCGATAGCACGTGGTCCAATGCCACGGCCAAGAGCGCATGTGTTGGTGAGTGCATGTCCCATATCAACCAACCATTCCGCTCGGGGTATTATGTCAACTATTACTTCATGACCCCCCCCCCCCCCCCAACACACACCCCCATCACCATGTCTGATGGCACACTTAAGTTTCTATGTTAAAGAATGCTTGTTGAATAGGAGGGCCTGATGACGCGTTTCGATCCTAGCAGGATCTTTATCGAAGGCTATGACAAGACAAACATATAAGTCAAACATATAAGTCAAAATACCAAAATGCATGAGAAGATTAGGACGAAGGAGGTGTATGGGGGTGAAGGTGGGTAGGATAAGAGGTGAACAATGGATGCTTCTCATACATTTATTTGTATTTTGACATATGTTTGATTTATATGTTTTGTCTTGTCATACAGCCTTCGATAAAGATATTGCTAGGATCGAAACACGTCACTCAGGCCCTCCTAACTCCAAGCATTTTACAAATTTCAGCTCATTATTTTGTCTGATGAGCAGTTTGCAGCAGTTTTTTAACTTGCAAGTTATAGAACTTAGATCAGGAGGCGAAGCCCCGAGCTCCAAAAAGGCCTCTATCTGCGGCCGGCTGGCATTTTGTTTGCGCACAGCGTTCACTGAACATATCTAGTGGTCAAGGCTTGACAATTAATTATTTGCTGTGGACTTTTAGTGGACTTTGGGTGCATCAGGCATAATCTCCAATCATGTTGCCAGGAAAGTGGTCCCCAACAACCCTTTCCCACTCTTTCATCAGACAACATTATTTTATTTAATGATTAAAGTTATTGCAACGCTGTTTCCCCACTTGTATTCCCATTAGATGTTGAACCACCGAAGTTCACCACGTGTCCGGGAGATGTTTCGCTGGTCGCCGAGTTGAAGCACGACTTTGCGATGCCCATGTGGGAAGAGCCATCGGCTACCGACAACTCGGGCCGTCAGCCGGACATTGTGCCGTCCACCGTCGACGTCGCTGAATGGCGGTTTTATCTTGGGCAAGTCACAGAGGTCACCTATACGGCCCGTGATGAGGCTGGACTCGCAAGTAACTGCACTTTCCGTGTGACAGTTAAAGGTACGTCGTTATGGGCTCGTGTTCTTTGTTCATAGGTAGTGTATATTTTGCCGGCACCATTATAATAATAACAGAGCATTACTAATGTGCACAGAATCTGGAAAGTACCATTCAAATGCGCATAATTTATTATTATCACTGGTTATTTGGCTACATTAACATTTCTGAAACCATCTCAACTCCCTGTGGAGTATACAGCCCCGCGGCTGCTGTAAGCCCACAAAGGCCAATCAAACACCATGCATCTCTACCCTCACAGGTACCAATTACACCTGGGTGAAGAGAAGCAATATGTGACAAAGGTCTTGCCCAAGGACACAAGCACCACTTACCCCACTAACCCACATTCTGTAAAGATTGACCATAATATCTTGAGTACGACGCGCCAGACCAATCTTCCGATTGGCTAATTCTCAATACGCCATGCCGGCCTTCTTCCTCGAGATGTTATTTTATAGAGCCGAAGGTAAGCTCTTGCTGGCATAACATACTGCAAAGTACCCAATCAGAGTTTATAAGGAAATTCGTTGGCTTCAATAGATCATGTCAATCCTGATAGTCGCACTGGCATTAAGTCTACCGTGCAAAATGTCGACAAAGGATGTGTCCGAAACGGGTTTCCAGAGCTATGGCTACCTCTATAGCGTGTTCCTTAGCACTTGCAACGGGCTTACATGCCTAGACCTAGTCCTAGACAACTGATACTATAACAAAATTGCAGAAAAACGTGAGAAGCAGATTCTGGAAATTGTCCTAGACTCTTTAGATAAATGAACCAGAAAAGGTAGTGGCTATATGCCAACTCATGGTTTTGATTTTTTTTTTTAAATCAGATCAGGAAGCCCCAATGGTCACCTACTGCCCGAACAACATTGGAATAGAGAGTAGGGAGCCAACCGCGAATGTCAACTGGACAGAGCCAACCTTCAAGGACAATTCCGGCCAACCAGTTCGGTTGAAATCCAACCGTAGCCCTCCGTCGGTATTTACCTGGGGCCTGGCTCAGCTTGTCACGTATCAAGCTCAAGACAGCGCAGGCAACAACGCAACATGTGAATTTACTGTGGCAGTAAAAGGTATGTTGAACGCTCCCCTCCCATAAACCATTATTTTGAGAGAGTGCAGCCCAAATGAACTTATAACAGCAATTCTACCACACTCTTGGAGTTATCTCTGAAACCTGAAGAGTTCTTCTCATTTCTTGATTCTTTCACAGCACACAGCTGTCCCTACCATCCTCCACCACTGAATGGCGCCCTCGCCTGTGAGAAGTGGCTAGGTGGCCAGTTCTGTTCGGTCTCTTGCAACGAGAACTTTGACTTCTACCAGAAGCCCCAGGACCGATACTTCTGCAAAGTGCCTCCGCACAGCAACCAGGCTAGTTGGGCACAGGACCCGTCCGTCTTAGTCGGTCCTATCTTCAAAATGCCATGGCCGGATTGCACTGGTATTATAACCTCAATCAATCAATTTTCCATCAATCAATGTATTCCTAAGTCATTATGCAATGTATTGTATTACTCTTCCTTAACGACATCATTTTGACATTGAATTATTAATGAGCAGTAATGTAGGCCTCCATTACTGGATCAGGTATTTGTGCAATCAAAAATCACACTACTATCAATGCCCAAGTGAAAAGTGAAATTCATTCTGATGTCCTTCCTCCTCTTCTAACCCCTCACCCCTCATACCAACCATCGTGTCGATGCCATAGAAAAGCGGGATCCCAGAGCCCAGATGAGACTTGAGGTGGAATTCTTCACTGGCAGCTGTGATCAAAACGCCACGGCCGAGATCGCCCAAGACTTCGTCCGGAAAATGGACCAGGTCGATCCACGGTTGTTTGGTTTCTGCGAGGTTGGCTGCAGCATGGAGAATGTCAATGTAACGTGTGGTCGGATACAGGCGAGGCGAAGAAGGAGAGACGCCGATGATCTGATGATAGAGATACAGTTCACAGTCTTTGTAGATCCAAAAGACTTGCAGGTATTACATGGAGTCAGGATAGTCAAATGCACTAGCGCATGGAACATGCCTATCATGTCCACCCTAGTTGCAATGGCAAATTATCTCAGCTCAACTTGACCCAGATTTGAGTTTTACCTAGGGCCTTTACGAAACTAGACTTGAGGCTAGGCTTGGCGACTTATTTCACAACCGCCATTTGAAGCCGATAAAATGAAACGAAGAGATTGGGCCACATGATGAAGCTGGGGAAAGGCTCTAGCTTCTCCAGCCATGTATCTCAAGCCCTTCATTTCATTTAGGACACAAAATGACAGTAGAAATACAAATGCCAAGCCTAGCCTCAAGCCCCATTCCGTAAAGGCCCATGTTATTGATCTACTCAACCTGTGTCATTACCGTGCAACTGACCTAGTTGCCACACCTGAGTCCTTATATTATCAGCAAGTTAACCTGCGTCACTGAGTAACTATCGGCAAGTGACTCACTTTGAGCTGATAGAGTCATGATTCTCAAAAGACCGACGTCAGCTTAAGTTGCATCAACACAGATCCAAGTTAAAACTAGCAACTGACCCGACTCGAGTCTTAACTTCCATCAAAAGACTTGCCTCAACGTGAGTTAAGTCAATGCAGCAGTGTGACCAGTCACTATAGTCACCAGCAAGTGACTAGGTCTCTTCACCTATTTTGGTTGCAGTGAAATCATGTGACTGTATAGTTGCAGTACCTTTTTTCAAGTCCAAATTGGTAATAAGTAGTTTTTTCATCTTTCAAGGATTCCTCAGTGTTTCTATAGCTATATAATGCTTTTGAGGAATCCTTGTCTTCATTACCAGAAATGAATAAACTACCATTTCATGTGTGTGTGGTTTTTTTTAAGGGAATGAATGAGTCAGTAGCTGACCAGCCCATCACCTCGGTCCAAGTCATGGAGGAATTGGTCAATACAATTGACGCAGCTATCTCCACCGGGCAGCTTGACGTAGCAGGTCCAGATGGCAACTTGCTGTCCCCGGCAGGACCAGCCAGTGTTGTCCGCCCGTTGACCCTGTCATGCCTGGATGGCGAAGTACTCCGAAATGAGTCTTGTGGTACGTTCAGAACCAACATTTTCGCAATCCTTCACTGCTGTAGGAACCGTTAGTTTTATCCTACTTGTCAGCTTGTTTCGTTTGCACTTCTCGTAAGGTCTCGACGTTTCAACTAGCCCACACTCTAGTCCTCATCACCGGGCTCCTGATGAGAACTAGAGCAGGCTTGTCCAAACGTTGAGACCTTACGAGAAGTGCGAACGAGACAGAAGTGCGAGAGTACGAACGATTCTTACATGGTGTTTCCGCAAACCGATCCACATAGTTTTACCAATTATTGTTACCATGCAAAGCCTAAAATCTTTCTTAATCATTTTGATTTTTCATCACTTTTCTTTGGATAGTTGCCTGCCCGCCAGGAACGCATTATGACGTTAAGGACGGTATCTGCCAAGACTGTAGTCCTGGTTTCTACCAAGACACGGAGGGCCAGTTGACATGTCTGCGATGTCCAGACGGTACTACAACTAGCCGTGCCATTTCCAAAAATCTGAGAGATTGTAAAGGTAAACATTTTCTGTTACTGTTTTTCCCCTTTCAGAAATATTTGAGGATTTTTACTTGAATAGCTGCACCTTTTCCTTGTGTCTTTTCTCAGTGCCATTTTCAGTCTATTGTTCTTAAGGGCAATATTGTCTATTGTTTTTAAGAACATAAAGGGCTCAATATTGAACACTAGTACTATTGTCAGTTGTATTTTGTTAACTCTTTGTTTTAAATTGCAGATAAGTAAGTTCTTGCTAAAATTGTGAAAGCCAAACTTTGTTTGCTTACTATAGCCTGTTTGAGAAAAATTTTCTCAAACAGGCTATAGTAAGCAAACAAAGTTTTAATGGCTTTAGTCTTCTTTGCCGAGGCGGTGGGCCGGGGTGAGGGGTGCACCCAAGTAAATAGGGCCAAAATCCGTCCGCCGAGCTCATTAATAAAAGTTAAGCACTCAATATATTTTAAATAAGAGAGTTGTGAGAGCTATGAAAATGAAGGATTGAAGAAATATGGCACTGGACCTCCTGCCTGGACTCTGGGCTTCCATTTGTGAGCATTTTGGATGCAATTGGGTGAGAAAGTGGGTCTATTTCAGCCGCTTTGCAGAGGGATGTTTTTTTGAAAATGGCTTCTTTGACTGGAGTGATCCATACCTTGTTTTATGGGTGTTCAGCTGAGAATGAGTATATCTCAAAAATTCAATGGTCACCCTACCATAAATTGAAAAGAAAATGAAAGGTGACATGTTGGTCATCATTTTTCTGTGTAACTTGAACAGCTGTGAGAGTTCTGTATATTTTTAAATGATTTTTGAAGTTTGATGATTTATCACTGTTGTCTATGGGAGTTTATTTACTTGGGTGCAACCTGAGGTTTGCCGTATAAAAAGGGTGGAGCCAATTAAATTGCTGAGGGCGGTAACATAGATAGGCCTACCAACAATCAATTTGAAAAAGCGACCATCTTGGAACTTCATACACAATAATTGCAGTGAAAACATTTCACAGATGATAGTGGACTTGTTTTTGCTGGCTGTGCAAATTAAGTCGATGGAGAGACATGCACATTCTCAATCAGTTAAAAATATTTTCTACCACAATTTTGAAGAAATTGTCAATCTCTGATGAAATCTATTTGTGAGGGCTAATCATTGCACTGTTAAGGTAACAATAAGGTGATGGCTTCCTTCAAACCAAGGATATTTTTTGTAATTGTCTGTCGTGCGTAGCTCCTTGCTCCATGGGTACTTACTCTACCAGCGGCCTGGAGACCTGCATGGCTTGTCCACAAGGAACATATCAGCCCTCTAGTGGGGCCACTTCCTGCCTCAGTTGCCCTGATGGTCTGACTACCTGGACAGAAGGCGCCTTCTCAATGGACGAGTGTTCAGGTTGGTGGCTAATGCTATTGAAGTATACTGTCTTTGGAAAAGTCGTCATAGTCTTGACTGGCAACGTTTGTTTTGAATTATTTTGCATTACAAACAGTTTCTACTGCGAAAGTCGCATCGTACAATATATACAGGAGTTGACCAATCAGGGACATCACCAAGGGCAACAACGCGCGCGTGATAAAACTTCTTCGCCACGCGCGCCCTGTTGTTGCTGTATTCGTATACTGTATTGTGCACATAATATACTGTGCGCGTATTAACATGTCTGTGTCTTCTAGCCACACACGGTGGCACGACCAAAGCTAGCTAGGGGTTCGTATTCACGGCCAGGAAGATCTAATGCCGTCAAACCAAGCGGCTTTTATGCCAAATAAAATGATATCTCACTACCAACAGACAGACAAATTGCTGGCAAAGTTGTCCATGGATACTTCATGGTAAATACTAACTAATTCATCGTGTAATAACACACGACCCTGATAGACATCCCTTCTTCGTGAATGGTATAGTCCAACAGCGCTCAGCATGTCCAGCGGATCCCGGCAAAAAGATTAATGAAAGGAGGAATTTGTTTGGTCTAGGGTACGGGGGTTTAGTTTCTTCAATACTTTTAAATGACCAATCAAAATGAAGCTTATGAAATACTGCATATCATGGTTGATGAGCATTTTACGCTAGGCAATGGGATGTGTGCCAAAAGCCTTCATGTATATTACACAACACAATGGCGATCAACATCAGACACGCGTTGCCAAACGAATACGAAAATACGCAGTATTCCCGGGAGACAAAGGCTGATGTCTACCTCCTACCTCTTGCTTTATGGTACGAGGTACGGGTTATTAGTAGCTCATTTAGCAAAAATCACCCGATATATCATTAAATTGTTCTATCTTCCTCTAGAAATTGGATGTGCATTATGTTTAAAGTTCCTCAAAACCGTCACAAGGCCGTAGTAATTTTGGGGTGTGTGAAATCACTATGGGGAAGTTTTTGAACGTGGTTTGTGTGTACTAAACGGTGTACGCGCTGTCTATGGAAGATGCGACTCATGTGTTTGTAATGGTTCATTAGTGTTCAGTAATAATGGCCAACAGAGGGCGGCAGACACGCTACTCAGACAAGTTCTCATTCTCTACATTATTTATTCATTAACCAAATGGATGTCGCCAGTCACGAAGCCTTGAAAGTATTTTCCTGTGGGTTCGAATCCAGCCACGGGTTTAAATGCCTTTACTGGAGCTTGCGTCCTTGGTCTGGGCAAGACACTTCACATTTTGCTCCCCTTCACCCAGGTGTTAAATGCGGGTGGGTACCTGTGAGTGTGAGGGTAGAGATGACTTTGTGTGCTTAGCCGAGTTTGCCTGTGCCCTTAGCAGCCGGGGACTGTATACTCGAAGGGAGTTGAGATTTTTCAGAAGTACGTGTAACCAGGGATATAATAATAATAATTAATTGTACCTCTATGATTGAAAAGTGCTAAAAACCTGAGCTATAATTCATATTAATATTATTATCATCATTTAGCCGAGGTTTCAAAACTGGACCGTGAGCCTACAGTTTGTAGGCCAGCCAATTTCACAAGACGCTATGATAAATCTTATGATGAGTTACCATAAGGTATATCGCAAAAATTAGCATTTTTACAAAGAGAGGGCGCTTCTGCAAAGCATTAATTGTTGGATACATCTTGGTCAATCTGCATATATATTCATTTGACACAGTGCACAAAGAAAACTGAACAAAAGTAAGCAGGTGGTGGCGCCCTTTCGACCCTTTCTATGACTTGTATTGTGACATTACCTGTACTCTTTGTAGTGTATTATGCAACCAGTCTATTCTTTAAGGATGACGTAATGTTTATTTATAGCCACGCCATCTAAGTGCTTCTTGCATGAAATTGGCCCCTGTATCTCTGATGACCTATGTGTAACTATGTGTATCTTCCCATCCCATCTCGACAGGTGAATGTCCCATTGGCAGGTTCTCCAATACTGGATACGCGCCTTGCTCCCCTTGCCCCAAAGGCACCTATCAGCCGTCCCGCACCCAGACAAGCTGTATCGCATGCCCTGATGGCACGTTCACCCACTACGAAGGAGCACATGCGCTAGGATACTGCCAAGGTAGGCTTCCGAACATGACTCTACATTCTAGGGATCAATAGCGCTGCGCACTTGCGCTAAAAATAGCATCGAACCTCAGACAAACATTGCACCGTGGCTATGCAAACGTGCGTTGAGCGGAATTATTTGTGCGCGTCGCTCGTGGTGTGACGTCATTAGTGCGGAACGCTATTTCACCAAACTCATCGTAACTTGCTATCAATCGTATAGGACTTAAGATGTATTGCAGCCCTCTGTAGGATACGATGGGTTATCCTTTGTAACTCGAGTTAAGATCGATTGTGAAATCGTCAAATCGACCCCAGGCAAAATGTGCTATATAATCTTAACCCTCTGCTCTTAATTACCACACCTGACAAATCTGCTTACCACACATTACCACAGTCTCCATAGGGAGACTGGATCATAAACCTATAGAACGATCAGTTACTGCGGTGTCCACGCCCGTCTTTTGTCTGGCAACAAAAGAACTTACGTTCTGCCACACTCTATATATATATATACGGCAGGGGTGTACGTCCATGATTATAGGGGACGTACACCCTGCAGTATAGAGTGCGACCGAGCTTTAATTCTTTTGTTGCCAAAGAACATCCAGGGCGGGGACACCGCAGTTGGTATACCACTATAGCCTATCGCGCCGTCAGATCGGTCTTTAGAGATGCAATTAACTTTTTAGATTTTAATCTGCAATCTGATTTTTTTCTATTTTTCAACTCGACTCACCTCGCTGACCCCAGCTAGCTATACGTGTAGCTCGGTGGCCTATTGGTATAGTATCTGCACTAGCAAGCAGGAGGTTGTTGGTTCGAATCCCACCTGATCCAGCGCATGATTTGTTTTCATGTGCACTCAATGCATTGTCAAGAAGCACTGAGAGTATGCAGTGCTCATCTATGTTGGTGAAGGACTGATAAAGGGCAAGCCTGTAAAATTTGCGCATTTTATTTGGTTATTATATTCCTGACTTTTTTTATATTGCATTATCGCAAAAGATTTATTTGCATTTTACGACTACCATTGTGTCCTCTTAAAATGTAGTTATTAACGAGTGTGATAGTAAGGAACCGGTATGCAAGAATGGGGGATCCTGCGTGGATCTTCCCATGGGTTATCTCTGCCAGTGTCTACCGGGTTATGCGGGACAGGACTGCGCTGTGGATATTGACGACTGCGACCACGATCTCTGCCAGAACAATGGAACGTGCCGGGACATGGTGGCTGGCTTCCGCTGCGAGTGCGTGGAGGGCTTCGTGGGTGAACACTGCCAGACGGACGTTGACGACTGTGAATCCGGTAATTATTGGCTGTTAATTTCCTTTGTGTCTCTTTGTCGTTGATGGTAGTATCATACTTTGGTAGCATACCGAAACAGAAATCTTCACAGATTTACCTATAACTTTTATACAGAAGATGGTGATAGTTTTCTCAAAAAGTGGGCACCGTATGAGACTTGAAATTTCACTGTTGTTGTATTTTTCTTGATGTTTTTGCTCTTGAACTTACATTTCTTTGACAAAAACCAAAATATGATATTACCATTAAATCCCTAGAAGTGTAAAATCCTTCCAAATACTGGCCGGGCTGGTGATAAATTTTTTACAGCTCGACTGCTATAATGTGGGAAGTCGTTCGTCACTAAGTCAAAAAGTTCAACGCTTCACCATAAGCGTATCAAAGCCTCCTTCTATATAACTCTATGTGAAGTGAATCCCTTTATGGATCTGTAAGCAAGCTTGACTTGCATACATGTAGTGTGCTAACCCTAACCCTCTGCACCTACGTCACTAGACAAGAGCTGCTTACCATGCATTACCACAGTCTTCTCAGGGGGACTGGATTATAAACTACATTACCAGGAAAACCACAAAGCCATCTCTACCCTCACAGGTACCCATTACACCTGGGTGAAGAGGTGTGACAAAGCATCTTGCCCAAGGATGCAACTTCATGCAAGCACCAGTAGCCTGTGGCTGGATTCGAGCCCACAATCCGTAGAGGATGTCACCATAATGGGTTAAATTTGAGGTCTTCCTTTCTTTTTCTGTTCTCTGCTGCTTCATCTTTTAGATCCCTGCTTCAACAATGCAGTCTGCATAGACGGTCCCAACTCCTACCGCTGCGAGTGCGTGCCAGGATTCACCGGGGATATGTGCCAAGTCAACCTGTTTGACTGTGCCTCTAATCCCTGTCAGAATGAAGGCACGTGCGTGGATCTTGCCCAGGTAAAGCCAGGAGCCCCCTCCCCCCACTCCCTACTCCCTCCCCTCCCCGCCTCCAAGAAAGGAAAAAGAAGTTTCATCTTGAGGCTTTTTGAAGAGTTGGAAGAGATAGGGTTCGATCATTGTCGCACAATTTGAATCATTAAACAGGGAAGAGTTCTGGTATGTAGGCCAATATCTGGGGCCAAAATCAACGAGCTGCTTGAGCACCAAAATTTGCTTTAAAGGTGTATATAATACATGATTGGTAACGGTTGCAGAACAGCACTCATACTATGTCTGATCCAGCATGAAATAATAAGCCAACATTTGAGCTCAATCGGACATCTGAGTCACGAGCCAGAAATAGCGAAAACACGACTCAATTTTTCTTTTGAAACATAAAAGAATGATTTTGGATCTTGCCAATTAGATCAAAAATGTTTTTGGTGTTTGGTTTTACTCTTTCTGGATAAATACACCATTCCAGGCGGAAATATTTTAACGGTATCTTCATACCCTGAAAGTTAAACATAAATTACATTTCTGTTTGGGTATTGCCTTTAAAGTCGATAAGGCTTTTGTAAATTCACCATAACTTGTATCTTGTTTTTGTATGTGCTCTTTTTTTTCCTGATTAAGAACTTCACTTGTTGCTGCCGGCCAGGCTATAGAGGGCGCCATTGTGAGATCCTGGTGGATCATTGTCAGCCTTCTCCATGCCAAAATGATGCTACTTGTGTGGCAGGATTCAACTCGGCCACATGCCACTGCCAAGCTGGATTTACTGGAGAAAGGTATTAAGTGGCAATATATGGGTGTTAATTATACGAAACGGAGGCTCAGGCTCCGTTTCAGTCTCCGGCTTCATTTCTTGAATCCATTCTTAAATAACGGGTATCAAAATAGGGGCTTTTGGCTGCGGTTCAGAAATAGATTCTCAGATTTGAAAAGGAAAACACTGAACTTCAGCTTCAAATCTAGTACCACAACCTATATTTTCAGCATTCATGGCATATGGATGTCAGAGCTGGAGCCCGAGCCTGAGCCTCCATTTCGTAAATGCCCTGTGCCTTATTCATGGCGCATCCATCTTGTCACCTTCCTTGAATACCTTTTGGAAAAGATAACACCAATTCTAAATGGAAAATGGGTACCAGACTACTTCCAGCCTTGGTTTGATTGCACTGCTTCTCTACATGTAGGATGGATGCACAGGATGGATGGATGTGACTTGCCTCGACTTCAGCCCCGAAGGCTGATTGACTTGACTCAACTTGAGTCATCGTAAGCAAGTGACTCAACTAACTCGAGTCGCTCATCAGATTGACCATTCAACTCGAGTCACTTAATTCTTTAAAGTGACTCGATTCGACTCAAGTCACAAAAAAAGTGACTCTCGACTCAAGAGGGAAATCCTAGAAGATTTGAGTGAAAAAAATCCCATTTTATTATTTAGGGACTAACAACAGCTGGTGCATAGAGTAGGATTCGAACCAGGGTCCGTACAGGTGGAAGTGAGGAAAGTAGCAGTACATTACAGAAACAATGTGGGTAGCATTGTACTGTGTCAATCAATATCATGCTCAACATCTCAGGGATTGAAACATATTTTCTTTATCAACCATTTTCCTTTTCGAAAGATTCAACGAGAACCGTGGGTATGACTAGTGCTGGGATCTTTATCCGGTTAAAGGATAACCAACCCAGATTTAATTATCCCATTACAAATTTCTGCTATCCGTTAGCCGAATCTGAAAAAAAAAGGGGATGAATTTAACAACCCCCAAAAGTTTACAGTTTACCCCAAAAGTGTATAAAACTGAAGAATTTCAGACAAGTTATTTTGTCAATTTTTCTAAGTATATATAGAAACACGCTTTATCACATGTACTGTATCTAAAAGAAACATTGTATGTACTTGATCTAAATGCTTTGTCTAAGAAATAACATCATAAAAAAAAGTGACCTTTCACATTGAAGAAGGTGTATATACCCCAAATCGCACATGTCATGCATGTCACACGTAATTACATAGTTTTTTTAACCTGACTTTTTTTTGCAATCAGTAACCGGATATGAAATTAGCCTAAAAATCATACCCCGTAATTAAGTAAACCAGGGTTAAAATCTATGATGGAAACCATATTCTTTGCCGTGATCCTTGTCCAAAAAAACCCCACTTGAATCAATTTATCTGTTGAAACATCATTAGGCCATAAAAAAAAAATTGTTGTATTGGCGTAACCCGCTCGACCCAAAAATATGCCCAGACCGTTAACATAAAAAAAAAAATTAAAAAAAAAAAAAATTTAAAAAAAGGGGAAAGAAAAAAATCGCAAATTTGTATGCAGATTAAAAGCTTAAAAGGAGCAAAAGATGGAAACCAGACTGGTTAAAGTTGTTATGTCATTTCTTGTCTTTATTTGACTCGTCAAATACTGTGATATACAGGAAAAAAAGCATTTAATACAGGAAAAATTCAATTAAAAAAAAATAAATCCGCCCGCCCTACCCTATTTTCCAACCCTCCGTAACTCCAATACAACATTTTTTTTATGGCCTTATGGTGAAACTTGAAACTAGATTTTATCATCTTGTTTTCAGGTGTGAAGTGGAGTTGAATGAATGTGAGTTACAGGACGTACTGTGCCAACACGGAGGAACTTGCCAGTACATTGTCAACGGATTCCAGTGCAGATGTACTCCCGGGTATTCAGGCATCTACTGTCAATCAGGTATATAGGCACCTCCTTCTCCCAGACCACCAAAGAGTCAGTTTTTTGCAAATTGCTAAGCTCATTTATAATATGCTTAGCGTTAAGAAAAGTCCGGCTCCTGAAAGAAACTGGGGAACTTTATTCGCTAGTCTGATATATCCACATGATGTTGACTCTGCTGAGAAATCTACATGTAGCTTAGCAGTCCCATGCAAATTGCTAAGCTTATTATAATATGCTTAGCGTAAAAAAGTCTGGATCCTGATCAAAACTGGAGCACTATATTCGCTAGTCAAAAAAATCCACATGATGTTGACTCTGCTGGGAAATCTAGCTTAGTATAAAAATCACCTCGAATTTGGTGGTTAACCCATTTTTTTTTCAAAGCAGGACATTTTTCTTCTTACAAGCTGTAAAATGTTACCTTTTTCCTCACTTTTATTACTGCACACACTGCCAACCAATTGATTTCTTCTTACTCGCTTCCAAACGGTCTTACATCGGACTGAAAATCATTAAGCCCTGTATTCACATTGAGTAATAAATGAATTATCTCTCGCCTTTCATTGTCTTCGTTTCAGCTCTGTCCAGTGACTTTGACCTCCAGTTCACCCAAGCCAGTACCTCCAACTTTGTCCTCATGGAGGACGCCTTGCCTGATGGACTCCATGCCTTGACCCTCAGCTTCTGGATGCGAACCGTGGACAAGGGGAATGCCGGTACGCCATTTTCGTACGCGACGCGTGGACCGGACGGTCGGGTACAGGACAATGCGTTCACCATCAGCGATTACAACAGCGTGGCCGTCATCCTGAACGGTCAGTTCCTGTACACTGACCAGAAGCTCAACAGGTAAAGTGACCGCTGACCGCCAGGTGGTAGTAATTAACCACAGACATCATAAACCATTCCTTTTATACAAAAAGTTGAACAACGAAAAGTTGAATTGAGCTGGATTCGAACCTATGAATACCGTACCAGTGCTCCACAAACTGAGCTATCCAGCCTCGTGTTGTTGGTGTCCCTAATAGTCAATTATTATCTTTGTTCACTTCTAGGCTTGCCCAGGAATATTTTGAGCCCCCCCCAAAAAAAAAAAAAAAATTTAAAATAGGAATTAGAAAGCTTGAGGGAGCTTCAACATCACCCAATTGAAGGTTTTTGAAGAGAAACCATCATGAATGTAGATTTCTGAGTAGATTTCTTGAGTTGTTCGCTGACACTCTTGGGGTCAATTTCACAAAACTCATCGTAACTTACTATCAATCTCAACTTGTGTTGCATTGAAACCCTCCGTAGGATAAGTAGGATATGATGGGTTATCCTTCGTAACTCGAGTTACAATCGATCGCAGGGCTTCGTGAAATCAACCCCTGAATGGACATATGCATACACAGTATACCTATGCATAACATATTGCTGAATGCACAAACAATTGGTCTGAACAATAGAAATTGCCTCCTCCATTTTTCTTTTCCATTGTTGAGCAATCCACTACTGGATCGAGACCTGAAATCAAGACGTGAAATTGAAGTATTGTTTTACCTTTTTTTAAACCGATGATTATTCAATGTGCAGTGACTACGACTGGCACCACGTTGCCTTCACCTGGAACAGCATGGATGGGCACTGGGCCATGTACGTGGACAGGATTCTCAGAGGATCAGATGATGGGTTCATGGTGGGTGCGTTCATACGGGGATCCGGTGCACTGGTCCTCGGCCAGGAGCAGGACAGCTTTGCCGGTTCCTTCGCACAGACTCAATCCTTCATTGGTGATTTGAGCCAGGTGAGATTGTGGGCAAGCCTCGTTTACACTGGACCTTTTTACCTCGGGTTAATTGATTTGAGCCAGGTGAGATTGCGGGCATGAGTAATTCCTTCTTCTGCTCATCAAGCCCCTTTCACACTGGAGCTTGTTTACCTCGGGTGAATCCACCCATTCAGAGTCCAGTGCGAACAACTTCAGATTTATCTTTCTCATTTTATTTCTGCTGTCTTTAATTTATCGAATTATCAATTTATCAATTTATCAATTTATCAATTTATCAATTTATCAATTTATCAATTTTTCAATTTTTCAATTTTTCAATTTTTCAATTTTTCAATTTTTTCAATTTTACAATCTTTGAATATAGGTGAATATGTGGGACTATGCCATGACACAGGAGGAGATATCAGTAATCTATTCGTCGTGTGCAGTAGCAGGGAACGTGTTGGCCTGGTCACAGGCCAGATCCAGCATCCATGGAGACGTCTATGTCATTCCGAGCTCAAATCTCTGTGCAGGTAGATATTGTTTTGGGTTTTTTTTAAATTTAATGGCAGACTTTCTTACACAGTTTCCGCGGGCAGGAGACAATTGCCTATGTGTCCCTGGTCATTGCCATACTGCCTCTGGCCATTGCCATACTGCCTCTGGCCATTGCCTTGTTTTCCCTGGTCATTGCCTTGGTGCCGCTGGTCATAATTGCCTTGGTGCCCCTGGTCAATACCTTGTTTCCCCTGGTCATTGCCTTGTTTCCCCTGGTCATTGCCTTGGTGCCTCTGGCCATTGCCTTGTTTCCCCTGGTCATTGTCTTGGTGCCTCTGGCCATTGCCATACTGCCTCTGGCCATTGCCTTGTTTCCCCTGGTCATTGCCTTGGTGCCTCTGGCCATTGCCTTGGTGCCCCTGGTCATTGCCTTGGTGCCTCTGGCCATTGTCTTGTTGGCCCTGGTCCATTGCCTTGATGCCCCTGATCATTGCCTTAGTGCCCCTGGTCATAATTGCCTTGGTGCCCCTGGTCATTGCAATTGCTGCCCCTGGTCCATTGCCTTGGTGCCCCTGGCCATTGCCTTGGTGCCCCTGGTCATAATTGCCTCGGTGCCCCTGGTCATTCATTGCCTTGGTGCCCCTGGTCATTGCCTTGGTGCCCCTGGTCATAATTGCCTCGGTGCCCCTGGTCATTCATTGCCTTGGTGCCCCTGGTCATTGCCTTGGTGCCCCTGGTCATTGCCTTGGTGCCCCTGGTCATAATTGCCTTGGTGCCCCTGGTCATTGCATTGATGCCCCTGGTCCATTGCATTGATGCCCCTGGCCATTGCTTTGGTGCCCCTGGTCATTGCCTTGGTGCCCCTGGTCATAATTGCCTCGGTGCCCCTGGTCATTCATTGCCTTGGTGCCCCTGGTCATTGCCTTGGTGCCCCTGGTCATAATTGCCTCGGTGCCCCTGGTCATTCATTGCCTTGGTGCCCCTGGTCATTGCCTTGGTGCCCCTGGTCATTGCCTTGGTGCCCCTGGTCATAATTGCCTTGGTGCCCCTGGTCATTGCCTTGTTTCCCCTGGTCATAATTGCCTTGGTGCCCCTGGTCATTGCATTGATGCCCCTGGTCCATTGCATTGATGCCCCTGGTCATTGCATTGATGCCCCTGGCCATTGCCTTGGTGCCCCTGGCCATTGCTTTGGTGCCCCTGGTTATTGCTTCCGTGCCTCTGGTCATAATTGCCTTGGTGCCCCTTGTAATCACCTCCATGCCCAGGTTTATGCGAGAGCAGACATTTCTGTTTCTCTCATAGAGGTGCCCTTTGTCATGGGCAAGTTCCCACTTTAGAGCAAATGTTTCGTCCCCACAACATCCAAATAAAAAATTCCTCCCAACTTCTTGATCTTGTTTTCCATATAGTTATAAACCAATGTCAGCCATCGACGTGTCAGAATCACGGAACTTGCACCGATCTGATTGGCTCGTTCGAATGTCACTGCGCATTGGGTTACCACGGCACCAACTGTGAAATGATGAGTACGGGCTGCATCTCGGATACCTGTCTCAACGGCGGGAGTTGCCATAGCAACGGGTCCTTGGTATCCTGCTCCTGCACCTCAGGCTTTTCAGGTATTTAGGGATTGGATTATTTTTCACATCTGTGCTTATAAGTACTTATTTGTCTATAGACCGATCCAACGTCACAATATATACTGTCCGCCATTACTGCAGTGTCCCCACCTGCCCTTTCTCAGACAACAAAAGAATTTACACCCTGCCGCACTCTATAATTGCAGGGTGTGCGTCCCATGATTAGGGGACGTACACCCTGCAATTATAGAGTGCAGCGGACGTAAATTCTTTTGTTGCCGGACAAAAGGCAGGCAGGGACACTGCAGTAATGGCGGGTGTGTCCTACTTCCATATGGTCGCGCCATCGGATCAGCGTATAAAGTAATCCGAACACAAGTTTTTTGAAGGGCGCCCTCTTTTGATTAAAAAGAAAGCTGCAGTGGTGTCAGTATATTATTTTGTGGACCGCCAATCATCTTTCATTGAAATCTGGGAAGCTAATAATCATGAGCAAAAGACCGGTGGGGAAATCTGGGAGATGTTGTCCATGCCAAATATTCTTCTAACTCCATGTTCCTTTCAGGAATAAATAGCGCACTACGTACCGCACTGGAGTTGTAGTGCATTTAGATTGGTGAACACCACCGCAGTCATTTGTTTTAACAAAAGAGGGCGCCATTCAAAAACTGTATATCCCAACAGTCAATGACTTGTGATGATAGGGCTGTCTTTGAATGCAAATTTTATATTAAGCATGTGTGTGGTTTGAAAAGGGCCTGTACGTTGAGAGTAAGATTTATCCGAACATCAAGCTATATCCTGTTTGCCTAATGTTAATCTGATTTCCTTTCATTTTCAGGAGGTCGTTGTGAGCAGAGCGACCCCTGTCTGTCAGTCACGTGCCTGAATAGAGGGACATGTGTCAATGGCGAGCCGTTCCCAGAATGCATCTGCCCGGCCGGATTCACGGGTCGTGTCTGCGAATACGGTATAATGATGAACTTGGTTATTTAACATTCAGTCTGCCAGTCCCTCGCGGTGCTCCGTGCAATGTGAGACTTTTGAGACGTTGGCGGCAGCAGACTGAAGTCTCTTTTCGCTATCACTGGGCATGCGCGCGTTGTTGTGCGCGTCTGTGCGCTATCAACTTGAAGACCCAGTTCCAAAGTCTCCCATACCTGCGGCGTAGGAATAATCGTAGTCTAATCAGTCGTTTGCATGAATGCTGAATCTAGTCCTCCAAGCATTTAACGAATGGCTGCTTAGCGCAAATTTATAAGCGCTGTAAATGGAACGACCAGCACAGGGTTCATTACTGCTCATAATGTTGCAGTATCGCAAATCTGCATGATTTCCCAGAATCCATTGAACATGTGTAGGCTGTACCCACATGTCAGAATACACAAGGGTCCTACGATGTGTAGCTGTCCCAGCCGGGCAGTGTCTAACAGAAGATGAAAATTATTCAAACTTGTAGGTATATGACGATGAAACAAATAATGGATATTTCAGTCACATTTGTATGGTGGATCTTTCTCTCACCTTATGAAAAATATTGATTATTACATTGCACTCAGAAATGATCATTGTTTATAGAAGATACTGTCTCATTATATGCTTATTAGAATTACATCAGAATTTGTTTATTACAAGTACATGTACTGTATAGTATTATTCAAGTGAAACGTCATGTTCACAAGTCTGTTTTGGCCACAATTACTTTGACCCAATTGCCTTAAAGTTTTCATTGGCTTGTCTGTACTCTAGATGTGAATGAGTGTGACCATGACAATGGAGGCTGTACCCATACATGCCAGAATACGCAAGGATCCTTCACGTGTAGCTGTCCCAGCGGCTATGCACTGCAGCCTGACGGCAGGTCATGCAATGGTGAGTATTATGGGCTGGCATGATCAGGGGACTTGACCGGTAGTGCTGCATGCGTGATATGTTGGCCTGAGTTTTGTGCTGACTTTCCATTCCACAGCGCGTCCAACCATATAGCATGATACAACCCCTGCTGACTTTCCACGGACTCATTGCTGGCAAAGCGTGTAAATGCCATTTGACAAAAAACACAATTTATAGCAGAAATAACTTTCAAAAATGTAACTTTTAATCAAAGAGATTGAAAAGTGAATCAAGAAAAATTGACTGGAGCAGGAGTCAAACCAGCGACCTAAAGAATACCGTACCCAAGGAATCCCGCTCCTGTCAATTTTTCTTTGCTCACTTTTCAATGACTGAAAATTAATTTGAAAGTGAACAAAGAAAAATTGACTGGAGCGGGATTCGAACCGGTGACCGCCTGAGTACCGTACAGGTGCTTTACCAACTGAGCTATCCGGCCCTACGTTGGTGGTGTCCCTAATAGTCAATTTATCTTTGTTGGCTTTGCTGCCAAATGAACAAAGACTATTTGGGATCACCAATGTAGTGCTGGATAGCTCAGTTGGTAGAGCGCCTGTACGGTATTCAGGAGGTCGCCAGTTAGAATCCCGCTCTAGTCAATTTTTGTTTCTTCACCTTTCAATGACTTAACATTCAGTAAGTTACCCTTGTGGTTATTTGATGATAAAAATTGACTGGAGCGGGATTTAAACCGGGCGACCTCCGGAATACCATACAGGCCGGAGGTGGCCGGTTCAAATCCCACTCCAGTCAATATTTCTTTGTTCACTTTTTAATGACTTAAAATTAAACCAGTTTCCCTTGATGATTAATCATAGAGAGTTACCCCAAAATATGAAGTTGAACTGAGGACCAAAACATTTCGTGCTCTAAAGATTAAATCAAGCAATTCCCTTACAAATTAAAAAAAAAAACAGTTATCAAGTTGCTTAATTTAATGATGAAAGGAGCACTCCCATTTGTAATTATGGAATAAATGCTGAATGAAACAAAACAAAAATGCTAATGAAATTTATTATTATAATTTGATTTTTTACAGATGTGTCATACTGCGTACATGAAGGGCGATTCCATCTGGTAAGTTTAGAGCCGATCAATTGATTAAAATCTGACAACCCTAACCCTCTACGCTTACTACGCAAGACAAGAGCTGCTTACCACACATTACCACAGTCTCCACAAGGGGACTGGATCATAAAAATTGCATTACCACGAAAATCCACACTGTGGTGTATAGACCTTATTTAATACAAACATTGGCTGCTGGTTGGCATGGGCGGCCTAATGTTACAAATCATTTCGTCTTCTCGAAAGACGGCGTGACCAAAGTCAACATTTTGACAAACTTTCCATAGCTGTACAAAATACATACCATAATTGCTTGTGTTGTTTCCATTACATTCAGCAATATATTTCAATGTTTATGAAATGTTGTGTACAAATTGTGTTCAAATTGTGGTTACGTTCTTATGCCCGGCTTTGATATGGCTCACCATGGTTTCTGACATCTTGTTTGGCAAAAACTCGGGCTGTGACGTACGTTGAAAAAGAAAGGTCTATTGTGGTATGCAGGATAACACACTTGCCACAGGAAAAACCATATGTGGTAAATTGTGGTGATAGTAACTTCTTCACACCCATAGAAAAGAAAAAAATGTTTTCAGAAATATTGCAAGCTTGGTAATTTTTGTCTTTATACCTTTGGTCACAGGCAAATGACGTATGGAGTTACAAGTGTTCCACCTGTCGCTGTGAACAAGGAGCAACGGTCTGTGAGGCTAAGCAGTGTGCTGATATCCGCTGCAAAGAGGTAGTAGGCCAAGCTTAATATGAACAAGGGAAATTGTAGAGAACTTAATTGGGACATGATCGTAGGGACGTTGGAACAGTCAGGGACAGAATGTGAGTTGGGCAACTTGGGAGTGTTTTGGGAACAGTAAGGAATTTGTGGCAGTGGAAATTTGGGGACTCCGTGAACTTGTTAGAGTTCGAAACTTTGGACAGTATGGCAGGCGCGGTTTTACGGGGGGGCTAGGGGGGGCTGTAGCCCCCCAAAAATTTTGTCTAGCCCCCCAAAAAAAATGCAAGTGAAAAAAATATTCTTGAAAATACTGGATTTTTTCAGTTATTAAGCGCCAATTACATAAAAACGCGTTATGTGGGGTATAATGTGCATGTTTTTCGACCCCTAATAAGACATAGCAGAAGCGAGTGTTAGAAGAACCCAAAATATTGGGTCTTCTAGCCCCCCCAAAAAATAATGGCTCTTGTAGCCCCCCCAAAATGTTGGCTCTAGAACCGCGCCTGCAGTATGGGACTTGGAATGGTAGTGAACTTGGGACAGTTTTGAACTTGGGTCAGTAGGGAACTTTATAGGGTAGTATTAGGAACTTGAGGTAGTTGCGAACTTGGGGCAGCTTCAGCAATTGATGATGAGTTTGTCTGAAAATGTCATTCTGTTTCAGAACGAGTACGAGTACCAAGGGCCCGATGCATGCTGCCCACAATGTTTAAAAGGTAATTAGTCTCTTTACATGTTTGGTTTTGTTCTGCTATTAAACCATATAGTGTCAGTTTTAATAGGGGTTCATTCATAATTCTTTCCAGCATCCAAGACGTGCACTGTCACACGAGATGGCAACCACATTTCCTACGATGGCAACCGCTACGAGCATCGCGGCAACTGCCGCTACGTACTCAGCCAGGACTGCATCGGCAGCCAGTTTACCGTGGAGGTCAAATACGAAGCCAACAAGAAGAAGATACGGAGGTGGGCCTTGTGGCTGCGACTCGACTGCGTGGAGGTGGAGGTAGCTTCCAACGGCTCTGTAAAGGTAGGAATCTTCTGTTCTATTCACTGAAAGTATACACCGATCCGACAGGTGTGACCATGGAGGTAGGAAACACCCGCCATTACTGCAGTGTCCCCGCCCTTATTTTGTCCGTCAACAAAAGAATTTACATCTGCCGCACTCTATAGTTGCATGGTGTACGTCCCCTAATCATGAGACGTACACCTGCAATTATAGAGTGCGGTGGAGCGTAAATTCTTTTGTTGCCGGACAAAAGGCAGACAGGGACACTGCAGTAATGGTGGACAGTACATCGTGCCGTCGGATCAGTCTAGAGGCCTTTTTACACTATAAACAAATCTTCGGGTTGTACGCAGGTCTAACCTGGGCCCAATTTCATGGAATCCGCATTGTTACTGGAATCAGTAAGCAAGACTATCAGTTAGCAAAGAATTTCTAGGGTAACTGTGATTATTTTCTGCTATTGAAAAGTGAACATAAAAATATTGACTGGAGTGTGATTCGAACCGGCGACCTCCTGAATACTGTACAGGCGCTCTACCAACCGAGCCATTGAGCCCTACATTGGTGGTGTCCCCAATAGTCAATTATCTTTGTTTCATTTTCTGCTAACACGCTGTCATAGTTATGCCTTCTGCAGAGATTCCTTGCTTACCATTACCACAAAGAAAACTCTCCCGTGAAATACGCTTATAGATAGCAAAAAAAAATTCTTCAATGTATTCAAAATGTACACAAATATTTCTTGGGACAGGTAACGGGTGAGCCCGTGGAGCTACCCTACGTCCATGCCGAGCCAAAGAATGTCCGGATCACTCCCACAAACTCCTCAGTGGACGGCGGAGGCGTCCTCATCGAGACAAACCGGGGTCTGGTCATCCGCTGGACCAGGCTCGGAGCCATCCAGGTCTCAGCGCCGGGCTCTTACGCCGACCAGCTCTGTGGCCTGTGCGGCAACATGAACGGCAACCGCAAAGACGACCGCACCACCAGGCAGTTCCTGCCAGCCCGATCGGCCCGAGAGTTCGCCCACAGCTGGAAAGTGGACGGCTACAAGCACTGCGCTATCCCCAAGTCCCGGAGCACCAGTCGGCTGGCATTCGGCGCTATCTCCAATGATAAGATCTCGGCCTGCTCGGGGCTCCACTTCACCTTCCTCCGGGATGTGCGAAAGAAATGCAGCATGCTACGACAGAGATCATTCCATGTAAGACCCGTGAAACATCCGAAATACTATATAAGCATGGAGAAATTTCTTCATGCTATAATCCTCTATACTTAATTGCACTTCTTTTGATTCTTCGAAGAATTTCCAAAGATACTAGAAAACACGTTGTTCATTATGAAAAATGGTAAAAAGCTAATTTTTCGATGGCTCACGATATTGGTTGGGCAATATTTTATTCCACGCTAGCCAGCCCCTTTGCCATTTACAAACCTGGGTCTTGTAATAGAAACACAATTTCCATGTTGTACAAATCCCTGACAATTTTGTGATGAGAAAAAACCCAAAATAACCAATCAAAATTATTGCGATATCATGCGATATCACAAAATGTAATGGGGCAGTTGACAAGCAATTGCAATTTTGCTCATGGAAGGCTGTATGTCTTTTCTTTTTTGGTCGTTTAAATACAGATGTGCCACGCTGTAGTGAAGCCCACCCGTTACTTTGAGTGGTGTATGCAGGATGCCTGTACGTGCAATACCAACGAGCCGTGTCATTGTGAAGCCATAACGGCCTATATGTATGAATGCCAACGTAACAATGTTGACGTCACATTGCCACCAGGGAACCCCTGCAGTGAGTATATTTGTCCCCTAAACGCGCAACATTAGCAATGCTGCAACCTGAGAAACGGTACACATGTACATGGGGAAGCACTCAGGTTATCTTGAAATTTAATAATAATAATATTTTGGGAGGCTAATCATCCTTACTGGCAGCTGGGGTGCTGAATTGCGAAGGATGCGGCTACAACGTGATCACATTGCCACCATTCATGGGCGCCCTTGGCTGCCAGCCACATCAACCCATATATCACGGAGCAGCCTGAGATCGAAAGTGTTTGATTTTTGTGGAGGGAGGAAAACCGGAGAACCCGGAGAAAAACCCCTTTTAGCATAGGAGAGGACTAACGCACAACTCTATTCTTATATGACCATGCTCAGTTGGTAGAAGCTAGAGCATTGGTACAGTATTTCAGTGATCGCTGGTTCGAATCCCGCTCTAGTCAATTTTTCTTTGTTCACTTTCCAATGACTTAAAATTCTGTCAGTTTTCCTTGTAGTTATTTGATGATTATATATTGAATTTATTCAAAATAGTCGAAAAGTAAATAAAGAAAATTGACTGGAGTGGGATTCGCACCTGCAACCTTTTTGAAATAGCACTTTGCCAACTGAGCTATCCATCCCTATGTTGGTGACGTCAAACGTTTTACAAATATTTGCCACTTCACTAGGAAATTCTGGTTTTCTTGAAAAAAAAAACTCCTGAACTTATGATTTTCAGCTGAAACTGTCTGGGATTCCCTCTTTTTTAACAGATACCCGATGTCCAGAAGGATTGATCTACGACCACTGCGGTCCGGCTTGCCTACCGACCTGCGATGACCCAAACCCCTCCGGTCCCAGGTGCATTTCCAGCCAGTGTACTCCACGATGCCAGTGCCCGGCCGGTACAGTGTTGCATGATAACACCTGTATCCTACCTTCCTACTGTCCGGTCATCCCAGGAGAATAAGAAAGGACCAGCAAATAAAAATAAAATGGAATAAAATGATATCAATGACAAAATATGGCTAAATTCCTGAAATATTATATACATTTGTTCTAAAAATGCAAATTAGGCCCCCAAAAAAAAAAATTGTTGTGTTGCCCTCAAGTGGAAAAATTAAAATTTTGGGTCGGTCGGTCTATATTTTTTTTAATTTTTTTTTTTGGCCGACTTTCAAACATTTTAGAATAAATACAGGATGTATGGTCACCAGGGCTTATAAATCAACGGTCTTGGGTCGTTTTGAGGAGATACGCTTTTTTACTGCTAAATCTGACATTTTCTGTCAAAAATTGTGAGTTTTTATACTTTAGGACTCGAAAAAAAAAAAAAAAATCCCGACCCAAAGTTTTGGCATTTTACGGTCGGTCGCTGAGGGCAACACAACAATTTTTTTTTTTAGGCCTTAGGCTTTCCCTTCACCGACTTGGATGAGCACTGTATACTCAGCGCCTGTGATGAGTGCACGTGAAAAAATCACGTGCTGGCTCAGGTGGGATTCGAACCCACGACCTCCTGCTTACTACTAGTGCAGATGCCATACCGCAAGGCCACCGAGCTGGCTGGGGTCAGCGGGGTGAATCAAATCCAATATCGCGGCGGGTACATTTAATATTCATGTTCTAAAAATGTTTGAGAAAGATCCTGCTATAATCGAAAAATTTATCAAACTCTCCATACTCTGGAAGTTCTTGTCATTTGGGACGCTACTGCTACTATATTTGGCATTGTTTAGGGAGTGAAAAATTGACCCCCCAGTACCTGGCCGAAATCTTCAATATTGAAAGGCTACCCAAAGAAAAATCAAAGTAGGCCTTTCATGTTCCTGTAGTTGTGATTTTAGGTGTTTTTTTTTTTTACTTTTTAAAGGTACTATCATACTTTGGTAACATACCGAAACAGAAATCTCCACAGATTTACCTATAACTTTTACAGGGTGTAAAGATGGTGATGGTAGAAACATTTTTCTACCTGAAATGCTGTATTTATCCAGAAAATAGTAGTAAAACCAAGATCAGAAACAATTTTGATCTTCGGAAGATCAAAAATATAACACTGGAAAGATTTTGAAAACACAGTTGGGAATTTGTTTACTGTTTTCACAAAAAGTCAGCACTGGAAATCTCACAAATGACTGTTACTGTATCTTCCTTGATATTTTTGCCCATGTATTTGCATTTCCTTTGCAAAAACCAAAGTATGATATTACCTTTAAGTGTAAAGTGTACCGTTCTCAGCGTTGTGACCATGTATATATCATATATATCCCCACCCAGCCCCGGTTGCATATTTGATTTGTGCAAGTTGTCATGGCAATCTGCCATGTCCCATTTTTCTGTATGTCTGTTGTTTGCCGATTCCATATTGGTTCATATTTTTGTCATAATCATTTTTGTTTTGCGTCAGCTGTCATATCTGTATTTGTATTGCAATAATGGAAATATATATATATTAAATAATAAAATGTACATATGGTTTTAAGCTTTTAAAAATTTCATTCGAGAAGAAAATACAATGATTTTGTGTTCTCGCAGGGAATCATATTATTTAAAAGGGATGGTACAGAACTGGTTTTTGCGACAAAACCGTTGCTGACAACGAAAGCACATTATGTAATCCATCATATACCTTAACTGACAAACCTGTAGAAGTTTGAGGTCAATCAGTCATCTGGGTTACGATAGTGGAAACCCGTTTACACATTTTAACGATATTATGCGTTCATAATAAAACGCTTCGAAGCGATTTTTTACAATCGGAAAATAGTTTCATTTATATCTCAACGAGTATGGCATTTCAGACAAAAACATTTCATGGGATGTTTTCTCCTATCATCACCATTATACTGTGTAAGTTTTATGTGAATCTGTGATCTTGAAGTGTATTTTGTCTTACCAATTCTGTACCATCCCTTTAAAGGTAACTTCATACTTTTCTCCTATCATCACCATTATACTGTGTAAGTTTTATGTGAATCTGTGATCTTGAAGTGTATTTTGTCTTACCAATTCTGTACCATCCCTTTAAAGGTAACTTCATACTTTGGTAGCATCTATGCATACTAAAACAGACAACTTCACAGATTGACCTAGGCCTATAACTTACAGGATATAAAGATGGTGATGGTTGAAATATACTATTAGAAATATTATGCAGAAATGATGTATTTATCAAAAAAAGTACAACCAAAGACCAAAAGCAGTTTTGTTCTCCGGGTGAAATCAAAACTCCTGTGAATAGATTTGACGATCAGGATGAAAATATACCGTGAGCGTTTTCAGCTATTTTCTCAAAAAGTGAGCACTATATGGGACTTCAAATTTCACACAGCATGAACTGATACTGTTTTCGAAATGGAGACTTAGGCTCAGGCTCCAGTTCCGTCATCCATGTTGAAAATACAGGCTGTGGTTTTTCATTGAAGTTGAAGCTCTGTTTTCCTTTTCAAACCAGATAATCTACTTCCCAACCGAAAGGATTCACGAAATGATGCCGGAGCTTGAAACGGAACCTAGGCCTCCGTTTCGAAAAGGTCCATAGTCTTTCTTGATGTTTTGCCAACGAATCTGCATTTCTTTAACAAAACCAAAGTATATATGAAGCTACCTTTAATTCGATATTGAATACAACACTTTGTTTCTATATATTATATTGAACAATACAATCAAATAATGAAGGCGGCTTTGTGTGGAGACACAAATATTAGTATTAATGTTTTATTCGCAATAAAACAAAGCTACATGACCAGTATGGTGTACCGTATCTTTCATGGCTTCGGTTCTTTCAGAAGGACCCAATGGAAGAAGAGTTGTTCACAAAGTGTACATTACAATGTATAAACTCACTTTACTTTAAATCAGTATTACTTTGTTGTAAAGTTCACAGTTTGGTTACTGAACACACCTTTGCCGCAGCCGGTGTTGATTTCTTTTCATGATTGGGGGGGGGGGGGTGATTGGTGATTTGGTGTCCTATGCGAGGGAGGCTGTGGGAGATAGGATACCCCCCTCCCAAACCAGGGACTTTTTAAATAAAAACAGAGTTGAAAAGTCGCATTTGAGAGCATTTAAGAACGATAGGCCTATCCAGAAGAATTAAACAGTATAAATTCACTGGGCGAAGACTAACAAAACAACAAGGATCATGTAACATTTCTGTACAATAAACGTGAATGACATTCAGTCTCGAAATGCAGTGGGGGGATGATAATACACACCATCCCCGACCTCAAATATTTGGGGGGTATATCACCCCCCCCCCCGGATCGACACCGGCCCATGGTCGCAGCCAAAAATCCTGACATCTTTTGAAAAAAAAAATCTTAAAGGCCATCAAATAGGCCCTATATCTTTTGCCGTTATCCGTATCTGTGCTGTTTATCGTGTTATATATGTGATAATATCGAATTTATTTCAGGCTAGAATTGGCCGTCAGTGTGATCATCCAAAAGCCTGCTTGTCTTTCCCTTAGTATGTGAAATTTGTATTTAAGTTGTTATTACGTTTTTGCGTTTACTTCAATTTGTAAGTTCCTGTATTATCGCCATATGGGACTGTATATAGCGCCTTATTATTAATAAAGCAGGCTGAATTGTAAATGAGTCTAACTTAGTCTTTCGTGTCTAATAATTGGGTGCTCACATATTCTGTAAAAATTGTGAAAACCGATATCCGTTTACCAGTCGCAGACCATGAACGGCCCACTGGCACTGTAAATGTGAAAGTGCGGCGTTAATTTAATTAAGTGCAGTTTCGCGCCTTTTGTGATCTTTCTTAGAACATAAAATGTCTTGTGTGTCATGCGACCATAAAATAATTCGTTCTGTGAATCTGCCGCGCGTGGTATCGTCCAAAATTAAAGTTCGCATGATAGGCCTAAATTTTGCGTTTTTGAATCAAGGCGAGGAAATCTCGAAACCTGTCATTTTTACCCCGACTCCCCTCTAATTATATTATGGTACCACATCATGGACAAAGGATCTTTCCAAAAGCTCAATGCCGAGGTCATTCACATCAGCGTGTTGTTGTTGCTGTTGGTGTTGAATAGTTGTTGTTTTGGTTTGTTGTTGTTGTTGTGTTTTTTTTGTGTTTTTTTTTGGGGGGGGAGTTACTCGGTGCTGCTATGCCGTATTGTATTGTAATGTGATACTGCTTGAAGATATTATTCCCGCCAGAAATTCTGCAAGGACTACATGCAGTTTGCAGAATATCTGATCACGGAACAGTCGTCGACTCTGATGCGATAACGCAGTGGCCGTCAAGCGTTTGCATTTGCAGAACACCACACGCATGCGTATACGCCAATTTGTGATTATTCCTTATTTTGATTGCGGTGAGATCTAAATAAAAGGAATTCTTGTTTCTCGAACAATAGACTAGCGGTGCTGACACATTAAAAATGAATGCGTTTCGAGGATTGTGTTCGTCTTCAATTGGACATAACGGTTAGAAGTTGCTGAGATTGTCAGACAGCTAGCTGTAGTATGCCCGTCGCTTTGTACATATTGTGACAAGCAGATTGCAGTGTAGTCAGTCTCCAGATCGTCTGGTTGTACACCGTGACATTACCGTACTTTGCCCATAACATTCGATAAATCTGCAATTATTTGCCAGTATGGTCAGCATTCACGAAGCAGGTAAGTGTAGTAGATATCCTCTTTGGCTTAATTTAAAGGTATAATACAGGATTGGTAACATACCCAAACAGAAATGTTCACAGATTTATGTATAGCTTCCATGGTATAGATGGTGATGGTAGAAACATACCGTTAAAATATAACTGTCTGAAATGATGTTTTTCTCCAGACATTAGTCAAACAAAGACCGAAAACAGTAATTTTGATCTCGGGGTCAGATCTAAATCATTCTTATTTTTTATAAGAAAAATTGAGTCGGGTTTTCGATATTTTCCCGTGACTCAATTGGGCTCAGATTTTCACCGCCTTATTTTTCATGTACATGATAGATCAGACAAAGTGTGAGTTATGTGCTGTGACCTTTACCAATTAACGTTGTAGCCTAATTATACACACCCTTTATGATAAGTATAAAGGCCACAAGGACATATTGGCTCTACCTATAGGGCCTAATTGCAGTGATTTTAACCCACATCGATGTTAATTATATTATCAATATTGTTTTATTCCTTAATCTAATGTTCAGCTTTTACCGAACTTGGCAAATTCACCGCCATGACATGTAAGCCTACCTTACCACCTTCACGAAGATTTTTTCTGATCTCTTGTGTGTGTGTTTTTTTTTTCGGCCTGAATTTTTCACGCGAGAGCAGGTGCGGTAAAAATCAATCTTTCACGAACACCTTTGTGAAGAAAAGAAAATCCTACCACTCAACCGACTCACTCTTAAATTCTTTCTTTGCATTCATCAAGCGGAACACATCAGGGAAAATATAGCACCTTGTTTGTTCACGTACATGCTAGTGAAACTGCTAGATTATTGATAAATACAGGAATGGCATGTTATATTTAGCTTGATGGACAAATTCTCGTTACTTTGCATTTGCACCATGTTTATAATGCAATAAATCTGCGTGCGTGTACATATACGTGTGCACACACAATGGTACAGCCTGTGAATATTCAAATGACCCATCTTATATTATCTTTGTCTTCTTCTTTTTGTTTTCATTTGCATCCATATCTACTGGTTGCCTGGCAACAGCATTCAACGGTGACTACCGCCAGCTGAATATTGCCCTTGACAACGGTCAGGTGAGTATTCTGCCATAAATCTCCGCGCCACTACTAAGCCCTGCTGCCTGGAGCAGTGCACGGTAACTGCGCGCACAATATATTGGCAAGTAAACATAATAAGTGTATATACATAATATATCCGAGTGACGAATTTTTATGTTATACTGATTTAGTTGCGTGTCATCGTGCCGGCATTAATGCTGCTATATAAAAGCATATTGTTAAAAAATATTCTGCCTTAAAATGCTGTATTTATCCCCCAAAAAGTGTACAAATCAAAGACCAAAAACACAGTTTTGATCTCGGAGATCAAAACTCATGCATGGAATAACGGATTTGAAACCGTGCGCGTTTGTCAATGTTTTCACAAAAAGTGGGCACCGTATGCGACTGGGAATTTCACAGATGACTGTTGCTGTATCTTTCTTGATATTTTTGCCCATGAATCTGCATTTCTTTGACAAAACTGACCAAAGTATGATATTACCTTCACATTTAATGCAATAGCTTGTTCTTTCATGATTATCTTGTTTAACATTCAACTGTTATTATGGTGTCTTGCTAATTATACATGTATTTTACAACATCAATAGTTGATGCAAAAAGCACCAGTTTAACAGGAAAAACGAACGGGAAAGCATTGAGCGAACATGTGAAGAAGAATTGAATGTACATGTAGGTCCTAATTCTTGTAACCCGTGTGTGGGATAATGTCATAAGCCTATAATACAATGTCTATAATGAATAACCATGGTTAATATTAACAGTAAATGTTAAGCAGGCCACCATTTTTATACACATAATATACCATTGTCGAACTACCGGCTATTTTGATTAAAAACAAATACCGGACGCATCAGCGAAACTTCGTGCTCCCGTTAAGTTAAGGCTATACATATTCATACATGAACATCTGAACGTGCGTTAATTGTCATGACTTAAGTACAATTATTTTTGTTGACAGTAGGCCTATATGATAAAACGTAATCGCGTAATCACGCTGTTGTCAAACTGCATTTGTTACTAGAAAATAGATTGTTCATCGTGGAAGTGTTCGGTAGCTCAAGGCTGTAAGGTAGCAACGTTTCGGTAGGGAACTGCTAACCTTATGCTGACCAAGACACTTGCGCGGTCTCAATTTATATAAAAAAAAAATAAAAAAAAAAAAATACTATAATCATCAAATAACCACAAGGGAAACTGACTGAATTTAAAGTCATTGAAAAGTGAACAAAGACTTGTATATGCGCAGAAACTATACAAATATATTCAACTATATCAGTTCTTTTTAAAGGTACAGTACAGGATTGGTAACATACCCAAACACTAAACAGAAATGTTCACATATTTAAACGTATGACTGTCAAGGTATGAAGATCGTGGTGCTGGTAGAAACATACCGTTCAAATATTTCCCCCTGAAATTTTATATGGTCCTGATATTAGTAAAACAACGACCGAAAACAGTTTTGATCCTGTGTCGAGATCACCATTCTTTATGTTTTAAAAGAAAAATTTAGTCGGGTTTTCACTATTTTCTCGTAACTCGGATGTCCGATTGAGCTCAAATGTGCAAGCTTATTTCATGCACATAATGGATCAGGCAAAGTGCGATGTGCTGTTCTGTGACCTTTAATACTAATCATGCATTATACCTTTAAGTTTAAAATTTCTTTTGTCCGGGTTTATGTCAGTGAAAAGTAGGAATGTTTCACTTCCTCATTGTCTCTGGCCCAAGGCCCGCCCCTCAAGTGGTCTTCGTACACACGGGTATCATCCCGTGGGGCCTCGGTCGGCTGCAGGGTCATTCTTTGGCGGTCTCTCGGGGGCGGGGCCGGCCCAATCCAAGTGGGGTCCGACTCCTGGGCATCTGGTGTTGTGGGGTCGAAAGAGGGCGCACTGTCTTGAGGGAGCGGTGCTGCGGTGTCCTTGACGCTGGAGTAGATACTCTCCACTGCCCGTCGACGCAATGGCTGCCTGCGAGTTGACACTGCACCAGAAGAGACATCATACCGCATACGAACATTTCCTCTGGAGCTGTTCCCTCCCTTCCTGAAAAGAGTAATATCACACGCTTGAACTGACATACAATATCATATAAAAAACATGCAAATGATATGCAAATTGTTGACCATTTGCATATTATTTGCATCGAATATGCATGCATATTCATAGTTTTGCCATTAAGAAATCAGCATGCTTAGCGTAGTGGAAAAAAGAACACCTTCTAAATACTGGTGGCCGACTAAATCTGCTACTTGAATTTCATAGCAGTATTGAGCACCGCGAGTGAATTCTGCAGTGTCCTGTAACGTTTTACAGGCACCGCATTTACACAATGATTGTTAAGACCCATCTCACATTAAACTTCTTGAATGCACCATTAATTCAGCTTCAAGGCGAAAGGAAGTATTGTTTATACCTGCAGTGGGTTTTCATGACGATAAATACCAGTAGTACCACCACGACCACAGCTAAGGACGAACATGCACCAAGCAGCAGCACATTCGGTAACGCAGACAGCGGTTTGTGGCCGGGAGCTGATGGGCTGCTCTTAGAGCCTCGATGCGGGTTGAGCGAGGAGCCCACACCGATGAAAGCCTTGGATGGTGCCTGGGTCTTGATATCTGCAGTGCATTCGATAACATCAACGAAACTCGTTTATAAAACGGATGCAGAATTCTTAATAAAGACAAAGGGGTGCATGGAATTTTTCTTGGAGATTTCTAACTTACCCAATGTGCTGATGGTTGATGTTGCTGCGGACGCGCCCGTTTCTACATCACGTGCTGCGATAGGCGTTGTAAGCGTCTGTGCGTCGGTGGCTCCTGAATATGGCGCAGTCGTATCAGGCTTGAAGTTCAGGCGTTCGAGACGCATTGCGCTCGGGTACGCACTGGCGATGCGCCGAGCGTTTTCCCGGAAAGTCACAGTGACCAGAGACGAGAAATACATCCCGGTTGCCGTTGTGGAGAGCGTCCATTTAGCTTCAAGTAGCACGGGATCGCGACGCTCCAGTGCGCAGTAGGACAGGTCTCCGTCTACGAGGCGACTGAGGGCGCTTGGCTCATCCTCAAGAGATGATATCTCTAGATTGTTAACCAAGATCTCTGGTGCCTTTTCGCATGGATAGATCACGACGAGTGGTGACACAAGCTGCACTGGTCTAGGACTAGATCGGTGGCTGCGACTGGTCCTCAAATACGAAGCCATATTGGTGTATTGTTCCACGGGGACGGTCAGGGCAGATGCCGAGGACTTCCCACCGATGTACTGCACAACCAGAACAGCTTCACTGCTGGTCAACAGCACCATTCTCTTAACAAGCATCGTGTAGTCGTACCACAGCGGCGTACCCAGGGTTATCCGCATCAGGTGGTTGTCTCGGAAGGTTAAGGTTGTGTTGCGATATGGAGCCAGGATCCTCCAAGTATGCATAAACGTCTCGGGGCCGGTATGGACAAGGACGAACGTACGACCCCATGCAACCACCGGAGTCAGCTGCTCAACGAGGTAAGAGCAGCTGTTGAACAGCCGCACGGCGTCCGAGCAGTCGTTACCGGCGACCAGCGACACGGGCCCGGTGGCTGTGACCCTGGAGCCCGTCAGGTCGTACATGCTCCGGAGCGATGCCGATTCCGCCCGGTCCAGCGCAAACTGGACCGTCGCCCTCTCTGGGTGTCGCACGCCGTCAAATACAGCCGGTGCGGTCAGATCCACTGTGACTAGTGTGCCATCTTGTGTTGCTGTAACAACGAACTGGGAGGCGTGTCTGGCAAGATCGTTGCCTCCGACCGCTCTGGAGTGAGTATCGAAGGTGATGACGAAGTACTCCGGCCCTAGACCAGCAGTTGGAATGGCCAGAAACCCTTCGGAATGAAACCCTTGCTCGTTGTACTGCTCCACCACGCACCTGACGCTGACATCAGAAGTTGCCGTGACAACGACTGTCCCGTTAAAGAAGCCCGGAGCCATCGCTGCTGCATCGCCGGTCAGGGGAAACAGCGCCACCTCACGGTAGCCGATACTCCTCCGCTGGATAGAAGATCGATTGAAATGCGGCAGAATAACTTCAACGTGTGCCGTTTCGGTGGATTCGCCAGAGACGATAACAATCGGAAGTATATCCGTGTTTGGAGCTGGTGCGGGAATCGCAAAGATAAATTCACGGCCCGTGGTGTCCAAGGGGAATTCTGTGCAAAGGGAATCAATAATTGATGAGAAGCCGTGAAAACAGCACTGGGTGGAAAAATTAATACAGTCAGTTATGTCTCGTCCAGGGAAAATCAGAGTAGATCCCTGATCATGTTGAAGTTTCGATCCAAGCTGTGCAAACTGACCGATGTTTATTTTTGGCAATTTGGGACATCACCAACCAAAGGCTGGATTGCATAGGTATAGAGCCAAGCAGCTAGGTACCGACTGGGAATTTCACAGATGACTTGTACGGTATCTTTCTTGATATTTTTGCCCATGAATCTGCATTTCTTTTGGTGACATTACCTTTAAAGGTAGTATCATACTTTGGTTTTTGTCTAAGAAATACAGATTCAAGGGCAAAAATATCAAGACAGAAACAGTAATAGTCATCTGTGAAAATTGCAGTCCCATACGGTGCCCAATTTTTGAGAAAACAGTGAAAAACAGCCAAGGTATTTCTTAAGTCCGTCTCTTTTATTTTTGATCTTTTAAAAGATCAAAAGGATTTTCGGTCACTGTTTTACTAATTTCTAGAAAAATGCACCATTTCAGACGGAAAAATGTTAACGGTATGTTTCTACCACCACCATCTTCATACCCTGTAAGTTATACGTAAATCTGTGAAAATGTCTGTTTTGGTCTCCTACCAAAGTATGATACGACCTTTAAAAAGAATGTGAATTTAATCCTATATCGAAAAACAATGCTATACAAAAACGGAATACAAATTTAAACTTACCTTGGTGTGAGCCCTGACCACCAACTACGCACACCAGTAACACTGACCAAAGAAACGCACGGTACGGCAGCCGCGGTTGCGCCATGTTGCACCCGAAAAATAGTTGGAAATTATGTACTCGATTCTTGCTCATCGTTCTTTTATATAGTCGGCATAATTATTATTGGTGACAAATATTGCAACTAGTCATTTGTAGGCAAAGTTCCAATTTTTAGTTTTTGTATTCTTTTTGGTTTGGTTTTGTTTTGTTTTTCTTTTCTTTTTTCTTCATTTTTTTGTGACTTTCAATTACAATCACTTTCGCTTTCTATATTCATGTACTATTTTGACAGCTTGGGAATTTGCTTGAAAAACCGCTCACTTTTGCTTATGGTATTGAAATTGACTTTCTTCTTTTACATTATGTAGAAGCTTGCTTATTTTACTTTCTTTTTTTTCCTCAAATTCCAGGGAGTTTTTCATTTCTTTCTTTGCTTTCGACTTGTTTCTTTCGTTTTCCATATTCATTTTTGTTTTTATACTTAGGTTGGATTTTTTTATATCAAACAGTTTGCCTTTGACTGTTGGTTGTGAAAACAGACTAAATCTATTTTCGTAAAAGCTTGGTCATTTACCAGAATTTTGGGGACCATTAGGGCCTGGCTTCGAGACGATTTATTTTTCATAAAATAATAGCCACTCCGATTCAACTTAATACAACAGAAATCTCATGATAAGGGGAATTACGGGGCCTTTCTCAAAGCTCGGCTCCGGCTCAGGCTCCGGCTTCGTCTCTGTATTCCATATTCTGAAAATATAGGTTGTGGTGTTTTTTTTTCAATGAAGCTGAAACTCTTTTTCAAACCAGAGAATCTACTTCCGAACCGCAGCCAAAAGCCTGTAATTTTGATACCCGTAATTCTAAAATGTATTCACGAAATAGAGGCGGAGCCGGAGCCTGAGCCGGAGCCGAGCTTTGAGAAAGGCCCTTGGCCTTAACCCGGTATCCAAGTCACTCCACTTTAATATTCAATGACTTCCTGTATTACTCGACGGCACCACTCTGCTATTACGCGTTATACAGGGAAACAATGCGCCCTACGGTTATAATAATGCCTTTATAGAACTTGAAACCACTTTAACACTGCGTACATAGGCCTACACGAATTATAGGTACATGAATCGCTCATTATGAAATAGATAAAAACTGTTTACCGGACGAGTATAATGACATTGTACGTGTTGGATAACATCATGACCATGCTATCTTTCAACAGACGTGTTTAAACTGTCCAAAGGGCGCCAACATTGTATTTCGTATATCAATCTGACGTTGGCATGCATGGTTTCTGCATTGCGTGTTTAAGCAATAGGGAATCGACGGGCTAGACTGTGCTTGCGTAGGTTGTCCCGACCCTAACTTTACGCTTTAGTGGTACATGTATAACTCTTTCGCTTGAAGCGCATTGTTTTATGTTGGGTAGTGTGAACATAGAGATTGGGCGTTTACGAAACGGAGGCTCGGGCTCAGGTTCAGGTTCAGGCTCAGGCTCAGGCTCAGGCTCAGGCTCAGGCTCAGGCTCAGGCTCAGGCTCAGGCACAGGCTCAGGCACAGGCTCAGGCTCAGGCTCAGGCTCAGGCTCAGGCTCAGGCTCAGGCTCAGGCTCAGGCTCAGGCTCAGGCTCAGGCTCAGGCTCAGGCTCAGGCTCAGGCTCAGGCTCAGGCTCAGGCTCAGGCTCAGGCTCAGGCTCAGGCTCAGGCTCATGCTCAGGCTCAGGCTCAGGCTCAGGCTCAGACTCAGGCTCAGGCTCAGACTCAGGCTCCAGCTCTATCATGCATAATTATGCAGAAAATAATAGGTAGTGGTTTTTCATTGAAGCTGAAGCTGTGTTTTCCTTTTCAAACCAGAGAATCTACTTCAGAACCGCAGCCAAAAGCTTCTATTTTGACACCCGTTATTTCAGAATGGATTCACGAAATGGAGCCGGAGCCTGAGACGGAGCCTGAGCCTCCTTTTCGTAAACGCCATATGATTGACCCGTTCTAAAGTGTTAGGAAGAGATCAATATACGAGTGCACGAGTGCAAGTTTTGACACGTGAAAAAGTGACTGTAACTGTATAAATTGTCACTCGCGGTGCTGGAAAAAAAAGCTGAGTTTTGCGTTTTACACGTTGCTATACGAAGCACATTCAGCTTAGATGCCTTTTTTTTCTTTAAAACAAAAGGCTGACAACATTTCTGACACGAGTTGGTAATCAAGCTTGAAATTGCAAACAGAACAACCACGTGATATTTGTGTTGTAAACATGAAACGAGCCTTCGCTTTAATTACTTTCAGTCATTAAAATCAAATTACCCCCATTTTCTCCCATTAGCGTCTCACACTCTGCAATTTTAGGGAGGTAAAATGAAAGGTTTGTTAATTTCATCTAACACGAGTGTAGAGATATAACAAATTAATTTGATTCTCGAGAATGGAACAATTGATAAGTAACACATAGAGGAATGGGACAGATGTGGTTATTCCCACGAGTTTATGGGCGGATTCATTAAAGCTGTACTTAGGGGAAAATTGTTCAGCAGGTGCATTTTTCATGGTATTTGTGAGGTGTGGTGGTTGTAGCCAAAGGTATCAGGCAGTCTATAAGCGCAGGGCTCGATTTCATCAAACTCTTCGTAACTTACTATCAATCGTAGGACTTTTGATGCATTGAAGCCCTACGTGGGATGGGCCCCTTACGATGGGTTATCCTTCGTAACTTGAGTTACGATCCATCGCAGGGCTTCGTGAAATCGACCCCAGACGGAAAACTGCAAACCTCGATGTCAAGTATAGGCCATAGCGGCTAACGCAGCCAAAATAGTCACAGCCGTTCGTGAGAAGAACATTAGAATAACACCATTCAATATTATCATGTTCTCTTATACAGTTTGTAAAAAGCGTCGTGTTTTAAAAAGATGGGCCTACGGTGTACTTAATCGTGTTCAACTATCAGTCGCTGCTAGCAGTCGTTGAGACGTCTCTAACATAAAAATGGCTTGCGCGTTCACCAAGGAGACGTCTCTGCAACGTCTCTAGACAGTGTGACAAGCACCTTGCCCGTTAGTCACAGGGATGTTGCTGCCAAGTCCCCAAGCAGTCGCAGCGACGTCTCCGAGACGTTTCCTAGATGCCGCTAGCCTCTAAAACGTTTCAGGCAGTCGCGACGACGTCCCCGAGACGTTTCCGGGCAGTTGCGGCAACTTGGCTGTTAGTTTGGTCTGGGACTCCATAGGTTGCTGAGAGACCCCCCTAAAAAACGTTTTGTGCTCCGCTTACCCTACAAGTTGCATGTAAAAACAAAATGCCTCGTGATGTGGCGTGGCTACATAGTACGGGGCCAAGAAGGCGACAAGTGAAACAATTAGAGAAGAGTAAACAAAATATTTTTTAAGATTCTTCTCTTGTATCGTTCCAGACATGAAGGCGCCAGTTTTGTCTGTTCTTTGTAGTAATTAAACTGTATATAAATTATGTGTGCATTGTCTTATTTTGGTTAATTAATTCGTAGAATCCGTGTGAGAGAGACACCAGGGGTACCTCCAGTATGCACAAGGCCGCCGCCAACGGCCATCTAGAGTGCCTACAACTCCTGAGCGAGCGAGGAGGTGAGCTGTCCTTACCAGACATCACTGGTTGCACACCGCTACACGTCGCGGCAAGGAACGGCCATCTAAGTGAGTAAAACACGGTGTATAATTCTGACCCCGGTAAAATGTGTCCTAGCGGACAGATTTATTCTAGGTTAATGTCTCCTCTGGACTCTCTAATCGGATCACAGGCTTTCACAGCTTTAGGTAATTCTATCCGACCGGACACAATTACCTTTTGACATCGGCGCTCGCCGCAGGTATACGCTTTTAGGTCTGTTGCATTTTTGGCAACGAGCCAAATGTGCAATATACGGGCAAAACGGCTTAAATTGAAAGGCTTTGCCCTTCCAGATAACTCTGCGACGTGAAGCGCCTCGCGTTCCATTCAAGTCAAAAATCATCGTCTCGCACGACTAGAGATCGATTTCACGAAGCCATACGATCGATCGTAACTAGAGTTACGATGGATAACCCATCGTATCCCACGATGGGCTGCAACGATCGATCATAACTCGATTTACGAAGGATAACCCATCGTATTCTTCGAAGGGCTGCAATGCATCATAAGTCTACGATGGGTAGTAAGTTATGATGAGATCGGTGAAATAGACCCCAGGCATAGTTGTGAACCAGCTTACTGAAATTTCGTTAAGGTGTTCATTTTCGCAAGGCTGGGGTTGATTTCACAGGATTAGGCCCTTTTCCAAACCTCGGCTCCGGCTCAGGCTCCGGCTCCGGCGCTGTCATCTATATCCTGAAAATATAGGTTGTAGCTTGTCATTGAAGCTGAAGCTCCGTTTTCTTGGTCAAAATAGAGTATCTACTTCCAAACCGTAGCCAGAAGCCTCTATTTTGATACACGTTAGTTTAAAATTGATTTACGAAATTGAACCGGAGCCGGAGCCGGAGCCGGAGCCGAGGTTTGGAAAAGGGCCCAATTATGATGTATTGCAGTCCCACGTGGGATAGGCCCCATAACGATGGGTTATCCTTCGTAACTCGAGTTACAATCGATCGTAGGGCTTCGTGAAATCGACCCCAGGAGAATTATTGTCGATTATAAAGCATGCCTTAGGTTTTTCTCATCAGCTGATGAGTGTGTAGCTAAACTTATTGGAAGGCCGATTTAGGAATCAAACAGTAATGTGGACGGACAAGCGCACAACAGCCAGGGGCCAATTTCATAGTGCTGCTTAGTACAGAACATCGCTAAGCATGACATTTCTGCCTTAATAAACAGGATCAACAACCAAACTTCCATGTGTCGTGTATCACTTGCAATATTGTTCTTTGGCTGTTGTTCGCTGACCAAGAATATCAAATAGAATTTTCAGTGGTGGTTTGTTTTATTGGGCAAGCCATTTTTGTGCTAAGCATTTTTTTGTTGTGCTAAGCATCTCTATGAAATTGGCCCCAGGTTGAATGGTTGATATGCCCTTTGGAAGAGTGTGTGCTAATGGGCCAACAGGACAGCCGTCGGAACAGAACAGATCGCAGCTTCATCAATAAATGTCATCCATTTTGTTTCCTTTTTCTCGACAGAGACTGTGAAGTGGCTGGTGGACGCAGGGATTGACCTCAAAGCGCAGTCGCAGAAAGGGAAGACGGCTAAAGATATGGCCCAGGCACAAGGAAACTTCGAAGTGGCCAAATTCCTGAAAGAAGCAGGTATGATAAGAGTAACTTTCATTTTTGCGAAATACCCATTAATGGGCTGTAATGGTGGGGAACAATAATTAGTTTCCACGGCCAGTCCACATTATCACCTTTGTTTTCTGGGTTTTTTTCTGCGTGCTTCACCCGGTTTACGAAAGATGTTTTTAGGGTTAGAAAAATATTGTCCGTATTTTGCTCGAGTGGTTTTCGCCGTGAGAGATGTGAAAAAGGACCTCTTGATAATCTCATGAACATTAAAGACCTACTTTATGTCATAATATAACAGCCTTCCGGAACTGATCCACAGTCTGACTGATTCATTATGCAAATGAGACCGTAAAACGTCAGACCATCACGCACTTGCACAGCTAACGCGGAATTGGTCAAGTCATCGATTCAAGTTCATACTTCTGGAGCCAATTCCATAGAGCTACTTAAGCACCAACATTTTAATCAAGCACCAAAATCCTTGGTAAATATATGCCAGCGGAAACTCGATTGTAATGCTCAGCAAACAATGAAGGAATACAAGTCAAAAGCAGTCAACATCACCGGAAAAACTGATTGATAATTCTGTTTGATCAAGGAAGACTTGACAAATTTTGTGCTTAAGCAGCTCTATGAAATTGGCCCCTGGTATTTTCCATACGACGCGAAGTTTAGTTGGGGCATATTACACAATCAATAACGCAGGGTTTTCCCACGTTGTGATGACGCATCTCCATTCGCTTTGCAAGTTCGCACGAAAAGAAACAACGATAAAAATGAACCGGGCTTTATTTAGAATTCACGTGAGTATTGTCAGGTGTTCAATATTCCTTTCGCTTTCTATCTCTTGTTTTTCTGCAGGTCGGGAGAAGTTTGAATGGGAGAAAGCTGACAAGTACGGCAAACTGAACTTCGTGACTCGTTAAAAGAAAAATCAGCTTCTCTCAGTATGTCGACGAAGGAAGTTAGCCTCATAAGATGACTGAAAGTTGAAGGATTCTTATTTGGTGTCCCGTCCCTCACAAATCAGAATGAGACAACCAATCAGACACAGTAATATTTATTTGTATGATAATACAACTGTAATCTACATTTATTTTTATCTGAGCACAATCTACGAGCACTCGCAGTTTAGGTTCTCTATTTTCCAGAATTCTAGTGGAGTTTTGTTTGTGCAATGTTTTAAATTGTTTGGTTTAAGTGTAGGCTTATTGCTAATAATGTCTTGTTAAACTGCTCGTATAAGTTTTATTGTTCTTTGAATAACATGGCCTGACAATGGGAAAACTTTTGTTATGCATGCACGAATGTAAATAAATTCGTACTTTATTATCGTGTAGGCCTACAAACTTTACTTACCTATTTCTAAAGATCCTCCAAACCAATTAATTTTAAATCGACATAATGAGCATTCTCTGTCTTCTATTAAAATATGGACATTAAAAAATATGTCTTTAAAAGGTAGCTGGTACCTTAGGGAGACATCGGAAGTCTCCCTGATTCCCGATATCTCCCAAAATGGTAATACTTTCAGACGTTAATCTGTCTCCCTATTGATAAAAATATGAATTATAATATTTATTTATTGTACGTATATAGTGTCATCTCCACGCACAATCAGTTCAAAATCGCATCACGTGATCAAAATGTATGTAAAAAGATTATCTTTGAAATATCACAATATAGTTTGTAATTAAAAACTTTTTGAAAAGCAAAGATTTCATCAAAACAGATAAATTATGATAACAAATACCTTTTAAAATACAATTAAATATGTTATACAATAATACAGCGTGAGAAAAGGAGCAACAAAAACTCAACTTCGCTTGATACAGGGCGAGTCAAAAAGAATTTGACCGAGATTGGTGATGTTTTTCAAAAACAAACAAATGTCATTCAAAAAGTTCAGTAAAGCATAACTATTATAAAACAAGCATTCTCTCTTACTTACTCGAAAAAAAAAATAAGCAAATTGGTCATTCCTAAGAGGAGTTATCATGTCTAAGTTTTGATAAAGGTACTTATTTTGCAAGCTGACTCACGCCGTATATTTAACGGCGTATTTCCTAAGAAATTCCCATTTGAAATGTGCACGTTACGTTCCTCTATTTTTCCTTCCGTACCTCACAAAAACATGTAATGATTATGATGCCTGGCATCAATGGTTGACCTTTATTATTCGTCGAGTGAGGGCGTCCTGTGGAGCGCCATCTTTAAAATTACAAGTCGAGGGTTAAAATCTCCTGAATGTCGATTTGCAAGTTATTAAACCAACTGGATACAGGAGTATGGCATATTCCTCGGGGAATTTTCACGACTGTTCCTGCGTATACGTAAGTTCCTTTTCTGCTTTTCACAGTGAAATGTAAGCCTGGAATTGTTAGTTTTCAGACTTCTCTGCTCGATTCCAATAGCGTTCCGCACTAATGACGTCAACCATGCATGCACGCGCGCACATACCTCTACTCACCACACGTTTTGCCACGTTGCAATGTTTGTCTGAGGTTCGGTGCTATTTTTAGCTCAAGTGCGCAGTGCTATTCTCCTGAGCTTACAGCAAGAGATTGACACAGCACGGCATGCGCTGCTCAGAAATTACAGTACTCAAACCTTTGGCACAAACTCGTCCATTTTACCAACGCATTCCGTGCCTCGGTTCCCGCGCTGAACACGCTCTACTTGCACTTCCGCCTTCCGCCTTCAGTAAGACGATTATTTTTCATCAGTTTCGAATCTACAATTGCAAGTTTTGGGTGTTTTTCCGCAGTGTGTGTAGGTTAAAGGTGAGCCCAGGCGGAAGTAACCTTGAGGATTACGGTATTTAAAGGACAGAAATGTGTCTCACTTGCAGAATACGAGGAACTTGAAAGCATTCGGCATTCCGAAAGAACTTTTTTTATTCAGTCTATAGTGAAGTGTGGCACTAAGTAATTTTGGTTACAAAATAAAGATCTTGGGTCGATTTCATCGCAACTTACCAGAAATCGTAGGATACGATGGGTTATCCGTCGTAACTCGAGTTACGATTGATCGTAACTGGGCTTCGTGAAAATGGTTAAAATCGACCCCTGTTTAGATCGCCACGACGGGCATTATCCTAACTCCAAGTACAGATATTATATTTCAGGTCAATAATTATTTTGGTTGATGAGTATTTTCCAGCAGTTAATTACTTGTACTGAACAAAATAATAAAATATTAATAAATATCAGGAACTATTTTTCCCCTTATTAAACTATACCCATTAAGCGATTTATAATATCTCGCGATCGCGTGAAGGCTCACAAAGTCGAGAATTCCAGAAAATATTTATTATAATCAGTTCAGTTTTTTAAGATTGATGTATTTAATTCCCAATACCAAAAATTAATAATTCCAAAATTATTCCGTCCAGAAGATTTCCATATTCGTTTTCCAATTTTGACTGGTTTTTGTAATGAGATGACACTTATTTTAGAGGTTTTTTTAAAATGAAAAAGAATGATAAATCTTTGCTAAATCATTCGAGTATTAGGGACAATAATGCAGCTACAAAGTGGATGTTAAAATATGCTAAGCATGATTGTATTTGTAACGTTTTCGTGGCAGTAAATTCTTCAGCCAACACTCGATAATATGTGCTAAATGCTATTTTTAAACATACATCGTTCAAGTTGGGGTTACGTCATACGCGCAAGCGCGATGACCGCACACACAATGTTTCTGTTCAATTAATGACCAGACATTCCTGCTTAGCACTGATTTCAGCTCAGCAGTATCTATATGGTACAGGTTTGGACCTTGAAACTTGACATTATGTATGTTTAGGCCTATACGAAGTTTCTGAAAGTGTTTAGAGTTGCACGGCATTTCTAAAATCCTAGAGCTTTTCTACCATCGATTAAAAAAAATCGTACCGTAAGCAAAAATTCCTCGCTTACGGTAGCAGAAATTTGTTGCTTACGGTTAATGTATTTCACGGGAACGTGTTCGTTTAGGTTTATAGGTTTATAGCCTATCAATTACCTAAAGTTTTGCTTATACGGATTCCATGATAGCGCGTAGCGGTGCCAGTAAGCATAGAAATGGGCTGTGGCGGATTCCATGAAATTGGGCTCATAATTGGGACTTTCAGACTTGGCATTATGTATGTTTATATCGAGATCCTGAATTTGTATAGATTTCTCTTGCGGAATATTCTAAATCCGCAAGCTTTTCTGCCATTGATCTTGAAGTCAAGTCAATCTACAGCAACAATAATCTCTAGCCCTGCAAAAAATACTGGATATGAAGGAATATGCTCGTGCGTGCGAATACTTAATTCCCCAGGCAGTATGTGTATTTGCAACTCATGTATTTCCAGTGATCCGTTGATATAGTTGAAATAAATCCAGCTATATCGCGCTTGATCAGCACATTATTTACGCGCGGTCGTGCATATAGGCCTAGCTTGCAGCGCTGGGAATGCTCGTTACACATTATACATACAAGGCACGGCGGTTGCACGAACAGTTTGCTTAAAGGGGTAATACATGATTGGTAAAGGTCACACAACAGCACTCACACTTTGTCTGATCCAGCATAAGAATGATAAACCTGTGAAAATTTCAGCTCAATCGGACATCTGAGTCACGAGAAAACAACAAAAACCCGACTCAATTTTTCTTATAAAACATAAAGAATGGTTTTGATCTTACCCCGAGATCAAAACTGTTTTCGGTCTTTGTTTTACTAATTTCCTGATAAATACACCATTTCAGGCTGAAATATTTCAACGATATATTTCTACCAGCACCATCTTCATTATCCTGAAAGTTATATGTAAATCTGTGAGCATTTCTGTATGGGTGTGTTACCAATCCTGTACTGTACCTTTAAGGCCCGTCTATGCCAGGCAATTTACAGGCGATCAGTGCAGGAAATCTTCACGAGGGAAGGGGATAGCATTCATGTTTGATTTCCATGTAGTCGCCTTGGAGACGGTGAAAAAAGGGCCAGAAAATAAATGCCTTTTCAATGCATCTGACAATGCATTTGAAATGTTTCCTCCTTTTTATTGGCATGGATGTTGCCTCAAAATTGCCAGGCATGCAGAAAATTGCCTAGCGTAGCACGGACTTTTAACTGTACCGCAGACTGTCAACGAAACAGTCAAACGTTACGGTCAATTTGAGCCCAAGGTTTGGGACAATTACATTTGGTTCTTGTTCCTTTGCTTTTTTTTCTTCAAACGTCAGCCAAACTTCGATCGATTGTGTGATGACCTTTCACTTGAAATAACACACTGATATCGATCATTGTGCTTCTTGCCATTATTGTGCGTACATTGTGGCATGCATTTTGGCCAACGGTTGTTCTCTATAATTATTGCTTTATGTTGATAACGTTACTGGTTGGTATGGATGTCCGCGTGTTGCAGATAAAATTGTAACAGCTTAATTTTGTAAACCGAAGTCAACATTTTGTTTGAAAATAATTGTCTATACAGTGATACAAACTAGCCTTTATTATCCCTCTATTATTTTAATTATTTGTAAAATGTTAACTTGTTTTAATGTTTATGAAACAATCTGTCTGCGTACATAACCCCAGTATATTAAACCACGTAATATATAGACTTGACCATAAGGCAGGGACCTATTTTTTTAATCATCGATCGTGACAAATTCGATGTATTCGAAAGAAACACAAAATTAAAATTTGCACAAAATTTAATAACATAATTAGTGTACGCTAACGTCACTTTAACCCCTTGCCCCCCCCCCCCCCCCCGACTCTTCCGCCATTTTTGCCAGGTTTTTTGTCCTCTTATACTAAACGGTAATAATAACGTCCCATAATTGCACAGTGCACCACAGACGTTAATAATAATTGTGCCTCAAAGTGAGAATTTCCCTCGGCAAGTTGACTAGACCTAGCAACGTGCTCACAGATGGCGCTATCACATTTTTGACTTATTGGGTCGTGAGTGAGTTTATTTTGCTTTGGCTTGGAATTACACACGCGAGTATGGGAAGGGTTGAAGTCAGTATATACCACTTATAATTCACGTATAAGCTTTAGCTATCGTCCACTTCGTTTACTAGGACATCATTCATCAACCTGGTTCAGTGTGTAATTAAGCGTGCGGAAGTGAATCCAGGTTCTTCAAATGAAAGACGTATCAGTGTTTGGAACTTAAGACAAGAACGGGAAAGAGTTTGTCATTTTGATGTAGTAGGGTAATTGATTCATTGCACTACATCACGGAATGTCACGACATTCAATGTTTAGTTTGGTGTGATGTTGCGTATAGTGGTCTGGCGTGTTGTACTCAAGATCTTGTGGTCAATCTATAACGGATTGTGGGTTCTAATCCAGTCATGGGCTAGTGGTGCTTGCGTTCTTGGGCAAGATGCTTTGTCACATATTGTTCCTCTTCAGCTAGTAGTAAATGGGTACCTGTGAGGGTTGAGATGGCTCTTTGCTTGATTAGCCTTTGTGCGCTTAACAGCAACTGGGGCTGTATACTCCCCAGGGAGTTGAGATGGTTTCAAAAATGCAAGTGGGGCCTGATGACTAGGGATAATAATTTATTGCATATAAGAGCAATGATCTACATGGAATTGCGCTATGTAAAAACCTGCTATTATTATTCCACATAGACAAAACGGTATAAACGCCCCAAAATAACTAATAACTGCCACTTCGGGATTTGAACTAACGACCCACTCAATCTAAAGATTTTCGGTCGTTTTTTAAACTAATTTCTAGATAAATACACCATTTCAGGTGGAAATACTTAAACGGTAGGTTTCTACTAGCATCATCTTCATACCCTGAAAGTTATACGTAAATCTGTGAACATTTCTGTTTTGGCTTCTCTCCAAAGTATGATACAACCTTTAAAACTAATTTTTGTAACGATATATAAAAAATATACAGAAGCTTATATACAAAACCCACACAGAATAAATGAATATGTCCTAGCTACTACACAATCAATTATACTTGCCAGACCTTAGCGTATAGGGCTTAATCAGCCACCCACATGCACTTTTTATTCGCAGAAGTTACTCAACAAGAGCAGAATGTAATCAATTATTTGGTCATTTAGAGTGACGAAAATGAAACAGAGCACCAGCGGTGTCTGTTTTAGATCCATTGATTTGTTTTATTTTACCAATTAAAAAATCCATTGCATTATGTTATTAATTAATGAACCCCGGGGCAACAAAATGCATATCCAATGTAATCTTAATTATATTAATAAATCCAGTCGGCCGTTCGAAGGACAAAATTAAAAGCTTGGTCTATATCAAGTTAAATCATTTGACGTATATTGCAAAAACTAATATCTTTTTGACTTTTCACCGGTGAATTTCAGTGCGATTTTTTTTTTAAGGGGGGGGGGGGGGGGACTCGGCAACCTAAACCATTGTCTAAACAGAATTGCAACGGCTGCTAATGGACCGATAAATATTCCTTGTAACGTGAGTCGCCTCTAAGGGGCTATAGAATCTCACATTTTTTCGACATAATTTTGTTTCGTTGTGACCAAACGCTTGTGAAAAGATGAAAATAGACACCTATTGCCTGAACGTTTGAACAACGCGTGGCATTTGCTCTGTGTATTTGAAAAATGATCGTGCGTTCCCTGTGTATACATAGTGTCTTCGTTGTATCCATTCCTGTGTGGTCAAGATGGTTTGGACATAGAGTAAGGAAGATAATGCCTTACTCTATGGTTTGGAGTGGATGTCCCTATTAGCGAGCAAGAGTGTGATACCGGATACTAGCTCCACGGTTTATATATGGTTTTATAACATTTTCTCTATTTCCCCCATTTTTAAAGGTCCAGTACAGGAGTAAAAATATCCAATCAGAAATGTTCACAGATTTACGTATAACTTACTTGATATGAAGATGGTGCTGGTAGAAACATACCGTTAGAATGTTTCCGCCTGAAATGGTGTATTTATCCAGAAATTAGTCCAGCAAAGACCGAAAACAGTTTTGATCTTTATGTTTTATAAGGAAAATTAAGTTTTTGCTATTTTCTCGTGACTCAGAATTTTCGATTGAGCTCAAATTTTCAGCTTCAAATGTTTATTCTGTCATGTACATGTTAGATCAGACGATGTGAGTGCTGCTCTGTGACCTTTACCAATCATGTATCATACCTTTAAATGGCTCGATATCTTTTGCAAGAAGTGTAAGACCCTCGTAGATTAAACAAAATGGCTTCTCAAAGTCATACTATTTTTCCATTATAATCTCCCCTGAGTTGCCACGGGTCTTTCACAAACAAAGCCAGTAGTTTAAGAGCCACATACTCATAGTCTTAATAGAAACATAAGTCAATATTTTTGAAAGAATATCGTTTTTTCTTCTTTTTAATCATAAAGAGATATTCTAAAATACAAGCTCTTAGTGGCTATACTTAAGCCATCGCATCTAAAAGGATACAGAGATGATGTTGATGGGAAATTTAATGCATTGTGCATTTGCCATAGTGAGTGAGGGTCCCTTACACACAAGGTTCCGTACCATTAGCAAAGCCAATTTCCGGATCATCCCGCATGCGTAACTTTGAAAACAAAACCGTCATGTCGGTTTCCATATATGATCCATGTCTGCATGTTGGCCCTATACAGTTAAAGGTAATATCATACTTTGGTTTTTATCCAAGAAATTACAGATTCAAGGGCAAAAATACCAAGACAGATACAGTAACAGTCATCTGTGAAAATGTCAGTCCAGTACGTTGCCCATCCTCTTTGATAAACCAGTGAAAAACAGCCTCAGTATTTTTTAAGTCTTTTCTGTTTTATTTTTGATCTTTTAAAAGATTTAAAAGATTTTCGGTCATTGTTTTACTAATTTCTGGATAAATATGCCATTTCAGACGGAAAAATGTTAACGGTATGTTCTACCACCACCATCTTCATACCTGTAAGTCATACGTAAATCTGTGAACATTTCTGTTTTGGTGTCTTACCAAAGTATGATACTAATGTACCTTTAAAGGTTTACTGTAATCAAAACACATATGAAGTTAAATACATCTGTATTGTTATACATTTACAACTCAACCGGTCTATCAATGTTTGTGCTAAACAAATATGGTATTTAGAAAAAGGAGGGTTTTTAGACCCATAATTTAACACTCCACTTTTCGCGACGAAAAACCTTGCTTACGTCACATGCAGAACGCCACGCAGTATACTGTGTTGAGAGCCTATACTAGTTCTGTAAGTGGCATCACTCGCTAGTGTTGCGCGGATCGGTTCCAAGGGGGACTTTTTTTTTGGGGGGGGGCCTACATGCACTGATTTTGCAACTTTTTGGTCAAAAGTAAGCACTTACATAAACATATAGATTTATATAGCCATTAAGTATGTATTAAGCTATAATTTTAAAGAACTTTCCCCCCATTCCAAATTTTATTCCAGTAAACCTTTAATCTACACAATTAACCTTGTCAGAATCCACATCAGCTCCGTGTTTTAAGGGCTTGTTTATACAACATTGGTAAAGGTGACAGAGCAGTTGCAGGCTGTAGGCTGTTAATAATTTGATTTATCATTGAATAAAAACAAATTTGTGAGATTTTCAGCTCAATTGATCATTGGAAACACTCGAAAACGACGTAAATTTGCTGTAATTGTTACGCCAAATTGTGTGGGAATAACTAGCTGTCTCGTTTTTGTCTTGCCAAGAAAAAAAATGTATTGGTGTTTGGTTTTACTCTTTTTTGGATAAATAGGCATAGAGTATTTTAGGCAGAACATTTTACATTATGTTTCAACCATTATACCGTCTGTGTACCTTGTACAGTTATACGTATAAATCAGTTAACATTTTGGTTTGTTACCAATGTGATACATGACCTTTAAATATTAATGATTAATCAGTGCGTATACTTTGTGAGGGATGCATTCTAGTAATTCTCTTTAAGAAGGTTTTTCTGTTTTCGGTATTATTCCGCTTTTTTTCCGTACAGAAAATGAAGGGAATTTTTGCTAGAATTTCTCCTGTGTACATGCAGACCGTACAATTAATATATTCCACCTTTTCTGAGAATGAACTCAAAAAGAGATCATAAATAATTGTTACCTGTTTACGCGTTTGAAAGAAGACCAGACGTCTAAAATTGAATGTTGGCGCAATCATTAGATTCTGTCGGTCTAGAATATGTCCTGTGGAAATATGAGCACTTTGAACACGTACGCATGAAATTCTATATCGCTCATATTGTCGTCGCACCCTTAGAATTTATATATTATCTGTAATATCAGAACATATAGAGTCTATAAATACTTAGCGTTAAATTACATTTGTAAGTGCGAACAATATGTGATTTGATATCTGTAGCTGTTACCTCTGAACCAAAACCTTATGAAAAAGTAGGATATGTATTGCAGTGGAAAGACAGGATCCGACAGTCTGACCTGTTAGCGATGCTGATTTAAAAAAAGATGACCAAGCCAAGCCAAGCCAAGCCAAGCCAAACCAAACCAAAGCCAAGCCCAAAGCCAACCAAACCAAACCAAACCAAACCAAACCATATCAAACCCAACCAAAACCAAATTCATTGCATACCGCTTCCTGTTTTAAGCCGAACTTTCAGACATTCATTCATAATCAGTTAGTGTTCCTCGTATCTAATGATACCATTATCCGTTTTACAATTACACAAAAATATATCAAAGATTCTTTGTGCACATCATAAAGAACTGAAAAGCTTGTATGTATACATTATACATCACACTTTTGAAGAAAATATACTAAAAAGAGCAAATATGCATAAGCCTACAAATTACGATTTGACGCTGTTAATAAAGAAAGGCATTTTCAATGAGAGCTGCGTTTTATCGCCAAAGTCTGGCGTTTAAGTAGATTAAAGTCGTACATTAATGTACATAAATACATATTTGGAGAACCAAGTTATTAATCTTTGAATGAGACACTATAACAATGACAAATTAACAATTAAAGCACATTAACGATCGGGGCACATTCTTGTTGAAAAAATCTATACTTTTCACTTGTGAACTGACAACACAAAGATAGTTTTAAAACAGCACAAACATTGAGCATTCACTGAAATGAGGCAGAAAAGTATTAAAAAATATCATGACATATCATGGGCGCAGTTGGTCTGTAGGCTAAACATCTATAGTGAACCGTAGAGCAATTAATTTGACATGTTTAAATGATGGATGTCGACGAAATCTTCGACTCGCACTGGGTTATCTGGCTAGATTATTTGGCCGTTTGTCTCGGTTCCCTGGTCGTTACGTCCGTCCAAATTCGCAGTTGGATTACGGATGTGTTGTTCTTCCGTGGGCTGATCGACCGTCCCGCCAGGGTGCACTCGATGGCCCCTGCCCGGGAAGAAGGTTTGCTTGAAGGCTCGCCTGTACTTGGGATTGACCATGCCGAACACGAAGGGGTTGATGGCCGAGTTGAAGTAGGACAGGACCCGGCACACCTGCTCGGCCTGGGTCCTCAGGACGTAGTCCAGAGGGTGGAATGCCTGGACCACGGACAGCACCTCGAAGGGGGCCAGGAGTAAGAAGAATATGGTGCCGTTGATGACGAGCATTTTGGCGACCTGGTCGCGTGCCCGGAGGGCATTGTCCGGAAAATGGCCGTTCTGTCGAGCAAGAGGCTGGCTAGCTCGCTGGGTGAGCCGCCTGATTATCAGCACGTACAGAAAAGTGTTCCAGATACTGGCTATGAAGAACGGGACGGACTGGAGGGTGTTGGCATAGGGCACGGACCAACCCACCAAGGGATAGCATAGCGAGAAGTGATAGTGGAGATGGTTGTATCGCTCATCTTCCTTCGGCCACACGATACATAATTGCTCAACGGCGCAGTAGCTCGGTATGATGCTCGCCGCAAAAACGACAGACACGGCCCATGAGCCCGCCGTCAACTTGATGGTCCGGTCCCATCCGCTGACAAGCCGGTGCCGCAGGGGCTTGCAGATGACATAGTACTTCTCCAGCGAGACCAGAGTCACCATGAAGAGCGAGGCGAAGTACGACAGGTCCACCACCAGATACTTGAGCAGGCAGCTGGCCACTCCGCCGTAGACCGGCGCGACGTTCACGCCGCCCACCCGGTACTCGTGAATCTTTGACCCGATGCCCACAAGCAGGAACACGCTGTCGGACACGGCAAGATTGGCCAGGTAGAAGTTGGTCAAGGAGCGCATTTTGGGAACGCGGTACAAAACCAGGAGGAATCCACAATTCCCCACGATGCCGAAGGAGAGGATGAGAGGCATCAGGACCGTGATGGCCACACTGTCAAACTCCGTGTACAGGAAATCCGCCGCTAGGTCCGGCCACAGAGTGTAGTTGTACACTTCAGTACACGACGTGAGCAGCTCCATCGCTGCAAATCTCGCCGCACCGACCTTAACCGACCACAGTGATTCCCACTATCCAATACTCTGGCTTTTTATACGCAAGCACCGGTCGACGCTGGTAACACTCTTCATCCATCAACCCACGAACTCAGTGGACTCTATCTGGTTCGGACTTCTCCCGCATAGGATCGCGGCCAGCTTGACAGTAATTAAAATAATGATCGATCGTTTCAAGGGTTTTTATTGTAATTCAATCAGAAATTTCGACCAAAGGGCCAAAGTACAACATTATCTTCATCATTATTTGAAATATTGCACGAGAATAATCAAATTTCCAAATTAATAATTTGCTCATTCATTTCGTTAATAAAACAGGGCTAACAGCATAGGACAAGTGCAAATTGATGACATAAAGACTAATAGAGATATCAGTGCAACATGCTCCGTATACATGACATTTTCAAACTGAAAATACGTTCATAAATTGCATTAGTTGCTAAGCAGTAAGCATGTAATTGATGACAAGTTGCAAACCGCAACAAAATAAGCCTTAGTGGTCATGTTTTCAAATAAATGAAGGAACGCTCCATTTGCTTTGGAAATCGAGTGGCAAAAAGGAAAACAAATCTTGTCCAATATTAATCAGTTGCATACAACGGACAACAACGCAATCACCGTTGATACCATGGTTGGCATGTCATTGGATTTGCAACGGCTCAGATCATTTTGAAAACCAAAGTCCAGTGTCGAATAGTCTTGTTAACAAACTCTTGCATGATTCTAGACAGGAATTATTAAAAGTTTCAAATTCCCTTTGCTTGTATTTGTTACTCTGAACTAAAATAAGTGAGATTAATTGAGGTGCAATTCATAAAAGATGTTTGTCTCTTCGCTTTATTTTCTTCCCTATCTACTTTTCTCATTTTCTCCCCTCATTTTTGTTGTTGTTGGGGGGGGGGGGGTGTGTTGTCATTTCTCTATTGTTTTCCTACCCTTTACCCCTTGTTCCTTTTCCCCCTGACCACACTTGCCTATCCCCACCCTCCCTGGTCACTCCGTAGTCTGCCCCCTTTGTACTGATCTTCTCATCCATTAATGTGTATCTTCACTTGCATGTTCTTTTCCTCTTGTCATTTTAGCCTTCGATAAAGATTCTGCTACGATCGAAATGGATTTGAGAAAGCTCTACGATTAATCCTAAGATGAGTTGTTCAGTATCATCAAAGTGATTTGAATTGTGACATCACACGTTGCTTAGCCATTTAGATGAATTCACACTTAAGATCCGTCCTAGTGCGTCGTGAAATAGGCCCAAGGGCGTCCTAACTCCAAGCTGTATTTTAATAACTTTGTTTTCCATTGCACCACACCTCTCATAGATATTGTACTTTGTCACCGAAACTACCTATGATATTTTCTACGGATGAAGCTTTAACCATGAACCACGATGAGGTTATTGCGAGTTCCCAAAACTCTCCTCCCAAGTCCTCCTCTTTCATCTTTAACTGGCCTACTATCACCATGGAAAAGCCACGTCCCATTTTCTGCGTGCTCTTTCTGCGCTTACACATTGAACACATCGTCACAGGTTGACAAACTAAATTGCCTCTTTGTAATATTAACCACAGGTGAAATTCGATAATTTCATTTTGTTTGTACATGTATATCAAATGTTTGATCTGCCCGTTGACTCGTGTTGATTCACGATTTGTATAATTAGGTCTATATGCTTTCGTGTCACCCCGGCAGACACGCGCACAAATGAGTAGTCTGAAAGTTCAGACGGCTTTTTGCAAATCGAGCTTCATTCTTGTTTACAGAGGGCGCTATTTATAATCCATTCCAAAACAACGGGCATCAAAATAGAGACCTTTGGCTGCGGTTTTGAAGTAGGTTCTCTAGTTTGAACAGGAAAACAGAGTTTCAGCTTCAATGAAAAACCACAACCTATATTTTCAGCATATGGATGTCAGAGCCGGAGCCTGAGCCTGAGCCTAAGCCTCCGTTTCGAAAACGCCCATAGTTACCACTTATGGGAAAAACTACTCCAGCTGATTGTAATAAAAAGATAACAATCTGTAGTTCCATATCATGATTTTATTAGTATAATTACATGCATTCGCATTTCTTTATTTCTCTTAAAAATTCCTCGATTCAAGATTCGTCAATATCAATTGTGAACTTCTAAGGTTCATCAAAATGTCATCACAAATTATCGTGGCTTAATGCTTTTATAAATGTTCTATATTATCGGTTGTTTGAATGGTTAAACGCCCATCCTGACTAAACAATTATAATAATTAGAGTTCGGATGATAGACAACAATCTGTACTTCATTCCATATGCAGAGGAACTCTACTTCCTGATTGTCCAATCATTAATGCTATAAACGCACAATATTATGCTCTATAAAGGATTATAGGCTACTTCAAGGGCTAAGTCCGTATCAAGATTACAATCGTCCCAACAGAGGGCGGTGTGCTAATTCTACATGTGCGCCACAAACTCTCATTGGCCAAATTGCATTAAAACCCTCAACTTCACAGCTCAAAAAACATCATCCAGAAGTCTCTCAGTTTATGGTACAATATTGCAAATGGCATTTTGAACCTTCATTTGTCTAGTTCTTTTAAATTTTTGATATGTCAACCAATGAGATTTGGGTTTTTTGTTGCTAATTTTCCAAAGAATTAAAACCCCAAAAATGTCCTTTTTCCAAAACCGACTAACCCTCAGTTCTGACGCTGACAACATTTGGTGCGTGGGCTTTGCTGTCGATTTCACCAAACCCATCGTAACTTAGTAGCAATCTTATGTCTTGTGATGCATTGTATCCGTAGGTAGGATACGATGTATTATCTTTCGTAACTCGAGTTACGATCGATTGTAGGGCTTCGTAAAAATAATACTGATAATAATGTATCATGTCATTGCAAAATGACGAGATCCATGTTTAAAACTGATATAAAGATATCTGTGCACTGTGCTCTGTGATCAATGCGCCCAAGTAGCTATAATAATTAGGTTTTAGATGAGGTGACGGGCGGTATACGAATCATGTTATGGTAATTATTACGTCAGCGCAGCCATATTGGCTGCTGCTGCTGCTGTTGTTGCTGCTGCTGCTGCTAAATTCCTGTAATGCATTTAATCAAACTGCAATGAGATTCCGGACCCGGCCATTTTGTCTTTGTAGATTTCATCAAATGTTTCATTCTGAGCAACGGTGAAAACAGTCTTCCAATCTCCAACTTTTCCTGTACAGAGATATGAAATAGAATAAGTTGCATGATCAATCGTTGCATGAATATGCCACGTTTTGTAAAAATGTCTGTGAGCATTATTTTGGTATGATTATGGTTATGATCATAATAGCATTGTAATACAGGCGAATCACGATAGCGCGCCTCCAAGAGTTTGAAACGCGTTTGGCCAATCACAATGCGACTCTTCCCACATGCGCGTTGGGTCGACAAATTTCGCGCAATGTGATTGGCCAACGCGTTGTAAACTCTTGGAGGCGCACTTTTGCGAACCGCCCTCTTCGCTGACCTTTCCGGATTAATGATGGAGCACCGATTGTCTTCTTGTCAGAAGTTGGCGCAGATTGACTATCGCCTGATGGAGAACTCTCGGCAGTAGTTCCTTTAGCTTCAGATAATATGTGAAAGCGTGTCTTCATGCTCTTCAGACTCGAATACTCAACGACCAAGTTAATCACTTCTTCCGACAGAGATTTGCCCAGGAAATCAGCGATTTGAATTACGGCTCCAGTAAGGTCCTTCAAACGAATTAACATAGAATAGTCAAAAACACAATCGGTGTTGCAAAATTAAGAAATGCATTTTTTAAAGAAATGCCTGCTTGTACAAATATATTTTAACAGCTGCCTGGGGGTCGTGGATGTCCACATCGTTAAGCCTCAGGCTTCATTTCTCATGGCAAAGGTAAAACAAACCCGTTTGTAATGGAAGACTTTGGAGCTGGGTCTTCAACTTGATAGCGCACGCGTACAACAACGCGCGCGTGCTCACAATTGACGCGCATGCTCAAAGCTAGCAAAGAACTGGAGACCAGTCTGCTGCCGCCAACGTCTCAAAAGTCTCCCATTGGCTTTTTAGCCTGTTGATTGGCATCTCTTACCTGTTTCAAGTCTTCGTATTTGATGAACAAGACGTTTTTGTCGTTGCGATGTTTCTTCCAGAAATTCAAGACATGAGTGAACCATGAGCCAAACATCACTTGAAATAACAATGAAAAACAAATGTCATCAAATGCATAAACGGATTTTCCAAGCGTAGCTGGTAAATTGAATAAGACCGGACTAAGCATGTTACATGAATACTGCATGTCGATGCAGTATTCTATTATTATAAATCAGGACGTGGGTTCTATTCCTGCCTAAGCAGCTCACATGAATACTAGGAGCAGTACTGGGAATAGGCCTATAGGTTGGGAAAGCTGAATCGCATATGTGTATAAAATTCGGGCTAGCTGCAAAGAGTGCGCCACCAAGAGTTTGCAACGTCGGTTGGCCAATCGCAATTCACGGAAACGGTGTCATGGAAAGGGTCGATAGATTCCGATAACGCATTGCAAACTCTTGGTGGCGCACGATTTGGAACTGCCCATATCATTCAAACGAAGTATTCTGCACATAAGCTTTAAGCATTATGAGTGAATTCAAACTTACTGTCTTCGGAGAGGAAAGCTTTGAAAAAGTAATCCCAATCTACATATCGAGAGTCAAAGTTCCACTGTTGTGCAAAATACCAGAACGAAACGACGACGTCCTTTGGGTTGCGGATGACGTATATAACCTTCAAGTATACACAAAGAGAGAATAAAACAAAACTGTAAGGTAGCTGATGAAAAGAGATATCAAACTTTTTCTCAAAATGTTCACAAAACGCTAACCTGTCTCCCTTATACCCTATTTATGAACAATGATGAGAATAATATTGTTGTAAATGAAATGTTCCTTTTTTTACATGCGTTACAGTTGATTGAGTTCAAACTGCATGTTAAAAACGCAAGATGCATTAACTTAACACCAAGTTTAATTCGGCAAAGACATTGTAACAAGCCAATAGGACCTACTTTTCCTTTTCCTTGGTAGAGCTTGTCTGGTATCAGCTCCTCCGTCACATGTGTCATGAGGACCCTTGGGCTTTGCCATTGCTTCATTGCTTTAAACTGTGCAGCTGGTGGCTTAGGCAAGCCGCCCGGTATTGGTCTTCCAGGTTGAGAGAGATCAAACTCCACCGGGTGGGACTGCTGGTCTCGGTTGATTTTCTCTTGGACACCATTAACATGGATCAAGTTGACAATCTCAACTACCCAGTGACTACCTGGTAATAAATACAGGGAATTCAAAATCTTGAAAGCTTTCCCAAGAGCACTTACAAAAATTACAATAAAGTATCAAGTTACCAATACAGCCCCAAAAATTATTAGAAGCCTTCTACAAATTCTTGTCGAGTTTTAGGGACGAGTCCGAGTACGAAAATACGAGTCCCTGCTTTTTTTGTACTTTTCCTTGTACTTGTACTTTTGTTTTTTCCTTGTACTTGTAATCGAGTACGGGCCAAGTGCTTATTGATTCTCGAGTTATACTCGAGTTCGCGTTCGAGTGCGAATTCTTGTAGAAGGGCCAACGTCTTATTCTTCGTTGGTGTTATTTATCTGTAATGAGCTCATTGCTGTCCTCATCGTATTTTGGAGTGAATTCGTTGCGTTTCAAGTTTCAACAAATTTCGGTTCCTGTTTTCACATTAAAGATCATAATTTACAAGGGTTAGTTTTCAACAATATGCCTAGGACTTGTGTGCTTTTTAAACAGGGAATCGTACCTGATTTAGGGTATGTCGTAACCCAAACATCATCGTCCCAAACATCGTAGTGTTGCATTGCATCCATTGCCTCCTGGGTCGCCATCCACGGCCAATTTACTCCATTCAGTTTATGGAGGCCTGGTGCCTCAGTCTTTTCCTCCATGATTCACCTGTATAAAGTATAAATCACTCTCGTACATACATGTATTTGTATAATACTTGCAAATCCTACTCCAAAAGGTAGGTGACGAACAAGTTCAAAGTTATAAGTACTGTATTCGCCATCAAAGCACACACTGTAACCCTAATCTTTCGAAAAGAAAAAAAGCAAGTTAAGAATTGGAATTACATATTGTATTTACTTTGTGTAATAACCACGAAAAGGGACACCCTGGGGAATGAGCCAAATAATACAACAATGCGAGCTGTTGCCAGTTATCAATGCTACACAGTTCAGAAATCGTACTGTGGACTATGTCCTAATGGCGTCACCCTTTTAATATACATGTACTTCTGATATTGCTCAGTCTAGTAATGAATAACGGTTCCGTTTGGATAAAACGGTTGACTTTGATTGTAATCATGAAACAGCAGATTTCATAGCACTTCATAACCTGATTCCTCTGATAAAGGCAAAATGAAGAATGGCATAATCAACTGAGACATGTCATAGGTCGACCTATACCTGATTGGTATAAAAGAAATGCACAAATTAAAATAAATTATTTTACAGACCCATACATTTTACTTCAGGTTCGTATATTAAACCAAAACAATCCTATGCATAATCGGTAAAAAATAATACCGTTTGATATTTGTTAAAGGTACAGCACAGGATTGGTTACATACCCAAACTGAAATTTTCACGGGTTCACGTATAACTATTAGGAAATGAAGATTGTGCTAGTAGAAACATACCGTTCAAATATTTCCACCTGAAATGGTGTATTTAACCTTTGACCACGAGCGAGGTTACCTTTGACCACGAGCAAGGTAACTTTTGACCACGAGCAAGGTAACCTTTGACCACGAGCAAGGTAACCTTTGACCACGAGCTAGGTAACCTTTGACCACGAGCAAGGTAACCTTTGACAACGAGCAAGGTAATTCCTTTTGACCACAAACAATGTAACTTTCGACCACGAGTAGGGTAACCTTTGACCACGAGCAAAGTAACCTTTGACCACGAGCAAGGTAACCTTTGACCACGAGAAAGGTAACATTTTGCCCACGAGCAAGGTAACTATCGATCATTAGCAAGGTTACCTTTTACCACAAGAGGTAAACTAGGCAAAACTTTGAATTATTATTAAAAAATGATATATAAGACTGCAAGACATTTATTTGTTAATTTTCAAAAATAATGATTAACAATTCATTTAAATCAATGCAACCTAATTAAGTAACACGTCTGGGGAAAGTAAAAACAACTGACTCCAGCAATAAACAGATACAAATCTTGTAGTTTCGTATCATAATTAATTAGTTTATTTACATACGTTACGTTCTTTTGAGAATTTCTCAGCTGATCATAGTTCATATTTTTTTACATCTATTTTCCGATCATCATATGAAATCAGAACATTCGCTTAGTTTTTAACATCATATTTCCGTTTAAGTCTTCTCTCTTCATTCAGCAGAATTGAATACATTAAGTTTGTAACTTAGACAAGGCAGTAATGTGGAGTGCCGTGGCCTAGTGGTCTGGCGTGTTGAACTCAAAGTCTTGAGGTAAATCTATGGATTGTGGGTTGGAATCCAGCCATGGGTTAATGATGCTTGCGTCCTTGGGCAAGACGCTCTGTCACATATTGCTCCTCTTCACCCAGGTGTAAATGGGTACCTGCGAGGGTAGTGATGGCTTTGTGGTTTGAAAAAAAATCCAATTTCAACCCAGGCCGAGAATAAGTTCGCCCCGGGTTGAATTCGCCCCGGGTTGAAAGCTTCCAGTGTGAAAAGGCATTATCTTCTCTTTTGGGTTACCCAGCTTATTGCATGCTTTCCATGTTTCCCTGGTCACTCTGTTCCTATTCGTTCTGATCCCCTCATCCATTTATGTCTATCTGTACTTGTCATCTTGTCATTTAGCCTTTGAGAAAGATGCTGCTATATCATAGAAACGTCAGGCCCTCCAAGCATATTAAAGGTAGTATCATACTTTGGTAAGAGACCAAAACAGAAATGCTCACAGATTTACGTATAACTTACAGGGTATGAAGATGGTGGTGGTAGAAACATACCGTTACATTTTTTCCGCCTGAAATGGTGTATTTCTCCAGAAATTAGTAAAACAATGACCGAAAATCTTGTTGATCTTTTAAAAGATCAAAAATAAAAGAGAAAACACTTAAGAAATACTGTGGTCGTTTTTCACTACTTTTACTACTTTTCTCAAAAAGTGGGCACTGTATGGGACTGACATTTTCACAGATGACTGTTACTGCATCTTCCTTGATATTTTTGCCCATGAATCTGTATTTCTTTGACAAAAACCAAAGTATGACACTACCTTTTTTTTTTTTTTTCCTAATTATTGGGCACGACCTGTAGAATTGTAATTACTCCCTTGGTCGATTTATTCCCTACTAAACATCCACGTCTTATATATACACACACATATATTTTGGCCAGTATTTATTTGCCTTCATGGGTCTTTCACATAGAATTAAAAACTTTGAATTATTATAAGAAAATGAGTTGTAACTACGACTGCGAGACATTTATTTGTTCACGTTCAAATATAATTATTAACAATTCGTTAAAAGTCCATGAAACCTAATTAGCACTTCTAGGGAAAGTAAAAACAGCCGACTGCAATAAAAAGATCAAAATCTTGTAGATTCCTTTCATGATTAATTTATATACCTACATACATACGCATTTCTTTCATTCTTCTGAAAATTTTCAGTTGATCGAGGTTCATCTTTTTTTTCTTCAGAAAAACAACTTTATCTGTCAGGTCTACACTCCACTACACTTTACGCTCCTCCCCATAATATGCATATTTATTCGTGTGACCCAATCGGTATTATGCGATTTTTGTTTTTAATTTAGGCTGGTTCTAAAAAGAAGGCCCGTTTTATCGTTTTATTTTTTTTTTATCATCATCTTAAATTAGATCGAGAAAAACGAAATGACATTACGATCATTCACTTTGTTTTATACATCATATTTCCGTTTAAGTCTTCTCTCTTCATTCAGCAGAATTGAATACATTAAGTCTGTAACTTAAACAAGGCAGTATTAATTTCAAATATCCATGTGACTCATTGCAAAATGAGATCCGTGTGTAAAACTGATAATAAGGTATCTGTAATGGGTGATAAGATCAATACATCCTATTTCTACTAAAAGTCTTCTCTCTTCCGAAGAAGGCGGGACATGAAGTCTATACCTTAAACAAGACATTAGACAGTATTACATGTATTTGTAAATATCCACCTGACTCCTTGCAAAATGACGAGATCCGTGTGTAAAACTGATAAGATTTTGTAATAGGTGATAAGATCAATCCGCTATACATGTAATTCAAAAGTAGTTGACGAGCTGGACTGTATATACAAATTATGTTATGATAATTATATATAATTATAATAATTATTATAGTCATATTGGGCTATAGTTAAGTTTCCAAAGTCGTCGTTTTTGATTGCCTAAACGAAATATTGTTGAATCTGAATGCACCGATTATTCGGTCTAGTTGTAGATTCTGCTGCTAGCTGTTGTTGCTGTTGTTGCTGCTGCGGCGGCTGCTGCTAGCTGTTGTTGTTGCTGCTGCTGCTAGCTGTTGTTGCTGCTGCTAAATTAATAGAATGCATTTATTCAAACTGCATTGAGAGTCCAGATCCGGCCATTTTGTCCTTGTAGATTTCATCAAATATTTCATTCTGGGCCACTGTGAACCTTGTCGTCCAATCGCCAACTTTTCCTGTACGGAGATATGAAACAGAACAAGTTGCTACAAACAATCGTTGCATGAATTATGTTTTGTAATTATGTCTGCGAGCATTTGGTTTTACAATGATGACTATAAAAGCATTGTAATTTGCTGACCTTTACGGATTATTGATGGAGCGCCGATTGTTTTCTTGTCAGAAGGTGGCGCAGATTGACCATCGCCTGATGGAGAACTCTCGGCAGTAGTTCCCTTAGCATCAGATGATGACGAACTCTTGGATGTCTGGAAGCGTGTCTTCATGCTCTCCAGACTTGAATACTCAACGACCAAATTAATCGCTTCTTCAGACAGAGATTTGCCCAGGAAATCAGCGATTCGAATGATGGCTCCTGTAGGGTCCTTCAAACGAATTTAGAACGGTTAAAACATGATTATCATTGGTGTTGCAAAATAATAATACCCAAGCTGCCGACGGACGCGGTTGGTTTAAAAATATAATTGGCTTTTGTAGCCTGTTGATTAGCGTCTCTTACCTGTTTCAAGTCTTCGTATTTGACGAACAAGATGTTTTTGTCGTTGCGATGCTTCTTCCAGAAACTTAAGACATGAGTGAACCATGTGCCAAACATCACTTGAATAACAATGAAATAAAAACAATTATGGATATTTTGTTTGATTGTTTTAAATCTCGTGCGTAGCTAACTATACCTCACTTATAATACCTTGTAACTTTCCCAAATTCAGAAAAGGAAAGGAAAAATGATAAAAAAAATATAAACGTATTATTTTCGTGGATGAATCGGAGTAACACCGGACTGACAATGATCATTATAAATAAGGACGTGGGTTCGAGTCCTGGGTAAGCAGCTCACGAAAGTACTAGGAATATAGTTTGGGAAAGCTGAATAGCATCTGTGTATAATACTGGCGATTCAAAATAATGCGCCACCAAGAGTGTGTATCGCGTTGGCCACTCACAATTAACAATACATGTAGGTGCATTCGTTTAGCTCCCCCGGGTCGACACCAGTCAACCTCGTCACCATTCTCTCGCTTGTTTTGTGCAGTAAAACACGACCATTCCCAGTAAGGGCTGACCCGGGGGAGTTTAACGAATGCACCAATAATTAACCACATATTTGACCCAATATGCGCCCGGAAAGGGTCAACAGATTCCGCGCATTGTGATTGGCCAACGCGTTGCAAACTCTTGGTGGCGCACTATTTGGAATTGCCCATATTCATTCAAACGAAGTAGTGTACTCGTGTATTTGTCCACATCCTGTAGGCCTAGCATAATGACTGAATTCAACTTACTGTCTTCAGAAAGGTAGGCTTTGAAGAAATCATCCCAATCGTCAAATCGAGAGTCATATTGCATTGGCCGTATAAAATGCCAATAAGAAACGATGACGTCTTTTGGGTTGCGGATGACGTATATAACCTTCAAGTATACACACAAAGAGAGAATAAGCAAAATAAGGTCTTCCTTTCTAAAATAATGATAATATGTACTTTTTTTATTTGCATATCAGGGAAACAGGTTAGCGTCTGAAAGTCAACACTTGGGACACATTGATCATTGAGGAGACATTTCGATATTTCGATATCTCCTCAAATTGTCTTCGCGAAAACTACAAAGAATGTCACTGTTGAAAATGTTTGTTTGTAAACCTCATGGTGTAAAAACGTTGTCTATAAAGATTGGTTGAGTTTGGTTTCCTGACAAGGGAAAATTGGCATTTTTAGTCCATACCTCTATGGGAATACTTCTTTAATTCCCAATGTCTCCAAAATGTTCACTTTCAGACGCTTAGCTGTCTCCCTAATACCTATTTGGTTTCATGGATTCTGACTGCGTACGAACAAAGATAAGTATTAGGGACACCACCAACGTAGAGCTTGGTAGCTCAGTTGGTAGAGCGGTACGGTATTCAGAAGGTTGGCGGTTCGAATCCCGCTCCATTCAATTTTTCTTTGTTTACGTTTCAATGACTTAAAAGTTATGACATTTTGGTTGACTTCAAACTGCATGCTGAAATTACAAGGTGCATCAACTAAACACCAAGCTTAATTCGGCAAAGAACTTGTAACAAGCCAATGTGACTTACCTTTCCCTTTCCTTGGTAGAGCTTGTCTGGCATCAGCTCCTCAGTCAGATGTGTCATGAGGACCCTTGGACTTTGCCATTGTTTCATGGCCACGTACTGTGCAACTGTTGGCCTAGGTCTCCCGGGCGGTAGTGGTTTTCCTGGTTGAGTCATATCAAACTCCACCGGGTGGGACTGCTGGTCTCGGTTGATTTTCTCTTGGACACCATTAACATGGATCAAGTTGACAATCTCAACTACCCAGTGACTACCTGGTAATGAAGGGAATCAAAATCGTAAAGGGAGCATACAGGATTTACAAAGATGTGCGTTTTGACTGAATTTGGTACCGTAAACAGAAGTAAAGGTATAGAACTTCCTTACAGACCTTGTTTCATGTACCGTAATATGCTTTGTTCATTCACGCTTTCGAAATGCTAACAATATCGTTCGGACCGACGATCTTTTTAAAAGACACTAAATCCTGATTTCTTAGAAAAACCAGCATCTGATGAACCAAGATTTGCCATGGCGACTGTTTGCACTGTTTACGAACTGTTGAATTCATTTTCTGTCTCAAATTTAAATTTTGTTTTGGAGTCCTTGCAAATCCTATACGCTTTCCCAAGTGTAATTAAAGTGTAGCCCCAAGACTATTATTTTCTCACGTTATTATCTGCAGTAGGCCTATAGACCTATGCTTTGTAACCGATGAATCGTACCTGATTTAGGGTATGTCGTAACCCAAACATCATCGTCCCATACATCGTAGTGTTTCAGCGTATCCAGCGCCTCCTGGGTCACCATCCAGGGCCAATATACGCCATTCAGTTTAACAAGGGTTGATGCCTTAGATTTGTCCTCCATGATTCACCTGTATAAAATAATCAATGGCTTATATACTCATATATTTGTAACTGCAAATCATACTAGGTAGATAATGAAGTACATGTAGGACAAAGTACATATTGATACTGCATTCGACACGAAAGCCCACACTGTATAACCCCTTCGAAGGAAAAAAAATAAGAAATAGAATTATTTACTTTGTGTTCTAACCGCCAAAAAAGACAACCTAGCTAAGTGAGCATTGAAACGCGTACAGTCGTATAGTAAAATACTGCGGGTTGTTATGACACACAGCGCAGATAGCTGGCAATGAACTTTGTCATAATGGCGTCACGGCCTTCCATTGTACCTTTATACAGCTATCGCTCAGTCCGAGTTATGAATAACAATTCTGTTTGAATAGCCGTTGAATTTGACCTTGACCTGACAAAGCAGATTTTGGTTCACAAAAAGCACGTCATAATATGAACCACTATTAATTTTGTTTAAGACACAAGAGCACGAATTCTGCGGATCTGGATCCCATTTTAGCGTACGTACCCTGCATAGGACATGGATCCCCAAATCTGGGATCCCGTGCGTTAAACAAACAGGCCCTAGGTTATTGTCAAAGTGCAGAGTCATGTAGCAGGCCGAGGTGGGGCAAAATGTACACTCTGAAATATGTATATGCCCATAATTTCCATTTAAGGTCCGTATATTATAATCAAACAATATATCCGTGAAATATCGTTTAGCGGCTCTCGACCAAAGTGTTCTTCAACTCTTATCTGTAACTCGACTATTTGGTGATAGTTTGATGTTCTGAGGCTAATTTCATCACCTGTAATTGAGGTTTTCCATTCATATTTGAACCCCGCCCAAGTTCACCATTCAACCCATGGCCTCAACGTCCAGGAAGGAAATTACTATAACAGTCATATTTTTTTTCTATCATGCATTAATATTTACTAAGGTAACCTTTGACCACGTGCAAGTAGGCAAAACTTTGAATAATCATCAGAGAATAAGATATAACTTGAAACTACAACTGCGACACATTTATTTGTTTGATCCAAAACAATGATTAACAATTAAATTAAACCAATGAATCCTTAGTAGCACTTTTAAAACAACTGAATAATTACCGTAGCATAATTAAATACATTCGTATATCTTCCTTTCTAGAATTTCTATACATTTGATCAAAGTTCATCATTGATTTAGGAGAAAAACTTAATTTATCATAAGAGGTAAGGGGTCGATTTCACGAAGATCTACGATCGATCGTAACTTGAGGTAATCCATCGTAAGTTACGATGAGTTTGGTGAAATCGACCCAATGCCTATTAAATTTTCGTTACGACATCGTAATGCCTTGATTGCCTCGAGTATAAGTCGTTTAGTAATTTAGGATGGTTTTTAAAATGGAGGCTATTTTTATCGGTGCTTATTTTTCTATTTTCCAATCATCATTTTAAATCAGATCGAAAAACGAAATGACATTTGATACGAACATTCTCTCAATTAGTTTTATACATCTTATTTCTGCTAATCTCTCTTCCCCAGGATTGGATACATTAAAAGTACTATCATCCTTTGGTAGTATACCGAAACAGAAATCTTCACAGATTTACCTATAACTTACAGGGTATAAAGATGGTGATGGTTGAAACATACCGTTAAAGTTCTTCTGCATGAAATGCTGTATTTATTCAGAAAAATGTAAAACCAGTGACCACAATTATTATTTTTGATCTTTTAAAGATCAAAAATAAAACAGCAAAGACTTAGGAAACACTGTGGCCGTTTTTCACTGTTTTCTCAAAAGGTGGGCACCGTACTGAAATTTTCACAAATGACTGTTACTGTATCTTTCTTAATATTTTTTTGCCAATGAATCTGCATTTCTTTGACAAAAACCAAAACTATGATATTACCTTTAAGTCTGCAAGTTACACAAAATGTGTTGATCTGATTCTAGAATGGAATCTAAAACTTTTTGTGAAATTTTGCTCATATTACTATGCACCCTATCAAAGCCAGTTGATAGAACAAGTCCGTTCCTGTGCATTGCAACACGTATCTGTGTTTTCGGTAATGGCGTATGCACTGTCTATTTGGACAGAGTGAATAATTGAATTATGTCATTATCATCCCTCCTCATTTTGCTACCTTTCTCCTCGCTTTCTCTAAAAACTCACATTTTAAAAATTAGACTTCCGACCCACTATTTTACGTATTATTTTTATGTATAAAAAGGTTAATAAAAATGTGATCGCAAAAATCATCGTGCCCTAAAAGAAACTTGTAAGCCTATAGTACATAACTTTTAAACACTCGGCCACCGCCACTACAAAAAATATAATGATTAGAGTAAAGATGTTTGCTATAGGCTGTACTTAATTCCATATACAGAGGAACGCTACATGTTGCATATTATTAAATCACTGTATAATGCTAGAAACACACAATGTTATGTACTACAAAGGATTATATAGGCTACTTCAAGGGCTAATTCCGTATCAAGATTACAATTTCCCCAACAGAGGGCGCTGTGCTAATTCAATTGTTGCGCCACAAACTCCCATTGGCCAAATAGTATAAAACCCCTCAAATTTACAGTTAAAAAAACCGTTTGGTAAAACATTTGCAAATGGTAGTTTGTACCAGCAATTCTTTTCAAAATTGTCTTTTCCCCCTAAACCTACTAAAGCACTAACCCTCAGTATTCAGTCACAAGCACTGATATCATCTATTATCTCATTACAATTCGTGTGTAAAATTAATGCGATCATTATTTGTAATGGTTGACAAGATCAATGCGAATTCAAAAGTAGTTGACGTGGTGGACGGTATACAAATCATGTTATGATAATTAGGTGGGTGACGGCCTATAATTATTTAGTGAGGTGCACTCCTACTGTACATGCAAAGTTGTCGTTTGGATTGCCTAAATGATGCATTGTTTAATCCAAATGCACTGATTATTCGGTCTTGTTTTAGCTGCTGCTGCTGCTACTACTGCTACTGCAGCTGCTGCTGCTGCTGCTTGTTGCTGCTGCTACTACTACTGCTGCTGAAGCTGCAATGCATGGAATGCATTTTATTCAAACTGTAAGGAGAGTCCAGATCGGGCCATTTTGTCTTTGTAGATTTCATCAAATGTTTCATTCTGGGCCACAGTGAACATTGTCTTCCAATCTCCAACTTTTCCTGTACGGAGATATGAAAACAGAACAAGTTGCTACAAACAATCGTTCTATGAATTATATTTTGTAATTATGTCTGTGAGCATGTGGTTTTATAATGGTGACTATAATAGCATTGTAATTCGCTGACCTTTACGGATTATTGATGGAGCGCCGAATGTCTTCTTGTCAGAAGGTGGCGCAGGCTGGCCATCGCCTGATGGAGAACTCTCGGCAGTAGTTCCTTTAGCATCAGACATTGTCTGGAAGCGTGTCTTCATGCTCTTCAGACTCGAATACTCAACGACCAAGTTAATCACTTCTTCAGACAGAGATTTGCCCAGAAAATCAGCGATGCGAATGATGGCTCCTCTAACGTCCTTCAAAACGAATTTAGAATAGTCAAAACTGTTACAGTTGAAAGACAGTTCAAAACATTTCCAAGCATAGATGGATATCACGTTAAGCGCAACAATCTCCCGACAAATACTTCCCTCAACGGCCAACAAAACAGACACGTGATCATCATTGTTTGTTCATATTTGCCACCCCTCCCCCAAAGCCCCCCCCCCCCCCCCCAAACGACCCCCACCCCAACCCCCACCCCTAGGTTTGGGGAATTATACAGTGTTTATTTCGCTATCGCCATTTGAGACCAACAAAACGAAACGAAGGAATTGGGTCACACGACGAAGCCGAAGAAATTCTACAGCCTCGCCAAATGTCTCTCAAGCCATTCATTTCAATTAGGAAACAAATTAAATGGCGGTAGCCTCAAGTCTCATATCGCCCAATGACCCCTCATAATGCCCCAAGCTCCCGGAGGGGGCTGATAATACAGGTGGACTGTGAGAAAAAAATAAAACAAAAATCTGTTTGAACTTAGCTTGTTAGCATGTTGATTTACATCTCCTACCTGTTTCATGTCTTCGTATTTGATGAACAAGACGTTTTTGTCGTTGCGATGCTTCTTCCAGAAACTCAAGACATGAGTGAACCATGAGGCACACATCACTTAAGATATCAATGAAATAAAAACAAAATCAAATGCACAAATTTTGTTTTAAATGACTACCACTAACTGTCCACTGTCCATTTATGTGTAAGCAGCTTACAATAGTACTAGGAATTATAGTTTAGGAAAGCTGAATAGCTCCGGTACTGTATAATTTCATTCACTGACGAGGTACTCGTTTATTTTCTCTATATCCTAAGCATTAAACGTGAATTCAAACTTACTGTCTTCGGAAAGGAAGGCTTTGAAAAAGTAATCCCAATCTGCATATCGAGAGTCAAAGTTCCACTGTTGTGCAAAATGCCAGTACGAAACAATGATGTCCTTTGGGTTGCGGATGACGTATATAATCTTCAAGTATACATAAAGAGAAAATAAACAAAATAAGGTAAGTTAATGTAGCTGACAAACATGAACATCGAAATGTCTCCCAAAATGTTTATTTTCAGACGCTTACCTGTCTCCCATACCCTATTTATAAAATTATAATGAAAACTAGACATGTATGGCTGTTGAAAACACCACATAAAGCTTTTCCGAAAAAGACATAAACTGCTTCTCAACTTAATATTAATAATATGCTAGTTCAGGTTTTCTGATCTTAGTTCTTACCGCTTTTAAATGAGCTTTTTTTCCAGGGTTTGTTCCTAATCGGCGTGTAAAGTTTGCCCCTTTAAGGCGCTGACAAATGATGACGTCATGACGACCTAAAGCTCTTTTTTTTATATAACACTTCCCGACTTAGGCAAATACCAAGTTTCAACCCAATTGAAATTAGGGTTTGTTCTTAATTGCCATGTGAAGTTTGCCCCTTTAAGGCGCTGTTTCATGACACTCGATGATGTCATGATGACGTCATTGCATTTCTTTAAAAAATATATCCCTTCCCGACTTAGATAAGTACCGAGTTTCAACCCAATCGGATCTAGGGTTTGTTCTAAATTGACATGTAAAGTTTTCCCCTTTAAGGCGCTGTCATGTGACGCACGATGACGTCATGATGACGTCATTGCAAATTTTCGCTATAACACTTCCCGACTTAGATACATACCAAGTTTCAACCCAACCGGACCTAGGGTTCGTTCAGAATTAATGTGTAAAGTTTGACCCTTTAAGGCTTTGGCACGTGACAGGCGAGGACGTCATGATGATGTAAATGTTTGGCACACAACAGCACTATTGGGACTTTCTTGGGAACAAGTTTGGTTAAGTTGTTTGAAAGTGACCAAAGTGGGGTCCACAAAGTCCCTGTGCAAATTCTATATGAATTCTGGCGACAAGAAGAATCCGGAAGAAAAAAAAAGCAGAACAAACGCAAAGGCTTTTTGCTGACGCGGAAAAGCCAATGATATTGTTGCTATGTTCCTTTACATGCACAACAGCTGATTGAGTTCGAACTGCATGTTAAAATTACAAGGTACATCAACTAAACACCCAGCCTAATTCGGCAAAGAAGTTGTAACAAGCTAATGGGACCTACCTTGCCCTTTCCTTGGTAGAGCTTGTCTGGTATCAGCTCCTCCGTCACATGTGTCATGAGGACCCTTGGGCTTTGCCATTGCTTCATTGCTTTAAACTGTGCAACTGGTGGCTTTCTTAACCCCGCAGGTAGTGTCCTTCCTGGTTGAGACAGATCAAACTCCACTGGAAGGGACTGCTGGTCTCGGTTGATTTTCTCTTGGACACCATTAACATGGATCAAGTTGACAATCTCAATTACCCAGTGGCTACCTGATGATAAAAACAGGGAATTGAAATCTTGAAAGCTTTCCTATGTGCTCTTACCCCTGAAGTGTGAAATATTTAAGTATCAATGCAGCCCCAAGATATTTGTCTTAAACTCATTGCTGTCCTCATCTTGGAGTGAATTCGTTGCGTTTCAAGGTTAGACAAATATTTCGAACCAGGTTCCTGTTTACACATTAAAGACCATAATTTACCAGGGTTAGTTTTCAATAATAGGTCTAGGCCTTGTGTGCTTTGTAACCGGTAAATCGTACCTGATTTAGGGTATGTGTTCACCCAAACATCATCGTCCCAAACATCGTAGTGTTCCATTGCATCCAGCGCCTCCTGGGTCACCATCCAGGGAAAAGTAACTCCTTTCAGTTTAACAATGCCCGGTGCCTCAGTCTTTTCCTCCATGATTTACCTGTAGAAAGTATAATCAAACATGCAAATGCTACTCTAAAATGTTTTATAATGAAGTCCTACACTTTCGAAAGAATCACATTTTAAAATTAGATTTTTTACTTTGTGTAGTAACCGCCCAAAGAGAGAGCCTTGCAAAATGAGTATTGAAAAAATGACACAGCCGTATAATACAGTAATGCGAGCTGTTGTCAATGATCAATGCTACACAGTGCAGAAATCTTTATACTGTGGACTATGTCCTAATAGCGTTACCCTTCCAATATACATGCACTTCTGATATTGCTCAGCCTAGTAATGAATAACAGTTCTGTTTGGATAACTGTTGATATTTGTTGAAAATGTGACACAGCAGATTTTGGTTCACAAAGAGCACTTCATAATCTAGACCATTATGTAAAAAGGCCTGTTTGTTTATGACGAATCCAGCGGATCCGGATCCGGATCCCATTTTAGCGTACCCTGCATAGGAGGTGGATCCCAAAATATCGGATCCTTTGCGTGAAACAAACAGGCCCATAGTCAAAGTGCAGAGTGGCATAGACTAGGACATATGAATGCATAAGCCCTTACATTTTACTTCAGGTTCGTAAATTAAACACACAATCCAATGCATCGATAGAATGTGGTGGTAGAAACATACCGTTAAAATTTTTCCACCTGAAAAGCTGTATTTATCCAGAAATTACTGAAAGGAAGACCGAAAACAGTTTTGATCTCGGAGTAAGATCGAAACTATTTTTTTATAATTTGTAAGAAAACTTGAGTTATTTTCTCATGACTCAGATGTCGGATTGAGCTCAAATTTTCACAGGTTTATCATTTCATGTACATGCTGCATTAGACAAAGTGTGAGTGCTGTTCTGTGACCTTTACCAATCATGTATTATACCTCTATGTAAGGTATCAATCATAACTTTCAAAGCCAAGTTTTTCCTTAACCAAAGTTGAAGAAAGTACAAAGTGGCATCAATGTAAAACAAACTGCATTTAAAAGAAGAGAAAAACAAACCAAAGCAAACAATTTTTTTTTAAAGATTGCTAATTTAATTTGTCAAATACAAACCATTAATTGTCATCTTTGTCCTCAGAAAAAAATCCTAAGTAGAAATATTGACTTTGGCGACTATAAATGAAAACAAATTGAATGTTTTGCAAACATTTGACTGTCCATGGCCAAAAGCGCGGGCTATGTTCGCAGACAAAGAAAAACACGTCTGCAAGTCAAAAATTCCCACACGCCGTTTGGAAAGTCGGCACAAAAGTAGTGATCTGCGTTTCATTGTGCAGATTCACAAAAGGGAATTGTTGGCAAATGCGACTTAATAATAAAACTGCCCGTTGTGCCCTGATAGAACCACGTATTTTACCGGCGTGAAAGACTCTGTAGTTCCCATCTTCTGATATTAATTATTAATTAAAATTTCAAAGCAATAGTTGTCCCGTACCGTAATTTCCTGACGAATCTCCTCAGCTTACCTCGCCCTCGGGCTTTTTTTGGAAACGAAAATAATGTACGTCGCCGGTCGTGGTACGTACGTACCGTTCTTGTCGAAAACCCTCAAGCCACTTTTAAGACACTGACGAACAGAACAAAGTACTTTAGCTTCACTTCAATTGCGAAGCAATTTGACGGAACATAATCATGATATTTCTATGATAGATTTCATTATTGTGCGTCCGGTGTAAAAGTTAATTGTGTCCCCATCTAAATGTGTCCGGGGACAGAATTTAAAAGTGTTTCCGGACAACTGTACACGGCCACAAATGTGTAAATGTGTTCCGGGCGGACATATTTAAAGGGGAACAAATTTAACCTTTACACCTGCTTATGCCCGTGGCCTGATGCAACCAAGCGCCAACTGTAGACAATTGACTTCCTACGAAAATGAGCTAGTCTTAAGATTCTTACATTAATTTCCACTCATGGGAACGCACGTGGTAAGCTGCTTGTCATTAGGGAGATCGCAAGGGTCGTTATACTAGCTGCAGTGCAGGGATATCTTGGAAGTTGGGATGTTTCTCAGGTTGCAGCATTGCTAATAAATAATATAATTATAAATAATATGCGCGTATCTTAGAATAATGATCCTTGGGATATAGCGGTATGTGAGTGGTTTCATGGCCTCTGACTGCCAAACGAACACAGATAATTGACTATAAGGGACACCACCAACATAGGGCTAGGTAGCTCAGTTGGTAAGAGCGCCGGTGCGGTCGCTGGTTCGAATTCCGTTAAAGAAGACTCATGTGTAGAAAAACAACAAGAACAATAGGTAATGAATGGCATTTGCATCTATCGAATTGAACGTAATCAATATAATGAAAGTAATTTTTGAATGTGTATAGTAACAGTTATCTGAATGTGGTACCGTGCCCGAGTAGTCTAGTGTTTCGTTCTCAAGGTCTTGTGGTCAATCTTCAGATTGTGGGTTCCAATCCAGCCATGGGCTAATGGTGCTTGCGTCCTTGGATAAGACGCTTTGCCACATATTGCTCCTCTTCACCCAGGAGTAAATAGGTACCTGTGAGGATATAGATACATTGCTTTGTGCTTGATTAGCCTTTGCGCGCTTGATATAGCAGCCACAACTGTATATACTCTCCAGGGAGTTGAGATGGTTTCAAGAAATGTTAATGGAGCCCCAATGACCAGGGATAATTTGCACTTAGAAACACAGTATTAAGCGCTGTAATGCGATTTGCTATTGTTATTATTGTTATTATTAAAGTACATGTACTTGTAGGTAGGTTCAGCTTCCCATAGTCTACTGTTTTAGAAGAATGCACTGTTTATTGTTGATAAGGGTGCGCATAGGGAAATCCATGTGTTGTAAGTGCTGTGAACCAATCACCATCGCGTTGTCTCTCAGTTGGCTGGGTGATGACGTCATTAGCAATGGGTCTCTGCAGTGCTGTGGTTAAATAGTATATAAATACTTTGAAAGAGGACTCTGTAAGGTGGCTCTGAGGAGACACAACCGATATAGAACCATTTTCTTTTATGATTCAAGTCATTATTGACGTCAGTGAGAATTCATGCGTTTCCCACAATACTTCATGCCAATGTTGACGTGAATATCCAGACTACTTGTGCTCCATAGACAGAACATTCGCGTCATCTTTTGGCGTCGATATTCAATGCATAGCCACATGGAAATAAACAGCGTCAGTGGAGTGTCCTTTCAAAGCATCCGTAACTATGTATATGTTGGATTGGTTATTTTTAAACGGATCGGCTGTGGGTATCGCGATTAGTGAATTGGCGATAAAGGGAAGAAGATAACATTGAACACCGCCCGGACTGGTAACTGTTCAACAAATGCCATGGAGGATATAGTGCTCCTTCGCGTCATCAAGACTGTTGTGGGACTCTTAGGCATATTTGGAAACAGTCTGGTCTGCTTCGTCATCTACAAAGTTTCCTTTATGCACAGCCTGACCAATACCCTGATCTTCAACCAAGCTGCCGTGGACCTCTTCGGCTCCGTGGTGCTGATCCTCTCCGCCAACATCGCGGTGCCGGAACGCCTGACCGACACGCCGGGTGACTGGCTCCTCTGCCGAGTCTGGGTCGGTAACTTGCTGCTGTGGGGAGCCTTCAACGCCTCCACCTTCAACCTCCTCTCGGTGACCATGGACCGCTTCTTCGCCATCGTGTTCCCGCTGCGGTACCGTCAATTCTTCGGTCGCCGCAACGTGAGCATGATGGTCGCCGGCTCCTGGTGTTTGGGGTTCCTGCTGCAAGGCGTGTACATCGCCGTCGTACAGGACTTCGTCGACGGGCGTTGCACGTTCGAATCGTCCCACAAGTCACGCCTGATCGGCGCTCTCTTCATCTGCGTCAAATTCTTCGTACCCGTCCTCGTCATGCTGGCGGCCTACATCAGTATCATCTGCGCACTGAAGAGGAGTGCGAACCGCGTGAGGCAGGGTGGTGGTGGTGGTGGTGGTGGTGGTGGTGGTGGTGGTGGTGGTGGTGGTGGTGGTGGTGGTGGTGACACCGGCCGCCCACAAGTGAGCATGCCGGAGATCTCCGAAGATCGTCCCCCCGTGCCCAGCGCACCAGTCGCGGTCGAAGCAAGGGACGAATCCCTTCGCCGAGCCCGCCGAAACACCATCAAAACACTCCTCATCGTCTTTATCACATACCTCTGCTGCTGGGCTCCCAATCAAATCACCTTCTTCCTCTTCAACTTGGGCTGGCCCCTGGACTTCGAGGGCATGATTTATATCACGTCCGTCAGCCTGGTGGCCGTGAATTCCTGCATCAACCCTGTTATATACGGCATCAAATACAGGAGGTTCCGCCAAGCGCTCCGGAAATTGCTGGGTTTGAACGTTTGTGAGGACATTTTAACAGCAACACAAAATTAACCTTTTAGTCTTAAAACACACAAACTGTATATAAACTCTTCGGGCACTTCATTGTTCACTTGGTAATACTTAAGACCCTTGACACATGCTGAAGTGTACTTAGTTTTCTTTTGGTTACGATATTACTAAAACATCGTAAGGCAGTCGTAAATCATATCACTTTTTGTAGTGTATCACTCTGCATAACTTTTTAATACCAAGACATTATACACTTAATTTAACGCTGTGGGTAATATCGGTCAGTACTTTGTAAAGAGACGTATCCCCCATTTGCTCGCTTATTCGGGATTTTGATAGACAGCGGCCAGTATGGATGTTGCCAGCTTAATACCAGACTGACTGATCCGCAATTTTCTTTCGTATGCAGTACTCAAAAACCTACGGAACTACCAGCCCCAGAGACTGCGCCCATGCATGGGTAACATCTGGCAGCGTTCTGTCTAGGCAGCGAAACGCCTTTAAGTGGCTACCACGAACTACGATTTGATGCGAGTACGTGCACTGTCATCGGATTGGGGACAGAAGAATAAAGACATTACAATGACATTGCAGTATGTGCATGAAATGATAAAGCTGTGAAAATGTGAGATCCATCGGATATCTGAGTCACGAGAAAATAGCGACAACCCGACTCAATTTGTCTTATAAAACATAAAGAATGTTTTTTTTTTATCTTACCCCGAGATCAAAACTGTTTTCGGTCTTTGTTTGACTAATTTCTGGATAAATACACAATTTCAGGTGGAAATATTTCTACGGTATGTTTCTACCAGCACCATATTCACCCTGAAAGTTCAAGCCTACGTAAATCTGTGAACATTTCTGTTTGGGTATGTTACCAATTCTGTACTCTACCTTTAAACATGCAAAGCAAAGTTATTGATTTGGTACGGTAACAATCTATATGCCACAATATTTCAAGCCGTAATTTTAATTCACACGTAGAAACGCAGTGCCCGTATAGAATATCAATATTCCGAAACCATGTAAGAATACCTACAGTTTTTGCACATTATTTGTAAATGTTGAATGTTGTGCTTGATGTAAATCGGATGGTTAAACTGCACTTTATACAGGATAGAAAAAAATTGATTGAAACTTCTGCGCGTCATTGCTTAGGCCATGAACAGTAAGTAAAGGAAATTAAAGATTGTAATTAAATTAGAAAATAAGAAGACTTTCGCTCTCTCCTTCTCCTTTTCTTCGTTTTGTGAGTTTTTTAAAAAATGTGGAAAATAATTAATTGTCATTTGTCAGTTGAGAAGAAGGGGAGCTCTCTGTTAAATGTTTATTCTGAACACGTCCAATAATAATTACTATAGGGTATATTATGTATGGCTATACTCCTGTGGTGCAGGAGTTATGTAATGCTAAGAAAAGTACAATCACATTGTTTCTTTTTTGTGTTGTTTTCTTTTGTTTTCATATGTTTTCTTTTGTAATTTTTTGTTCTGTTTTGTTTTCTGCTCTCAAACTGCAAACTTCTTACCGTAGATCTCTTTTTGTTTTGTTTTCTGCTCTCAAACTGCAAACTTCTTATCGTAAATCTCTCATGTCATGTCATGTCATGTCATGTCATGTCATGTCATGTCATGTCATATGTCATGTCATGTCATGTCATGTCATGTCATATCTTGTCCTGTCCTGTCCTGTCCTGTCCTGCCCTGCCCTGTCCTGTCCTGTCCTGTCCTGTCCTGTCCTGTCCTGTCCTGCCCTGCCCTGCCCTGTCCTGTCCTGTCCTGTCCTGTCCTGTCATGTCCTGTCCTGTCCTGTCCTGTCCTGTCCTGTCCTGTCCTGTCCTGTCCTGTCATGTCTTGTCATGTCCTGTCCTGTCATGTATATGAATTGATTAAGCAGTGCTCCAGCACTTCGGCCTATAGGAAGTTCCCAGCGAAATTTCTAGAAGAAGAGGTAATAACTAAGATGTTTACTTTCAATACAAAATTGCTGCAGGGAAAAGAAAGAGCGACGCCTATTTCAATTTGGAGAAGTTTATTCCGCTTCGTTTCACACCAATTGAGTCATGAGTAATGACGTGTGTTTTTATCGAAATAAAAAAATAATAATAGTAAGTGACATTATAGGACCTCGGGCCCAAATCAAGGCGACAGGTAAATGCATTTTAAACAAATGGACAAAGGACTCAGCGCCGACCTGGTACAAAGATACGTGACGAAAGTGACCTAGTAATGGTACGTATACGTCAGGGGTTGGTCCATTGTTTCAAATTATAGCTAGTTACATGTATTAATATAATAATGATAAGTTATAATAGGTTGAGTACGCGCTCTAAAGGGATGAAATCACACTAATTACAAAACTCATCCCGCGGCTGTGCAGTGTTAAAAGGGCATGTACAACTGCATTGGTAACGGGTGACAGAGTAGCTGCAGGCAAATCCGATTTGTCATGGAATAAAAACAAACCTGTGAAATTTTCAGCTCAATTGATCATTGGAAACAGCAAAAAAAACAGCCAGAAAACCATTTCAATTGATATTCAAAATCGTGTGGCGGGAATAGCTGTCTTGTTTTATCTTTCCAAGATCAAGAATGTTTTGGTGTTTGTAGATACAAACAGCATTTCAGGCAGAAATATGTTAACAGTATGTTTCTACCATGTCCGTGTTTATACCGAGTATAAAGTAAATCTGTGAACAATTCTGTGTATTTTTCTGTTTTGTTATCAAAGTTGTATATGCCCTTAAAAGATAGCATCATACTTAATTTTATTCCATTGCATCTTTAATGATATCTTAAATGTAGCCAGAAAAAGCATTGTAACTGATCATTTTGATAGTTTTAATCTAAATCTTTTAAAGGTAGTATCATACTTTGGTAAGACACCAAAACAGAAATGTTCACAGATTTACGTATAACTTACAGGGTATGAAGATGGTGCTGGTAGAAACATACCGTTAAAATATTTCCGCCTGAAATGGTGTATTTAACCAGAAATGATTCAAACAATGACCACAAATCTTTTTGATCTTTTAAAAGATCAAAAATAAAAGAGAAAACACTTAAGAAATACTGTGGCCGTTTTTCGCTGTTTTTTTCAAAAAGTGGCAACGTATGGGACTGAAATTTTCACAGATTACTTTTGCTGTATCGTCCGTGATATTTTTTCCCACGAATCTGTATTTCTTTGACAAAAACCAAAGTATGATACTACCTTTAAAGTCACGTAGGTTACTTACATTACCGTGGTATTGCCCATTATGAACGTCATACATTTCATTTTCCAGAAGCGAGTTATTTGTGTCTGACTTGAAGAATATTGTTGTCAATTCCTCCTCTTTTGTTTTGCTAATTGCTACCACACTCGGATAAAATCTCATTCCTTTCTGCTTTTCAGACGCAATCAAATTAACCTTTGTGGGGCAGTACAAAGGAAGTATTTTCCCTTAATTGTGAATGCTATTTGATCCATTATTCGTGAGCATTGTGAATAAATAAGGACCCGCCCTGTCTGAGCTAGCGATGACCTATATTAAATTATAGCGGTTAATCTAACTGTATAGGAGCTTCGGTTTGGGGCCGTCAGCGGTTGAGATAGACATCCTATATAGGACATTTTAGCTGAAGCTCTAGTTATTTTGCCATCGCCCATGCCAAAGTTAGACGTTCTTATTGTCTATTAACTTTTTTTTCCACCCAGACCCGTATTTCCCTAACCATAACTGCCTACCCCCATTCTCCATAACCCTCACTTGACCTGAGCATCTTATCCATTTATTTGTGTGTACTTGCATGTTCTTGTCCTCTTGTCATTTAGCATTCGATAGAGATCCTGCTAGGATCGAAACTCTTCAGGCCCTTTAACTCCAAACTTTTCTATCGTAAAACTCTTTCACTTTTACTATTTAAAGAAGTAATTGATTTTCAAAACATTCAAACATAAATTTAACAATTGTTTTACTGTAACTGTCAAACAATGGATTTTTTGTGTCCTTATTTAGTCCACAATCTAATTCTAATTTGTCACATTGTTTAGTATTCAGCAAGATTGAAATGCGTAATAACATTTGGCAAAACATTCAACTTGATGGAGACAAATAGTTTCCAATTGCTTTAAAAGACTAGGTCAGTTAAAATAAAATAAAAACAATTCCAGTAAAGTCAGTTTACCCTTTTTTCAGATTTCATTAGAATTAAATTTTAAATATATACAGCAGTTGCAATATAGAAACTTGGAAATGTCGGCTGCTAATTAATTTTCTAACCTATTAGCAAGGGACATACAAAACATAAGAGTGGAGGGACCAAATCATTCAGTAGGAATGAAGTTATGCATTGGTTTATGCACAGCCCTTTAACAGTTTTCATTGTCCATATGATTAGCATACGTACGACACGTATATCTTTGCACAAATACAGTCTTAGAAAAGCCCGAGTGACATGCATAAAAGCTACTATTGTGCGGCCCTGTAAAAAAGGATTCACTTTGCCATTGACAGACAGAAATTTGTAGAATTGCTCAAAAGCTTGAGAAGAATACATAATTGTTTGGGAATCAAGTTGGCGATTGTAGCCAGTGTGATATAATGTGCCACAACTGTTACATCAACCACAGCCTTTGCTACGGCTCGCTATGGACCTGTAGGCTGTGCAAGTTTTGCAGGCAGAGGACTCTTGACTAATTTTGAACGCCCTGTTTGCAAAAAACAGCCACTTTTCTTAGCCTTACTGTATTCAACAATCTGAGGGACAATTCCAGGACTCTTTACGCCTATCGAACAATGTGGACACTGGAAATAACTGTCCTGTGAAGAAGGAAAGCAACCTGGAAATGACTTCCAATATGCCATGTGACATGGGAACTCCATTTTGTTTTGCTTCTTGCAGTAACAGTGCCCAGTTCAAGGCTTGAACATGCTACGGGTTTTGACCATGCAACGCCTCGAATCATTCACATTCATCAGGATCTACAACTGAATGATTGAACTTAAACAAAACTATTGAGGTGTTTGGATCATCTTGAGCTTAAAACAAGGACTACTTTAGGCTTAATTAGGGTTTTTTCTGCGCTTGAAAACTTCAAAGTCGTGTGGAATGGAACTGGTCTGATTTCAGAGTGCTTGATGTACTATAGGACTTCAGTGCCAAACGAACCCAATGAGAGGTTTACATTCTGGGAATACGTCGAGAATTTCATTTGCTGGAGTCGATGAACGAACAGCAGGATTTGAGGGGACACATACATCATTACATTAGGGAGGGCATCAGTTTGCAAAGCTGACCGAGCCAGGGATTATGTTGTGAACACAGGGGTCGATTTCACTCATCGTAACTTACTATCAATCGTAGGACTTTTGATGCATTGCAACCCTACGTAAGACAGGCCCCCTACGATGGGCCATCCTTCGTAACTCAAGTTACGATCTATCGTAGGGCATCGTGAAATCGACCCCAGGACGATGAAATTCAGCAATTTCGCAATTTCCTGACCTATTCCCTTGTCCCTTTTGGGACGAACAAGACTGGACTACTGTGAACTAAAAGACAATTGTCGAATGATCTGAATGACGATTTCAGGAATTGTGTTTTGTCGAATGATCTGAATGACGGTAAGGAATCAAGTCTTGAAGATTTCAAGATCGGTGAGTCGAACAATTTCATTTTCGGAAAGTATGCCGTATCCTACAGCGACACTTTTCTTTCACTGTGCCTTATCTTAATTATTATCACTCGTTGAAATCGGAAGATAAACAGAGTGATTTATGTTTGTTTGAGGGTAGTTTGAAAATTGCATGACTCTCTGTTGAATTGCATACAATTTGAAAAGTGCACGTACCGGTAGGTTACTGCATTCTTCCATTTGCACCTTTTCTGCACGTAGGGCTGATGAACTGCACGTACTACGCTATGGACTTGAACTTCACCAGCACACTACCATAACAAGAATTGTATTTCATGAACTGACAAATTATTACGTTGAAGTTTAAATGCCATGTAGGCCTACAAGCATAAACTAGCGATATGGCTGTTGACTTTTAAAAACGTCCCCTTAAAACCTAATTCTGTTCAGTATTCTTTCGCTGACTTCATACCACAGCAATGTCGTATTGAACCTAAATAATATTCAACTCTCGAAGTAGGCCGCCCTATTAGCATAGCTCGGTAATTCCTTAAAACAATTGCAGCTTGGAATCCTTGTTCAGTAGAGACTGTATGTCCGAAATGTGGGCAACGATTTTAGCACGGAGGTGTCTGTTCAGTTGTGAAGAGCCCAGTCTTTGTTTTGTGGGCCTGTATGTAATTTCTCCAGGATTGTCTCGATTGTCTTCTTGGAGTGATTTGAATTGTGGAATTAATATCAAAAGAAGTTCTTCTTCAGAAGTTCTGGTGAAGTTTGACCTTTGAACTTTCTGCAAGTTGGTATGCAAGTACATATCACAATCATCATGTAATGTTAAATGTGAGCGGTGAATTGCTTCTCTGTGTAATTGAAATAGAGGTTTTCCTTGCTTCAGTCCTGGTGAAGTTTGACCTCTGACCTTTCTGTAAGTTGGTATGTGGCCAGGTGCATATCACAACAATGTAGAGTCAATTATTGTGAGTAGGGCTTCTTTTTGTGAGTTTTTATACAAGTCCTGCCTGGCAGGTCTCTCATGCCTCTGACATAAATTCAAGTTGATAATCAATAATAATACAATCGTGACTGTAAAAAGTGGTTAAACATCTGCCAAATAGAAGACACTAATATTTTTGACATTGGTTGAAAATCACAACCATTGAGCTAGAATAGCGCCCTCTATTATATGCCATTTTTTTTTTATTTACCCATACATAAACATTTTAAACGGCGTAAATTGAATAATACATATTGCCATGGTTACATGACGTTTTTCACTTGTTTTTATCACTTTTACCTTCATCGACCCACCCAAACCCACCCGGCCGTGTGCTTCGCCCTTGTAAAAATGTTGATTATGCCTAGGCCTATATATCGTACATGCATTGAAAATAATGATACACGCGTGAATTCAGTGAAAAATGATTACTGCTTTAGCTACACAATTGGCAATGGCTAAGTGATGTTAATTGCTGAATGACCTTACATCAAGAACACATAACATTTAATACATGATGACCAGAAAAAAATACACACACAAGTACCTGACCGTTTATTTGAAATAGCGCCCCCAGTTGTCAGGTTTAGACAATTGTTAGGCCCAGTATTACTTTTAGAAGACGTGTACGTCCTTGTGTTGAAGTTGAAATTGTATTTAAGGCACTGTGCCATTACATGTAAAGCCTGAAAAATAATTGATCAGGCTCCCCTTATTAAACGAAGACATGGTTAACCATAATTATGTGACTTCTACTTGGTAAGAAACTATTGTAAATAATAATAATAATGATGATAGCTATGATGAAACAAAAATAGTTTTTGTGAAAGAATTTGTGGATTACTGTTTGCGTTATTGATCTGCTACGACTAAAGACAGTTTTTATGCTACAGTGTGCTTACGTTTTCAATAAATGGGGTAATATTTTGTTAAAATGATTTGTTATAAAGGCCAGCAGAAATATGTACAAGAAAATTGTATGGTTGATGTGTGATAAAGGTATAGGTCTAGAATTACGATAATTATACAAACATTTGTCAATTACAATTTTAGAATTAACCAAAATAATCTAGCAAAGTATTGAACCATCCCTAGAAAGCCTCTTTATTGTGTCCAGTTGTACTGAGATAATTTTCTAAGGTGACAAAAAATGTTGATTGAGGGTGATCATAATAGTATTTTTAAAATGATAAATAGACAAGCAGCTCTAAAACCTGTGCCAGACATACAAAGAAACATATTAAGCACGCAAACGAAGGTAGAAACATAGATATAAATAGGCTTTATAATAATGGAATATGAATATGGATAGCCTGGCTTATGAATATGTTTGGCCTGGCTTACAAAATATAGATAGCTTGGCTTAGAAATAGGTCTAGCTTGACTTAGAAATATGAATAGCTATAGGCTTAGAAATATGCATAGCTAGGCTTAGAAATACGGATAGCTAGGCTTAGAAAAAAGGATATAGGTTGACTTATGGTTATGGATAGCTAGGCTTAGAAATATGGATAGCTTGGCTTAGAACTAAGGTTAGCTATATAGGCTTAGAAATATGGATAGCTAGGCTTAGAAATGTGGATAGCTTGGCTTAGAAATATGGAAAGCTTGGCTTATGAATACTAGGTAGGCGTGGGAATTGGAAATAAACAATCCTGGAAATAAAATTGATATGCATAGATAAAAGCAGGTTTTATCAATTTAGTATAAACATTTTTGAGCTGGGTTCTGAGTTATGAAGAAAAAAAAGGTTGAAGAAAAGCAAATAAATAATAATCATTACGTTAGCTGGGCCTAAAAAACGTGGTGATATCGAGGCTTAGAATTATTGAGAAGCAAAAACAGCAAGCCCTTTAAATATAGAGTTAAGAATTTAGGTCTGAGGATGTGAAAAAGTTTTTTTTAAATATAAAGCACGTGGGCGATGAATTGGGACTAAGAAATGTGTTAAGCTTGACCAAGCTTACAAATAAATATTGCCAAACTTATAAATTTTGTGGAGATGGGGCTCCTCGCCATGATGTACAATTATAACTTCCTACAATTTCAGTCTGACAAAATCCATTTGGTTTGAAACTATTCGATTATAATATCCTAGCATAGCTAGGACGATTGTTTTTTCTTTTATATTGTTCCATACTCAGATACTCGTTGATATGCTGGCATGAATACCTTTCTTGGGACTTCTGAGTCCTGGGCCTGATACACCGCTGATCGCTCCCCGATAGAGGACCCTTGATGACCAAGTAAGTCTAGTAAAAAAAAACAATTGTGCTGTTCACAGTTTATTCACAGACCCTAGTCACCCAACTTTAAGTTTCAGAATAATTATTACCCTTTCTGTGCATAATTGAATGACCACATCTCTTAACGATGAAAGTTCAAAACTGTACGCCGCCAACTGCTCAAATTTGGAATTAAGGATGTGTAGACGAGATACCAAAATGAGAAATGTGGTGAAGTACAATCCTGTAAAAATATGAACTAGCACGTTCCCTGGTCCACAGTGAAACATAAAGCCCCTGCACTTCTGCAATAAGTCACGACATCGCAGTGGAATAAATATAAATCGAGCTTGTGTTTCATGGCGGCATTAGTTACTTAGATGTCGGTCGGAAGACAGTATGGCCCTAAGTAGCTTAAGGCGTAACACCTACCTAGCACGGCTAGGAAGCGTTTTTTCCCCCTTTCTTCTTCCTTATTTCAGTCCCAGGTATACTAGAAGTCATGCCTAGCATCTGAACCAGTCTCGTCCCGCAGCGGATCCAGACATTGTTCCCGTTGTAAGTTGAATAAAAATGAAGCCGGCAAACTAATGTTCCTGCCTTCAAATTCAAATACGGGTCGATTTGCAATAGTGCTCCTTCAAGAGTTTGCATTCACAATGCACGAAGTTTGTCGACCAAAATGTCCGTCTGGAAAGAGTCGACCGATTCCGTGCATTGTGATTGGCCAACGCGTTGCAAACTCTCGGAGGATGCACTATTGTGAATCAGCCCATATTGATCTTTTTATACGGGTTGATTCTGAAAGTAACGTGAACAGTTTGTTAATTATAGAGGTAAATTGATATCACTATTGTCTATCACCATTGTGCTAAACGATTTTACTTGATAGCACAACTTTTGAAAAAAGGGTAGACACGTCAGAATGACTGGATATAATTTTTCATTAAAAAAAGACAAAAGCGAAGTCCAACTCCTATTTCCACTGTTTTTCCTCTTACAAACCAAACCTTAATCAGTATTCCACACATAACTCCTGTTTTACCCCCATCAACTGCACGTATAGATGCATCGTTCACGTACTTAATGGACATTGAGCTGTTCCATCTGAAGCAGTAATGCCCACTCGAATCTCCCATTTTACATTTGCAACGAGACTGTTAGTCAACGAAGTCTGTTTATTTTCTGATTTTTCCCCTGACAAGACAGTGTGACCTTCGGAGGAAGTAAGCCATTAAACGCAGCCCTCTCAGCCGAGGGGCGGCCATGCCGTCACCGTCTCCTCTCACTCTCCGTGCAGTCGCCCAGGCCTCCTGAATCTAAAATGAGGTAAGCACGCTTGTTTATTTCCTGAGGTGCTTTCTTGACGAATCTGAGAAGTTAGGTCAGTTTCCAGACATCCTTCCTTAGTGGAAGATGCAAAAGAAGACAAGCTGAAGGAGGGTACACCTCACGGACTCTCATGTCTTTCTAGGTAGATTCTCAATTGAATCTGCTCTTCTTGTCTGCTTGGTATATGGGTCATTCCAGAGTCTAGAGTATGAAACAGGTCCATGTTATATCAGTGAACTTACACCATCCATTAATCTTCACCTTGACTTCTGTGACAACTGATAATGTAGTATAGCCATACGGATAAAATAATCGCCAACCGATAATGTATCACAATTTTGTGTGAGTTCTCTGATGTAACATGGACAAGCGACTCTGACTCTGTAGTAACAACTTCAATTAATTAGCATGTGGGTGCATCTCCATGTTCGAGAAGAACATTGACTTCGTTCTCATTTTGAAGAAGAGCGAATATTACGAGTTCACTGTAACAGGGGCACCGTCACAAATCATGTTTCAAATGACAACGTGACAAATCCCACAAGTCCCATTTATTGTCAAAACAAAATAATGGCGCCCGAAAGTACGGGCGATTCACAATTGTGCACCTCCAAGACTTTGCAACGTGTTGGCCAATCACAATGTAGGGAATGTGTTTGCCCAATGCGCATCTGGAAAGGCACTGCAGCCGATTCCGGGCATTTTGATTGGCCAACACATTGCAAACTCTTGGAGGCGCACTATTGTGAATCGCCCGTTCTGTCAGCAGATGAACGGCCGTGTCCAAAATCTCTGGCTAAGACCGAAAATAACACACAAGTATGAGAACGGCTATCGTCTCTGGCCAGTGGCTTCCATAGGTGCGTGTGTAATATGCAGCCGTAGCCAGAAATTTGGGACGGCCAATAACCTATGTGTCTCAAAATGCGGCTCTGTCGATAGTTTGACATTTTTTTTGTTCATTTAATACGAACTTTCCTGCTTGATGTATCTTGTTAGATTGGTGATGCTTACCCACTCGTCCATGGACCAGGCTGTATAGTCAGACGATTGTTAGTGGTCACTCCAAACTCAGACGTCTGTTACATCGGTATACCTTTCTAAACTGAGCTACTAGAAGCTTTCCGGTATGTGGGCGAAAATGCGAGGAAAATTTCTCGTAATTACATGATTAGTGTAATGTTTGTTAGATGCCTGTGTAATAAATATTAAGAAAGAGCGAGTTTCTGTCGTGGGAAACTTAATATATAGTTTCTCTGACGTCAACGGACTTCGTTCTGAGTGGCTGATTTGTTTTGTTGGGCAATGTATCCTTAGCCGTAGAATCAATCAACGCTTGACGTTTCTTTCTGGTCAGTCCACTTCAGGGGCCTTTCTCAAAACTCGGCTCCGGCCCATGCTTTGGCTTCGTCTCTGTCATCCATATGCTGAAAATATAGGTTGTAGCTTTTTCATTGAAGCTGAAGCTCTGTTTTCTTTTTTCAAACCAGAGAATCTATATCCGAACCACAGCCAAAACCTGCATTTTGATACCCGTTGTTTTAGAATGGATTTGTGAAAAGGAGCCGGACCGGAGCCGAACCTTGAGAAAGGTCCAAAAGTTTAGCTGAAAGAATACTTAATTTGTTGCAACCACCTGGGGCTAATTTCATAGAACTGCTTAAGCACCAAAAACCTTGGTAAATAACATCAGTATGCCAGCCAAAATGTGAATGTGTTATGCTCAGCAAACAATGGCCGAATACAAGTCAAAAGCAGTAAACATAACATAACAATTTGGTTGGCAATCCTGTTTGATCAAAGAAAAGACTTTTCATAGAAAAGCTCTATGAAATTGGTTCCTGGTGATATGACCAATAATTAACATCTACCAGGGGCCAATTTCATAGAGCTGCTTAAGCACAAAATTTGCTTAAGCATGAAAAGTCTTCCTTGATCAAACAGGATTGCCAACCAAATTTGCATGTGATGTTTAATTATTTGTTATACTACTTTTGACTTTTGATTCGGCCATTGTTTGCTGAGCATAACATTCACAAGGAGTTTTGGCTGGCATACTGATTTTATTTACCAAGAATTTTGTTGCTTAAGCAAAGTTTGGTGCTAAGCATCTTTATGAAATTGGTCCCAGTACTTATTGATTTTGTTCTATTTTGAAACCGCTGTGTTGATCCCAGCAGTTAGATCTATAGACTATAGTTTTTCTGTGTAACGTCACTCTCTTCGCCAAAAATATGAATAAAAATGTTTCTAAACAGTACAACGTTTCAGGCTCTGTTTGCTTTTCACGAATGATTGTTACTGTATCCTTTTGATAGTTTTGCCCACGAATCTGCATTTCTTTGACAAAAAAACAAAGAATGATATTCCTTTAAGAAGTCCTCACTATTTACATTTGGCATTTTATTTTGGCCATTTATCACAAAAACGCCCGATTTGTGATTGGTGCTTGGAGTTAGGAGGGCCTGACGTTTCGATCCTTGGCTGGATTTGTTTCTAAGGCTAAACGACAAGAGGACAATAACATGCAAGAAAGATACACATAAATGGATGAGAGGATATTAACAAAGGGGGACAGAGTGACCAGGGAAACAGAGAAAGCATGCAATAGGCCTTATTCACGGTGCATCCATCCTACATTCGAAGTAGTGCAATCAAACAGGCTTGAATTCAAAGTAGTCTGGTACCCGTTTTCTTTTTAGAATCGGTGTTATCTTTTGCAACGGGTATACAAGGAAGGTGACAAGATGGATGCACTGTGAATAAGGTTTATAAGGCTGAGAAAACCACAAAGAAATAATTATGGGCAATAAATTACAATTAAGTCGAAAATCATTATTGATTAATTACATACTTTATTTATCGTTCTTCTTCAGAAGTTTACACATTTCATAAAATAAAAACACCAAAGTAGGCCTATATCTTCGAGCATTTTCAGTCAACCTTATCGAATTCACTACATTAAATAAGAGTTTTAAAAGATCACAAAATGCACATGTACAATGGATTTTTACGAATTAAGACCACAACAATTTCGTTGCCGACAAATATATACGAAAAAAGTGCAATGTTACCCTGACAACAGTTTGTTTCCATTTACAAAATTGACAACTATTTATCAACTATGTGCCCCCATTGTGCCTAAAGCAAAATTAGATTAGTACCATTTTTTTAACAGACAATAAAAGTATCAATTTTCTGTTGTTTTTCTTTTTTAAGTATTATTCACAACATTTTGGGTGTTAATACACAAGTGAACATCACGAAACATCTGAATGATTAGCACACGTGGAAATTATGAAAATATTGATCATCTCTGTTAAGTTATCAGAAGAAACATAAACCATCAATTTCAAAGTCTTTTGAAGCCCGATTCGGATTTCATGGAATTTCCTTGAAGCGATTGACACAAGTTGACAAGGTGCTCAACTATTTTTTTAACATTTTAATTTAATTAATGAAGAGTATTCCGCAGTTTTGACGAAAATTGTCTAAAGTTGGTAAAAAGGACTTGCAAGAAGCATAAACCGTACTTAGTGTCTCCAAAATTGTACTTGGTCGAGAAGGCCTAAATTCGGTTTATACAAAAATATTTGCGGATGAACGTTTTCTTTTTGAAACGAGGAAGTTTACTTAACTGCACACAGACCATAATTCTCAAAGAGTTTTGGGGATCAGCAACGAAATCCACGGTTTAGTGTTAGACAATTTATACTTCAAGTCACTGACAATAATAACACCATCCTCATAGGGGGTTTACGAAATGGAGGCTCAGGCTCAGGCTCAGGCTCAGGCTCAGGCTCAGGCTCAGGCTCAGGCTCAGGCTCAGGCTCAGGCTCTGGCTCTGGCTCTGTCATCCATATGCTGAAAATAGCTTGTGGTTTTTCATTGAATCTGAAGCTCTGTTTTCCTTTTTCAGACTAGAGAATCTACTTCCGAACCGCAGCCAAAAGCCTCTATTTTGATGCCCGTTATTTTAGAATGGATTTACGAAATGGAGCCGGAGCCCGAGTTTGAGCCTGAGCCTCCGTTTCGTAAACGCCTTATAAATAGAATACCACATAAAATGGAGTCAACAGATTCCGCGCATTGTGATTGGACAACGCGTTGCAAACTCTTGGTGGCGCACTGTTTGGTATCACCCATAGTGAAAAAAAAATGTCCAAGAAAAGTTTTCTTGGTTAAGTTAAAAATTATCATGGACAATCACGATTGTATTTTACAATAAACTCAGCCACGCTGTAATCACGCTCACTTATGTTACACCACGTTACACCACGTTAAACCACGTAACACCGTGACAGGGCATGTCAGTTACAACTCCATAATTCAACAAAGAAAATATATATATATTTGTATAATTATATTATGTATAAACATTCATATATACAACCCGCCAAAGATGGCTCATTTCTTTACATAATAAATAATAGAACCTTTGTCTAACACTACGAAATATACACAGAAGAATAGGCCTACGCTTCATATTAACTTAAAAAGATGTCTTACCAATAAAATATTAAGTTAGATTTTTTTAAATAGGTTTTTTGTTTTAAAAATACGTTTGGCTGGCAGTTCTTACACGCCTTCAGTGTGGTTTTAGCTTTAGTTCGAAATATACAGGGATTGAATTTCCATCAATCTAAGGCTTGCCTGTCTTCTCTCCGTCTGAAATCCAATAAATTACATCGTAAAAGATTCCCTCCTTGGCTATTTAGTTCGAATTTGTTTTTTGTTTTACAACTGTACATGATCAATTCAGTTCTAATCTCTATTATAATATCGTTATGTACACGTTTTATTTGTTCAGTAAGCCTTGGCTGACATGTTGTTTGAAACAGCAGGGTTTTCTCTAACCATTGGCTTAAGCTTAGGCCTGGCTTCGTCTATGTTATCTAAAAGTTGAAAATATAGGTTCTGTGATTGTTCCCGAAGTTGTAACTCCTTCCTGTGTCCAAAACAGCGTATTCGAGTGATGAAACTGCACGATCAACATATATTTTGTTAAGACAAAACTTGTGGATTTAGTTTGAAATAAGGACAACTAGTTAAGGGGGAGGGGTGGGTAGACCGGTTAAGCTTTGAGCCGAGAAGTTATCCGCATTTTCCCTCAACTTAGAGTGTATCCGCCATGAAATTCTCCATGGACTTATCGAAGATAGCCTCTTTGGCACTACACATGCGCACGCAAAGGACTTCGGGTAATATTTTGGCAAAAGTACATCACCCAGTGCTAGCCCTAGCAATAATTTTACACAGAGTGCTTTGCACATACCCCGATTGGGTTCGTTTTGGGCTATCTTCGATGAGGTCCATGCCTCACTCTCGTCTACTATTATGAAACACTTTTCTCTTTGGCACGCCAGGCCACCGTCACTACACTCACTCCTCACAAATGTTCCTTCAATATCCCCATACCCATCTCCATCGGTCATCCCACTCGATCTCTATCCTGAATTCACTCCAATCGTCTACCTCTTTATCTGAGTTGCGAGTGCAATTCTGGTTGAATGTAACTCGTGAGAGACAATTAACGAGTTTCAAAACTCCTTTTCAGATTCTAGTATGGCGCGCCTTTTCTGTCAACAATTCTAAAGTGGCTAGCTTTCAAGCCTCGAGGAGGTGGCACACATACAAAAAAAGCAAGAATAATGCATACGTCGGCTCGCACAAGCACCAATCACTCTGCACTCCATACACTCTTTCCCACACATTAAAGACGAGACACAACTCTCTCAAATCACTCATTACAATGTACCTCTTCAGACGGGTACCCAGCAGGCGAATAGGCAATTTCGACTTCTGTTATAGATGCCGTTCATTTCCATGGAAATTGGCTGTGCGTTATCAATTGGTCTGGTGTAGGCCTACGTATGGTACGGGGCTTTGCTGGAGATGACCAGCAGCTCCGGGCCAAACAAGATTTCCAATCGAGAAGCTAGAACAAGAAGAAATTCTGAGATCTTGTCTCCAGGACTGCCCTTTTTAGATTGATAGAGTTTGAAGTTTTGCCGTTCGATGACTTCTTCCATCGATAAATACAGCATTTCACCATCTTTATACCCTGTAAGTTATAGGTACATCTGTGAAGATTTCTGTTTCAGTATGCTACCAGAGTATGATATTAAATTCCTTTAATAAGAAAAGAAGTGGGTACACCAAAAGGACGATATGAACATGGAAGTTCCAGACTCACAAGATATACACTCAGATCATCCAATCACGATTTCCTGCGCATTTCCTCATATACTTTGTTCGCTTATACTCCTCTCTGCACTTGAACCCTGCAACCGTTTTCACCAAACTCGTCGTATAGCTTACTATCAATCGTAGGAATTAAGATGCGTTGCAGCCCTACGTAGGATACGACGGCTTATCCTTCGTAACTCAAGTTACGATCGATCGTAGGGCTTCGTGAAGAGTGTTTCTCCAACACCATTTACAAAATGTAAAAAAAAAAACACCATCAAAAACAAGCAAACAGGCAAAAGATCACCGAGCAAACGAGCAAACAACAAACAAACAAACAAACAAACAAACGGAACAGAAGCAAAACTGACAACAAACAAGCATTTGGACAAATTTTTTCTCACTTCGCTGTCATTTCGCTAAGGGCCTTCTCGGAACCTTGGCTTCGGCTCTGGCTAGGGCTTAGTCTCTGTCTTGGAAAACAAACAGCTTTGAAATTTTATCGGTTGTAGCTTATTCGTTGCAGCCGAAGCTCTGATTTCTCAGTTCAAAACAAATCTACTTCCAATCCGTAGCCAAAGCCTCTATTTGATGGTTGTTACTTTAAAACTGGATGTAGGAAATCGAGCCGTAGCCAGAGCCAGAGCCCACGTTTCGAGAAAGAGACTTATTCCCAGCTCATTCATTCAAATACACAACACACGGATCGTTCCACCAAGTTGGGACGAAATTTCTGCGACGGTGTCCGTGATGTTAAAATCGACAAACTGCTTCTGTCCGAAATGGATCAAGTCTTCCGATGTAACACAGACATCGTAATGAAAAAAATCTCAAGTCTTTCACACGTTAGAACCTCCCTCCTCCATTTAACTTTCATCTTCATACGTCTCCACGCTACAATTACACACTTTTGTTCCACGCCTCCCTTTTTAAAAGAACTCCACACCGAGTATAATCTGTTGGCAAGAAGTTCGGGCAAACTTTATATTGAGCGCATGTTTCAGGATTATCGTCTGGGACTCCCCCAAATAGCACGTCAGGGTATTTTTTGCGCCTACAGACCTTTCTTTTGTTTTACAAACAACCACTGGTGGTTGGCATGGGCGGCCGTATGTTGCAAAATATTCCATTTTCTTGACAGAATACGTGACAAATTTCAACATTTAAGCAAACTTTCCATAGCTGTACAAAAATGCATATCACCATTGTTTGTGTTGTGTTAATTACATTCAGTAATAACTCAAATTGTGCAAATTGTGATGTATATATATTTTTGTTTTTGGCTTTGATGGCTTGCCATAGTTTCAACCATCTTGGTTACTTAGTAAAACTCGGGCTATGACGTTGCAAAAGAAAGGTCATGTATATAATAATAATAATCATATCAGGTTGATTTCTTTTATTTTTTAAATTCGGACAGTTTCAGTCTAGTATTTGTTTAGAATTCGTACAGTGGTTATTTTGCGAAGAACTTTACTTGGTTTTCCTTTTCCTGAAAAAAATTCTTTCTAGAAACAACATTTTTTTATTTCTCTTTTCAAACAAATATATGCGTGACAATACCTCCTCCAGTCATTGAGCGATAATATGTACCTAAATCGTTAATTGGTGATTTATATGTTAAACGATATTACTGTGACGCGTGTTGGACACATTGGACATAAACACGTGGTGCAACTTTAAATATTCATATTCATTGTGCAACAACTATGTGCTGTTTTTTTGTATCGGCAGCTGCAAGAATGGACTTGTCCGAATTTCGTCTGATCATTTTTTTTAGATGTTTGAATATCAATCCCTGCAACTAGAGATAAACATGAGACGTCTTTTGTATTTTACAGTAATGTTCAAGTTTTCCTATAAGACTGCATTGTGTTGACGAATCTAGAAATATCCACCCGTAACCTTTACACTTAACACTGTGTATGACTGGCCGACCGAGTTTGCCTCCGTAGGTTTGTGTCTAACCTACGTGAGCTATCGGAATAAGTTGGATAACTCTGTGTTCTTGCTAGTCGCTACACGGCATATGAAAAATACATGTACAGTGCAATCATGTTGCAGTGTGATAGGGGCTATACAGGGCCTGAGGTCGAATCCACCAAACTCATCGTAACTTACAACTAATCGTAGGACGTATGGTGCATTGCATCCCTATATAGATGTCGTAGGATACGATTGGTTAACCTTCGTAACTCGAGTTACGATCGATCGTAAAGCTTCGTCCCCTGGGATCGATTTCACTAACTCATGATCGTAACTTACTATCATTAAGAGGACTTATGATGCATTACATTCCCACATAAAAGTCGTAGGATACGATGGATTATCCTTTGTAACTCGAGTTACGATCGATCGTAAGGCTCCTTGAAATCGACCTCTGTATTGTGAAATTCTGTCTGCAAAATAAAGGCCTTATCTTACACCGACGAGTCCGAAGACACATTGGTGTAGTTGGTGGGGCTGGGGCGCGCTGCATTGGCGGTGCGACGCGTGGACTGCAACCGGCTGACGTTCTCGCTGGCCAGGGTCCGGTCCGTTGCCGACGCGGCAGCACCGCAGCCGAAGGCCTTCAGGAAGCCCTGCCTGAACCGCTTGTTCATGAAGCAGTAGACGATGGGGTTGACGCAGGCCGAGGCGTAGGTCAGCAGCCGCATGATGGTCACCTCAGCCCGGGAGAAGTGAAGCTTGGCGCTCTCTAAGTCCAACATGATCCAGATGTTGGCCACCCAGGATGGCGTCCAGCAGATGAAGAACAGCAGTACCACGATGATCAGCATTTTGACCACGCGTTTCTTGGCTCCGCTGGTCGACGTGCTCCTCACGGCCGTCGAGGCTTTCTTAGCCTTCTTCTCGTTCAGACTACAAGAAGCTTCGTCCCCAAGATTCTTCATGGCAATACCGTTCTCTCCTTTCTCTGTGAAAAAAGACAACAACCGAAAAATCTAATAATGTCAAAATATTTAAAGAAAACATTCGTTTTGTCTTTACTAAACGAGGCTTGAGGCTAGGCTTGGGACTTATTTCTCCAGTACCGCCATTTTGAAGCCCAAAAAACAAAACGAAGGGATTTGGGACACAAAACATGACGAAGCCGAAGAAAGGCTCCAGCTTCGCCATGTATCTCAAGCCCTTCGTTTCATTTAGAACGGTAGCAAAATAAATCCCAAGTCTAGCCTCAAGGCTCACTTCGTAAAGGCCCATAATTTGTAGTATTCCGATTTCGTTGTCAAATGCATCCATTCAACGTTTCGGCCAGATTTCTCTGGTCGTCTTCGGGAGAATAACACAAGAGAATAATGACTATATAACGTCAAGTTTCATGCCTCAGTTTTTCCCATTTATTTCTATGTCCACCACAGACTAATACGGACGATTCCAAATAGTGCGCCACCAAGGGTTTGCAACGTGTTGGCCAATCACAACGCGTGGAATCTGTCGACCCAAAGTCTGGTTCCCTGAGCAAAGATTCCCTGACGACTCTTATCAAAAATCTTAGATTTGACAGACAATAGTCGGCGGGAGATTCTTGGGTCTGGGAACCAGACTAGTCGACCCCTTCCAAACACGCATTAGGTCGACAAATTCCGTGCATTGTGATTGGCCAACACATTGCAATCTCTGGGTGGCGCACTATTTTGAATTGCCCGTATTAAAATCCTCCATTATTTGATATACACACCATTGTCAGCAGTGTGCTGCGCCATTGCCATGCCTTTCACCAACTCCAAGATAATAAGTGTGTAGGATATCGCCATCGTAAAGAGGGGTATGACCATCAAAATAACGAATAAGCACATCTGCATGAAAAGAGATGATTTGTTATTAATGCAACATCAAACCCGCGGCATTTATACAGTAGAGTCCCTATAGACCTTTCTTTTGCAACGTCACAGCCGAAGTTTTTGCCAACCAAGATGGCGGAAAGCCAGGCGTGGATTTCACTGAAGCCCTGCGATCGATTGTAACTCGAATTACGAAGGATAACCCATCGCAGGGGACCTATCCCACGTAGGGCTGCAATGCATCAAAAGTCCTACGATTGATAGCAAGTTACGAAGAGTTTGGTGAAATCGTAAAGGCCCATAGTGTACGCCCAAAATGACGTCAGTAGGGTGCATTCAGCCAAATTTATATAGATAGTGTTCAATGGTGACGCGTTTAGGGGTCGATTTCATCAAACTCATCGTTACTTATCAATCGTAGGACTTATGATGCATTGCAGCCCCACGTAGGATACGATGGGCTATCCTTCGTAACTCGAGTTACGATCCGTCGTATGGCTTTGTGAAATCAACCCCTGGTTGTATTAATCACTATGCAAAAATCAAATAGTGGGGTAACAAGAAGGACCTAACACTTACCCTGTATATGGTTCGGTAATATTCCTCCGGCCACTTCTCGTCGCATTTGTACACCGTTCCGCTGACGTTTATGGCTGTGAGTTTGCTGAAGACAACAACAGGCATGTTGATGACTATTGCGACGCTCCACACTCCCACTATAGCCTGCACAAGCAGAGAGGCATGTGGTTAGTTTCATGAGAAATGTTCGCAAACGGGCTTTCCTTTTGGTTCTAAATATATCTCAGTGATCGGGCTCCTGAGCGACACTATTGGTTTAGGTGACTTTTTTTTTATTCGGGTACCAAACAGCGAAAGCACTTTTGATTGGTAACAAAAAAAAAACGGGCGTTTCACGATAGTGCGCAACTGTTCGTTTGCAACGCGTTGGTCAATATTTGTCGACAAACTGCGTATCTTTCCACATGCGCAGTTTGTCGACAAAATTAATTCCGTACATCGTGATTGGCCAACGTGTTGCAAACTCATGGTGGCGCACTATTGTGAATCGCTTGTATTGCAAGCATTATTTTGCGTTCTTTTTTTCAACCGACAGGTTTTTGGTGCCTGACTCAAATTTTAGCGCTTAAGCAGCTCTATGAAATTGCTGATGTCCACGCTTACCTTATACGCGTGTGCCTTGGTCTGCCAGATGCGAGACGACAAGGGGTGACAGATAGCGTGATACCTCTCCAGGGAGATGACCACCAAGGTCCAAACTGACACCGTCACAGATATTCCTGATCATCAAAATAGCAAAGTCGGGAAAAATGTGTAAGGGAACGTGTAATGAGTATTAAAGGTATAATACATGGACCTTATCGAAGATAGCTTGTTTTCGGCGCTGCGCGTGCACGCGCAAAGGACATTGGGTAATTTTGAGTTTGAAAGTTTTACCACACGCGTCAACACGCGTACACTCGTATAAATTAAGTTGTTTTGTTTTTCCTAGAAGGAATGTTACTGTCGAGTCACTTGTTCCAGCGATGTAAAGTTGAGTACTTTTTCATAGTTGAATTCTTATGTCCGTACGTTTCATGCACTCAGTGCCAGCCCTAGCAACTCTGTGTTTCCCAGAGTGCTTTGCGCACAACCAAATGCGCTATCTTCGATAAGGTCCACGATTGTTAAAGGTCACAGAACAGTCTAATCCAGCATGTACATAAAATAACACACCTGTGACATTTTTAGCACAATCGGACATCTGAGTCACGAAAAAGAGGTAAAAAAACGACTAAATTTTTCTATAAAACATGACTGGTTTTGATCTTACCCCGAGATCAAAACTGTTTTCCGTCTTTATTTAACTAATTTCTGGATAAATACACCATTTTAGGCGAAAATATTCCCTTAAAGGTAATTTCATACTTTGGTTTTTGTCAAAGAAATGCAGATTTATGGGCACAAATATGAAGAAAGATAGAGTAGCCTATAACAGTCATCTGTGAAATTCCCAGTCCCATACGGTGCCCCCCAAAAAACGGTATTCTAAAAATCTTTTCACCGTTATTTTTACGGTGTGTTTCTACCATGATCACCTTTATACCCTGTAAGTTATATGTAAATTTGTGAAGAATTCTGTCTCGGTATGCTACCAAAGTATGATAGTACGTTTGAACAATCATCTCACCTTGGAAAAATGGCGTGATTTTGCAAAGGGCCTCGCCGAAAACAAACCGGCCCAGGACGTTGCTAACAACAGTGAACGGCATGCAGAATACGGCGAACAAGAGATCACTGGTGGACAGGCTGAGCAAGAACATGTTGGTGACCGTACGCATCCGCTTGTCTTGGGCCAGGGTGACCAAGACCAGTATGTTACCCACCACGGCCAGCAAGAAGACTATGCCGTAGATGGTCAGGACGAAGTAGACATTCATGTCGTACCCGTGCAACTTGGTGTCGGTCCTGTTGGAGTTGTCCTCCGTGGACCAGAGACTAGACTCCGTGCTGTTGGGGCTGTCACTCCGGTTGAGTGCCGTCGAGCCGGTGGAGAAAAGGTCGCCGGAGTCCGGGCTTAGCGTCACCGCCATGATGTCGATATATTTGTGTAAAAAAAAATCCTCGAAGATCAAGTTTATTCACGAAAGCTGCTGACTGATGAGAGCTCTCAAAGGCTCATACCAACCCCCGTGCTGCCTTGAAAGGGCTATCCAGAAACGTGCTGGAAACTGCTGGAAAGTCTAAATAATCCACGATGTTTTAAAGTATTTATACGATAATAATACCAGTCTGCCGCTGATGCATCAATTTCACAGAGTTTTGAGCTTCACACTGCCCAAGCTCTCAGCTTCCAAAATGATGCTGCACTGGAGTGTTACAAATGACAACCTCTTCAGTCCGATGACCAGTAATTTGTGGCTTGTTATCCCATCAGCCACCGTTGTTCAAGAGCTCCCCATCGGCGCCCGGATTTCCTCTCGAAAATCACGCGAAATGATTAGTCAGACTCCGTTGAAGTACCTGTGACGATGAAGGCTCAATCATTAATCGTATACAGATGCTGTCATACACATACACACAATATCATATCAAATGAACGAGGAGAGAGAAAACATTCTAGACTGTTATTAAATACGACATGTTTGGCGTGATATCGAACGCCTATTAGCATCATACTTGGCTCGCTGTGTGGTAGATGTAATTCTATAGCCCATCCTATTCAGAGTGAAATTAGGAGCGATGAGCAGGCCTATTGTTGTGACGATAGCAAGAGACTCGATCGAAATGCCGTTTTATTTGATCCTATTTGCAATTTACTATTAAAAACCAGCTTGCTTCCATTTACATTTACACCTATATACGCACGGCTGATAAAATGTTACACTGTATGTGTTTTTTTTTTTCATGCATTCAAAGACGTGTTTGCGTGTTTCTTACATTTGGAACACGTACGCATTCCGTTTTCTGCACTTATTCAGAACTTACCTTTGTATAAATGATACTTCCAAAATGTCACAACCCTGTGTGACATTTAAAACGACACTTGACGATGACGCGCCGATGACGTCAAAAAATGTTCTACGGTGTACCTAGTCGTCCAAACACCTGCAGCAAAAAAAAATAATAAATCACAAAATGAATTAGAAATGTTTAACCTCTGAATTTATGTTCGAAAATATTATTAAACCGGATGAAATTTTAAATGCATCAACGCCCACAGTTAGATTAAACATTACTTTAAAAGTCATGTTCCCACGTACAAAATAATAAGTATTCCATGTTTTCGTTTATACGGCTGCATGGCCAAGTGATGCACTATGAACACAAAGAAGATGGAGGAGATAATGTACTACTGTGAGCGATCAGTGAACATGGGTCGATTTCACCAAACTCATTGTAACTTAAAACAATCGTAGGACTAGTTATGACGCATTGCAGCCCTATGTAGGCTACGATGGGTTATCCCTCGTAACTCGAGTTGCGATCGATCGTAAGGCCTCGTGAAATCGACCCCAGGGTGAGCTGTTTCATTGGGCACCCTTCGTTATGTCTAAACGTCTGAGCATTGTAGTTATGACACGTAGCTCCTGTACAATCGAAATGAAATGGCAGATCATAAGCTAAGATGAACATTAAGTCGGCTGTAGGCCTATATAGACCCCCTTTTACACATTCGATATTCAGTATTGCCGAAGACAATTATTTGGTATTCAATATTCATGCGCGTTTGTATACAGAGATAGCGATATTCGATTCTCACAAAATTAATGTTTATATACAGCAAATACAACATTTATATAGTTTTGTACAGAATATAGGCTATATAATATTCACATAGGTTTATAGGAAATATAGGCTTACAAAGTCTATATTCGATATTCAGTATTCAGTATTCAGTATTCACAAAGGTTTGTTTAGCAAATTTACATAGGTTTGTACAGGAAATGTAAAATTTAAATACATTAGGTAGGTTTACAGCAAATGTAAAATTTTACATAGGTTTGTACAGTGAATATAGACTTTTATACAGGGTGTCCCAAAAAACGCAACACTTCGTGTCGAGAACTATATATGAAAATTAAACTGTTTATCACTTCAAGATTCAGATATGTGATACAGCAATATCTTGGCTATCACCATGTAGAATTTGAGCAAAATTAGACTGAAATTGGGAGAAGAAACTAAGACTGATAAATTACCCAACATCAAAACCCAACTTTCATTGCACATTATGTGCGTATTGACCACTTATTCTGGAATACTGCAAATTTGTTTTTAAAGAGTACTCTTTCAATTGGTCATTTTTACTCCAATTACAGTCCGATTTTGATTAAATTCTACATGGTGATAGCCAAGACATAATTGTATCATATAACAGAATCTTGAAGTGATAAACAGTTTAATCTTAACATCATCGTTTCCGACAAAGTTTAGCTTTAGCGTGTATACCTTTTTACCGCTAAAATGCCAATGTGCACACTTTTATAGTGTGTCTGAAAGTCCAAACCAAATTTCATATGACTATTGTATTAGAATTAAGCAGCAAGAGTCTACAGTATTATTGTCTAGTCTATGGCTATTTCTCTTTCTATCTTATGTGGATGCTTCAGGTACAAAGTACATCTGTTTCTGATAAAACCGCAAATTAACGGTAAAATGCGGGGTTTTATGCAGCTCGGGTGATTTCGTTCCATATAAATTCGCCATAGTCCTTGAAAGCTGCATTCATTATTTTGATTTTCTTTTAAAGGTAGTATCATACTTTGGTAAGAAACCGAAACAGAAATGTTCCCAGATTTACGTATATCTTACAGGGTATGAAGATGGTGGTGGTATAGAAACATACCTTTAAAATGTTACCGCATGAAATGATGTATTTATCCAGAAATTACTAAAACAACGACCGAAAATCTTTTTGATCTTTTAAAAGAGAAAAGACTTAGGAAATACTGTGGCTGTTTTTCACTGTTTTCTCAAAAAGTGGGCACCGTATGGGACTGAAATTTTCACAGATGACTGTTACTGTATCTGTCTTGGTATTTTTGCCCATGAATCTGTATTTCTTTGATAAAAACCAAAGCATGATATTACCTTTAAGAAGTGAGACTTTGATATCAAAGTAAAAACCGCGATCGGAAATTTCTTTGAATTGCAATCAATGCCAATCCTAATATACATCGTGCATCGTAATGGGAAATACTATACTTTACGGATGGTGAATACATTTATTAAAAATGCACTGAAATACAAAAATCCACGCAGGTGTTGTATGCATTATGCATAAATGAGTAAAATACAATTTCTGTACAAAACATTTGAAATAAGTCCCCCAGGGGAAAAGCAATATACATATGTATCTTTCAATACTTTCATACAAAATTCATGCAAAATCTACATTCTGTACAGTGCATGCAACAAAACACACAAACGAAATGGTCATTATAATATGCATGCAATTAAGGAGGGCTTTCATATAGCTCGAAAATAATCATTGGCATGTTTTGTGTCGCACACATGTACTACGCTGAGACGAGCAATGGTGTGTATAAGTCTGTAAGTCATGGGTAATATGCAGATCAATGAAAAAAAATCGATCGTGGGACATATTAATAAAAGGGATCCTGAATGACAAAACACCGTAATTGGGTCACATGCCCCGAAGGCCTATTGGACTTGCATTTACCTCCGGCACGTGTTCCATAGGAATATTACGCTTATTTAGCGTTACCATGGTGATAATTCATCAGTGAAGCGCCGACAAAGGTCATTACCAGTTTTCGCGGCTTAAAGGTGCAACCTTGTATAAGTGTGTGTGGGTGTTTTTTTTTTTTTTTTTGACGACGATTTTTGGTATAGGATGAAAAAAAAACTGCTATACAGGGTGTCCCCTCTCTCTCCCCCCCCCCCAAAAAAAAAAACCGCAACACTTTGTGTCGAGAACTATTATATAGAAATTAAACTGTTTACCACTTGAAGATTCAGATATGTGATACAGCCATGTCTTGGCTATCACCATGTAGAATTTAAGCAAAATTGGACTGAAATTGAGGGAAAAAAACTTAGACTGAAATACTCAACCTAACTCTATTGTTCTTTCAACCGTTCCAATTGTCTCTTTTCTCCCATTATAAACAAAGCACACATATTTCCAGGTGGTAATTGAGGCACCATTGTTTCCATTGTTTTATATTGTCCCCAACACAATAGGCCCCACCCTCCTCTGGGCACCCATACACGTCTACATGCAGTTACCTGCAGTTCAAATTATACTAATTTCCCAATGCGAAATTGATTTTTTGGTTCCTTTCTCCTAGCGAGGCCAAAAGACAGACCGGATTTTATATGCCCTGCATTTTTAACGACTCATTGATTAATATTTTCCAGACCAAATATGCTAAAAGCTGTGACATTTTCGCTTTGTGCGACAGTGTATAGCGACACGGCCATCGGGCCTATACACACGGTGAAGTATACGGGGAGGTCACATCATTTTCCCCGTGGGTATTTGGGCTAATGCGAAATCCAAAACACCCTTCGCAGAGGTCATGCTATTTTACCTCCAGTATTTTTATCTATCTTTTAAGGCCAATTTCATAGACCTGCTTAAGCACAAAAATTTGCTTAAGCATGAAAAGTCTTCCTTGATCAAATAGGGGTCAATATCATAGAGCTGGGGCCAATTTCATAAAACTGTTAAGCACAAAAATTTGCTAAGCATGACATTTATGTCTTAATAAAAACAGGGTTAACAACCAAATTTCCATGTGTTGTGTATCACTTGTGATTGTTCTTTGGCTGTTGTTCGCTGACCATAATTATCAAATGGAATTTTCAATGGTGGTTTGTTTTATTGGGCGAGAAATTTTTGTGCTAAGCAAATTGTTGTGCTTAACAGTTTTATGAAATTGGCCCCTGCTTATAGCACAACAATTTGCTAAGCATGACATTTCTGCCTTAATAAAAAACAGGATTAACAACCATATTTCCACGTGTTGTGTATCACTTGAAATTGTTCTTTGGCTGTTGTTCGCTGACCATAAAATATCAAATCAAATTTTCAATGGTGGTTTGTTTTATTGGACAAGCCATTTTTGTGCTAAGCATTTTTTTTGTGCTAAGCAGCTCTATGAAATTGGCCCCTGGATTACCAACCACATGTCCATGTGATGTTTACTGCTTTTGACTTGTATTCGGCCAATCAAAAGCTGCTAAGCATAACATTCACAAGGAGTTTTGGCTGGCATACTGATTTTATTTACCAAGGTTTTTTATGCTTAAGCAGCTCTATGAAATTGGCCCCTGAATACGTCGCGTTAACTGCTGCTAAATACAGCATTTAAAAACAAACAAAAAACTCAACAGCGTATCTAGTTTAATTGGACCAACTATGAACATGCGCAGAGTCATTGTAATCCTAAAAAGCCAAATTTAATTTTGAGACAAGCAGATGACAAGGATTAGTTTTATGACATGGATTTCGAAATAAATAGGCCTAGATGATTGATATGATTATTCTCATGATTTACAAAGAAACAAACACACAAACACTATGACCAATATCAAGAATACAGCATTTGAATGGAATTCGTTTTTGTTTATAAAACTGTATTAATTTCTTGGGTTCCATTATATTAATGTATTGATGGAGAGGGTGAAGGGCGGGTCTAGCTTTCAGGAAATAGGGGGATGAAAATCAAAAAGTGTCATTTCGATGAAATCAAGCCCTAAACTGAGTCGCAAATTGAAGAAAGTGTGCCTGAAAAACGTATAGATGGATGTGTTATGACTATGAACATGAACTCTGGCACGGCCTCCAATTTTTGGTTAACAAAGCAGAGTTTTGTTTGTTGTTTTTTAGATTTTTTTCAAAATTATAGGGCTTAAAATATGGCAAGCAATCAATTCACAGGTGCAAAAAATGGTTTGATAAAAATGCACCGAAATTAATGATTTTGTGCAGATTTGTCTATATATAATTTTCTCCATTGTATTGATATTAATAATAACATTTGTCTGCGACTGAACCGGGAATTGCAACCCCCAAACCCCCTCTAAAACAGTTTAATTTCACCCCCCTTTTAATCGTTATGTGACTGAAATTAAGGACTTCAGCCACCACTTTTCGGTGCTGTTGAAATGCGTGCGCCTTTAAGGAGTCCGCTCGGACTGGATGCCCATGCGAATTTTGACAGAGGTCGACGGGACCCGTCGCTCAAAACCACGGCACACCGGCCCGGCCTCACGCGGCGGCTCTCTCACCTGCGTGTCAAAATCAATATTCATTAGTCTAATTTGTTATACTTAGCCAAGTCAGTATAAGACATGATTGTGGACATGTACAGTATGATTGAGGACCACAGGGTTGAAGAACAACTCACATTATTGACGTCAAACGAAGAAGTACTGTTTAAAATAGGTCTCTATCACTTTATAGTGAAATAATTATTATTAAAACAACACTTGACTGGAATTAGTCATAATAAAATAATGTGACTTATCTACATGTAAACTTGTTGTTGTTTTTGGTGTTTGGTTGAAAAATTAACGCCATACGCGATACAGAAAAATAACCAAGGAATCGGTTAAGAGGTAAAAAGCCTTTGAAATTGTAGTTATCGTCTTTTCCATTCGCATGTAGCAAAATCCAAAGGCATGTAACTCATCAAAACTGCACTTGATCAAACGTTAGGAGTATCTTTCGCTTTTCAACCCTTGCCACCGACGTGCTTAAAGGTATGGTCACAGAACAGCACTCGCACTTTTCCTGATCCAGCATGTACATGAAATGATAAACCTGTGGAAATTTCTGCTCAATCGGACATCTGAGTCACGAGAAAAAAGCGAACACCTGATTCAATTTTTCTTATAAAGCATGAAGAATGGTTTCCATCTTACCCCGAGATCAAACCTGTTTTCGGTCTTTGTTTTACTAATTTCTGGATAAATGCACCATTTCAGGCGGAAACATTTTAACGGTATGTTTCTACCAGCACCAAGTGCGTACCCTGAAAGTTAAACGTAAATCTGTAAACATATCTGTTTGGGTATGTTACCAATTCTGTACTGTACCTTTAAACACAAAGTGGTATTCCTACACAAACTTCACGCCGTTCGACAACTAGGGACCAGACGCAACATTTCGAGGGCTTGGCAGATGTGCAGCGTGCGCTGCAGTGTGTAGTTGCGGGCACGCGAAAAGTGGGAATGACGGAGCGACAGCTTTCGAACAACACAGAAACAGTACGGAGTATTTTAATTATCAAACTAGACGACGTGTGATTATTGCCTGGATTTGAGTGACATTTTAACGAGTGGGTTTTTGCGATGGATAGGGGGGGGGGACTCCTGTCTGTGACAAACCCTCCCCACCCCATACCCCATCCCGACCATAGAGACAGTCATGCAGTAATTCCTGGGCTCTCCCCCGACTGTTGAAAGTGGAGCCCCAATTCGCACTCATTTTTCGAGACAGCTGCAAAGTTGAGGTCAGGTAAAGTGTATTCGACTTCCCTGTAGTTAATATGTAACATGTCATCACACCACAGCCCGATCGCCAACGAGATATAATACCTGAGGAAAATGGGCGCCCATAGGCCCAGTTGAAGAGTCTATACGTTTCTCGCTGACACATTCATTTGCAGCAACCGCGGGGCCTCGCAAAATGCCTGTTTATGCAAACTGAATGATGTTATCAAGGGAAAGAAAGAAAGGGGAAGAAGAAGAAGAAATGAAAAAAGAGGTCGGGTGAACTTTAATTAGACTCTTTCAGAAGGGACTGAAACGGACGCCAATTTGCCCGTCATTTGCCCAGAAGGAGATTGGCTCGATTATTAGGAACTCGGTAACATCTTGTATCGCAGAAGACGTATATAATTTTATATACCTCCCCTCCCCCTTCCTATCCCCCCTCCCCCCCCCCCACCACCACCATCTCCTTCTCTATACCCTGACCGACCAAGTGTCAAAATGAATTTCCCCGGGTGAGTAAGTCGGCAGGTGGTTGAATCCATCGCTCCTTCCCGCCCGATGATCGAACGTATCGGCCCCACGGCAGAAAGATGTGTGTTTTGTGGCGCGTGCGAATTGATTTTACCCATCACCAATGTAACGCGCACACATCACATCACCCACACACACGGAGAAAATTATTCTCAAGAACGTCTTTAGACAAGCCTCAAGAGTGGTATTGGCTTGCTTACTTTCTCTGTCCGATTTTTTTTTTCCTTGGAAGATGAATTTCAATTTGTCCCCCACCCCCCTCCCCCTGTCATAGACGAGAAGGCCATTATCCTTTAACGGGAACAGTGTACCGACAAATAGGACAGGTTTAAAGTGACGAAAGTTATCTTTCTCTGCGAGTATTTCTCCGATTTGCATCCAATATAATCACACTTCCCTTTAATCTCGGAGGATTTATGATAAAGAAAAGTCCAGCGCCAAATAAATACAGAAAGACAGAAACAAACAAACAGATACCACAATAAACAACAAAAAGGTAGTGTATAAGGGGGTAGCATTCATACTGACCACTTTAGAGCAACTTTTATAGGTATCCTTGCATTAAGAAATAATGTTCACATTACGTCATCTACCCTTTAAAGGTACGGACATTTTCGTACACACGCCATATCAGCATCGAACGTCCCTTATGTACAGTACAGGATTGGTAACATACCCAAACAGAAATGTTCACAGATGTACGTATAAATTTCAGGGTATGAAGATGGTGGTAGTGGTGGTAGAAACATACTGTTAAAACATTTTCGCCTGAAATGGTGTATTTATCCAGAAAATAGTCATACAACGCCCGAAATAGTTTTGATCTTGTGTAAGAATCGTTAGTACCAATACGGCATTAAAAACAAAACCCTCCACTATGTTGTAGGGCAGTGACTCCCAATAAACCATGCCCTGTCTTTTTTCTCCTAAATCAAGACAGTCTTTTCATGACAACTTTCCTTATGAGTCCAGTCAGTTGCTGACAGTGATGGAGGGTCGATTCGCTGAAAATTTCACCGCGCAAATTGTTTCTATCGTTCTCTTCAGTGCTGAAATCCCCCATGACAATAGGGGGGCCTACGTACAGCTTGATTAACAAATTCCAGCATCACGATGTGCCGATATCAACAGGAAATATATTCGAAATGCTATAATTATTAGAGAGATAGTTCTAAAGACTTGTGCACTAAAATAGAGCCTTCTTTTTTCTTCTTATTTGGACCAAACTTTATAAACAAATGTTTTAGACTACGGGGCTTAAATGTAGTATCATACTTTGGTAGCATACCGAAACAGAAATTTCCACATTATTTACCTGTAACTTACAGAGTATAAAGATGGTGCTGGTAGAAACATACCGTTAAAATGTTTCTGCCTGAAATGCTGTATTTATCCAGAAAAGAGTAAAACCAATTCACCAAAAACAATTTTGATCTTTTAATGATAAACAAATAACGGTGAAAAGATTTAAGAAGTACAATGAGCGGTGTTTCACTTTTTTCTCATAAAGTGGCTCCGTACGGGACTGGAAAATTCGTGCCTGTTACTGTATCTTCTTTGATATTTTTGCCCATGAATCTGCATTTCTTTGACAAAAACAAAGTATGATATTACCTTTAACAAATCTCCTAAGGTAAAATTCTTTATACCTTTCGAGAAAGACAATTGATTGACGTCTCCCTAAAGGTTTCACTTTCAGACGCTAACCCCTCTCCCTCATTATGCAAATTAAGAAAGTAATAGTAATTATAAAGGCCCAATTATAATAATTAACGGCCAACGGGAGAATTGTGTTTTGCAGCGGGAAAATAGCCAGCACCCCTCCCTTTAACTTGACTCCCACCTGTGTGCATAATTGGTTTCGCACGTCGCGTTTCATGATCGGCTGTCTATATACCCGTGACATATTGACGGGTGCCATATTTTCAAGGCATGGTGTCCTTTCAGGCATGGAAGAAAAACATTAAACGTATAATACATGGTTGATAAGGGTCACAGAACAGCACCCACACTTCGTCTAATCCAACATGTACATATAATAAAACACCTGTGACAATTTTGAGCTCAATCAGACATCTGAGTCACGAGAAAATAGCAAAACAAAATGACTAAATTTGTTTTGTAAAGCATAAAGAATGGTTTTGATCTTACCTCGAAATCAAAACTGGTTTTGGTCTTCATTTTACAAATTCCTGGATAACATGCGCCATTTCAGGTGAAAATGATTATGTTAACGGTGTGTTTCTACCAGCACCATCTTCATATTCTGAAAGCTATACGTAAATCTGTGAACATTTCTGTTTGGGTATGTTACCAATCCTGTACTGTACCTTTAAGAGACTGTTTCATAAGATCATACTCGACCCAGATGTCATTCAAAAGATTCAACAGATCTTTTGGAATTCTTGGGGAAAGAACATCCGTGAAAGATATAATTATTTAAAACATATTTTTAAACAAAAAGAAATTAAATTCTTGAAATCAGGAGGGCCGACGTTTCGATCCTATAGCAGGATCTTTCTCAACGGCTAAAATTTAAATAAATAATATAAATAAAAAATGTCAACAACAACAACTAATTTGTTGGTGTGCTTGCTCTACTCCTTAATTTGCCAGGTCTCCACAAATACGGCAAAGAAATGGCAAAAAAAAGACAGAAAAACATCCATATTGGTGAAGTCACAAAAATGTTCGCGAGAAAAACAACAAATACCTACCTATGTTTTTCGAGTACTCCAGTCATACATTAGTAAATAACTACGGCCATAAATTCCACCAGAAAATCATCGAACCACACATACACCTCCTTGGTTTTGCGATAATAACTCCCGTCGAAATTAGACACCAAGAATGTGAAAGCTTTTCCCGCCTAAAATGTTCCAGGAATCGAGGTACAGTAATAAACCGGTCTCCGGTCTTCGAGCGCTCCTCCCCCCGTTACTAATGAGTCCAATTGTCTCACAGTCTTCCGTGCATCATCACCCCATGCCGACCGCACCGCCACTTAAGCCTATACCATATAACTTCAGGGATGCGTCACACATCGTGGACATTGACACGTGCACGTGCCGAGCTAGACGCACACAAATTAATATTGAATGACAGAAGGTAACAGGCAACTTTCATGCCTTGCAATAACATTCATTGATTAGAATGGACAGAAGTGGAGCAAAGTCCGACTGGTAACCTGACGTCTTGGTGCTCTGTATAACGGCACGGAGAAATTAAGCCCGTGTACTGTAATTCCAATGAAAAATTGGAATTAAACAGATCTTGCAAGACATGTACTGTGTTGGTTTAAATATGAAGATCATTATTCTAATTCAGTACGTGGAATTGCCTAGAATAAGAGAAATTAAGTAATTTGATGTCTACCGCACTCACCGATTGTGCAAAGACACGGATACCATGCGATATTGTTTATACATTGTATTTAAAACTAATGAAGAATGGAAGACGTTTTCCTTATTTAACACAGATACAAAATAATGCTTGGTGTTAAGAGGACCTGACGTTTCGCTCCTAGCAGGATCTTTCTCAAAGTGCACGCGTGCAGGCCTTTTTTAGCCTTTGAGAAAGATCTTGCAGGATCGAAACGTATTTTGTAATATTTTAGTGTAAGGTATAATACATGATTAGTAAAGATCACAGAACATCACTCACACATTGTCTGATCATCCAGCATGTACATGAAAATTAATAATAAACCTGTGAACATTTGTGCTCGATTGGACATCTGAGTCAGGAGAGAAAATAACGAAAACCAGACACAATTTTTCTTATAAAACATTCAAAATGGTTTTGATCTTACCCCGAGATTAAAACTGTTTCCGGTCTTTGTTTGACTAATTCCTGATAAATACACCATTTCAGGCGGAAAAATTTAAACGGCATGTTTCTACCTCCACCATCCCCATACCCTGCAAGTTACACGCACTTAAATCTGTGAACATTTTCTGTCTGGGTATGTTACCAATCCTGTACTCTACAAGTAAGGAAGATCCCGATGAGATTGAAAGTTGTGCCCGGGTCAAATGAATAATTATAACTCGGGGATGTCTTCAAACAGGCATCTTTTTATATAACAAGATAGGCTGCAACTTGCTAGAGCACCATAACTTCTTCAGTTGCTTCCAATCTTGCAAAGCCTGGAAGACTATTAGTGAAAGGAATTGATGTATCAGGTTTTGGATAGGACATCTCAAGAAGCTTCCTAAACTTGTGCCGTGAAAAACCCTTAACACTCATTAGAATCTAAATAGAGGCTGCTTCAAGAGGATTCGTCATTGTTAATGGATCTCCATGAAGTCGCAAATGTTTCCTAAACCACGGTCATCAAAGACCGCGGCCAAGACCGACTGAGGGTATCGCCTTGACTTCGAACGTTTTATTTAATAGGGCCTACATCAACTGTAAAACTCCCACGACGGTGGAATTGTTGAACTTGTGTTAGTAGTACACAAATCGGCCCGAGTCCAGCGAGCTATAATCGATGCCCTGATTTAGCTTCTATTCATAGGTGTCATCATCACGGTGACGAGAGGGAATCAACGGTCACCCCTTGGGGCGAGAAGAAGACGAGCTGACCCCCTTTTATGTGAGCGTGATTGGGTACCAAAGCCACTGTAATTCACTCCTGTGTTTTGCATAATAATGCCCCCTGGCTGCAGGTGGTTTGAGGGGGCCGGGTTGGGGGTGGGGGGGGGGGGGGGGGGGGGTCGGTGACGGCATCGTCGTCGGACGTACATAACATCCACCTCGAAAAAAAATCAACTGAGCAGGTTCCTAGTCAGTGATGAAGGGGATCACATTGGAAACCTCGGCGAAGAAACTTCCTTTTAATACTGATCCTTGTGCTTATAAAATCTTCTTCTTCTTCTTTTTGTCTTCTTCTTCTTAGTTCTGCTTAACGCCAGGTTTCCTGCTTAAGCAGGGTCGGCCGTCTCGGTCTTCCCTTCTCAGAGCTGCTAATCGCGTTAGTCATCTGGTCAGACGTGGAAGTGTTCGAGATCTTGTTTGACATTGTTCTTCCGTCTCTGCTTGGAGGCTCGGACGCCGCACTGTCACTGATCTTTCTTGATATTGCCCATGAATCTGAATTTCTTTGGCAAAAACCAAAGTATGATATTACCTTTATGATATTACCTGCCAAACGAACAATTATAATTGACTATTTTGAACACCACCAATGTAGGGCTGGATGGCTCAGTTGGTAGAGCGCCTGTACGGTATTCAGGAGGTCGGCGGTTCAAATACCGAACCAGTCAATTCTTCTTTGTTCATATTCCAATTACCTTTAAGTGTTACTTCTCTAATTCTTTTTATTATAATCACGAATAAAACCATCTCTCTTTGTGGAACATATCATTTTCTTATCTTTTCTCTTTTTTTCTTTTCTTTTTTTTCTTTCTTGACAAAAAAAATTCAGACGAGAGAAAAAAAAATTGAGGAGGAGTCTGTAGACTGGACCGTTCGAGAAGCAGCGCGCCCTCTATTGGTGGATATGGACCGTTCTGGCTGGTCTAGTCTGGCCCCATGTTTACCACTGCGGTGTACCAATGACTTACGTTGGGAACCAGTCTGCCATACAGTAACGTGCTCGCGCGGTATACAAACGAACGTGTTTTGGTTTTTCCGATGGGAAATGATTGTTTACCGTTTCTGCGCAACAAGAAAACCTCCCAGATATCACATTCGCTGGAGTATTTCCACTCTCTCTGAGGACTGAATAAAGGTATGGATGTGTATAAAGAATAGGAGCGTGGACAATTTCTTACCGGTGCTATTGATTATGAGAAAATGACTGCAATGTTTGCCCAAGACGACAATTGTTTGACAGTGTCAACTGTCTATTTCACAGTGCTTGTCAGTGTGTACATAGGCTACTGGACATTTGTATTTGACCAGTGCAGTGACAGTGTATTGACAAACACAGCTACTGATACGAAGATACATATAGGCCTACCGTCCTTAAATTAACTTTACCATTTTTAGGAACTGATCATCTTTGATCTTACATTTACTTTTTCAACGACAATAAATTGTATGCAAATTAGGCTTGCCCTTCGACGTGCATGAGCTGATTACTGAGTGATTATTAGTGCATATATGAAAAAAATCATGTGCTGGTTCATTTGGGATTTGAACCCACGACCTCCTGCTTACTAGTTCAGATGCCATAATACTAGGCCACCAAGCTAGCGGGGTGAATCATCATCAAACCTTGGCTTCGGCTCCGGCTTCGGCTCCGGCTTCGGCTCTGTCCTTGTCATCCAAATGCTGAAAATGTAGGATGTGGATTTTCATTGAAACAGAAGCTTAGTTTTCTTGTTCAACAAAACAGAGTGCCGTACCAGAAAGCCTCCATTTTGATAGATCTGTTGTTTTTAGCCTTTGATAAAGATCCTGCTGGGATCGAAACACGTACGTAAGGCCCTCTATAACTCCAAGCATTTTATAAATTTCAGGTCATTATTTTGGCTGATGAGCAGTTTGCAGCAGTTTATTACTTGTATTCAAAGAGTTTATTACTTGTATTGTTTTAAAATGGTGCCGGAGCCGGAGCCAGAGCCAGAGCCAAGGTTTGAAATAGGTTTGGAAAAGTCTAAGGCAAAATCAAGTCTAGGTGCTGTATGAGTCCGACATAAGACCAAGACTGGGCACTGTCTGAGTCCAAGATGTTCAGATGCCATAATACTAGGCCACCAAGCTAGCGGGGTGAATCATTACAATAAATTGGTAATGATATTTGTTGTAATTGTTGTAGATGGGGGGGGGATGTACAATCATACATGTACCCCAGGTTTCTATCGGGAGAAAAGCCAATAATAGTCAATAATATATAATAATTAAAAAAAAATAATAATAGCAGTAATGATAATATTGAACAAGAAACAACCCGTTTGGACTTCTATTACATGCAGTTACATCTTGTAAGGTTTTAGAAGTTAAAACTGTCTCGCGTCGTCAAATTCAACTTATTTGTATATTAATGCATATTATATGAAAGAACGACCCAGCTAGAAGATCATCCCCCCATCATGTGTGAGGACCGTATTCTAGTGCCACTTACTTTGGTAGGCCCCCTATTAATCAATGCTTAAACTCTGGTGAACTCCAAAGAAAATTTAAGAAAATAACATTTGTCATTTGAAAGTAACTAAAAAAAAAGAAAGAATTTCAAAAAGAAATTTCAAATGTATGAACTGAGTTTTATTGGTTGGATACAACTGCCACCCTCCCCCTCCGGCCGCCTACCAGATGGCTTTCATTCCAAATAAGGAGCGCAATATCCCCGGTTTAATACACTACATCATTGGAAACAAGTTTCAGAGTACAGACAGACCTCAGACTAAATTTCGGGGGAAAGAATCCGTCCTGTCGAAAACTAGGTCAGCCTTAGGGAATTAACATTTGATTGTCAAAGATCAGGTTCACATCTATAGCATTAGCAAGTCCGTCTGACTCCGTAGACAAAATGAGGCTGGGTTTAGGCTACCTGTTTAAGATTGCACTCTCCGTGCTAGTTAACAATTCAGGGAAACTGTGATATAGAGACAGCCTCTAGCACGGAGTAATTTAATCTCACGAAGGATTTCTTCGGACCGACTATGCAGGTATTCAGGATTCTTGATATCACTCAGCATTCAACTACAAGAAACCTTGACCTCCATGAGAAGATCCTTGAAGACTCTGGCTCCTCGTTAAGCAGGATTTGGATGGATGCAACGATGCTGTGCACCAGTAACTTCTAACCTAGGCAGCTTTGAAGGGCTTACCTGGTCAATGATTGATCCAAAGTCCAAAGAATGTGCCTATTAAAGGGTGATGAAGAGTTGTACTGTAGGTACTTGAACTTGGAAGGATTCAGGGAGGTATGAGGTATCATGCAGAGCTTTAAGGTTCTCATCAGATGATCGGAGTCCTATAAAGAGGGAGTCAGGTTGGCGTAGAGGTTCTTCCCTCGCTTTCAACTTTGGCAACCCGGGTTCGAGTCTGGCTCAGTTCAAAAGAGGATTGAATTTTCAGTCCCTGCCTAATTCCGCTGGTTTTACAGTACTTAATAGGCCTATCACTTGAGGTTTATAAAAAATCTTTACAGAGAGTTGACAGGCTTTTTGTCATCAATTACTGGGAGTGGATGGCCAATTTCGTTGTTGGGAGTGGACAGGCAGTTTTGTAATCTCTGTGAACAGTGGGCAGGGATTTGATCAATCTTTACAGGGAGTGGACATGCTTTTTTTTGTAATCATTGCTGGGCGTGGATTGTAATAATTGCTGAGTAGACCAGCATTTTTTTTTATCATCCCTGGCAGCTCACAAAAGGATTGAAATAATTGTATAAATTTTTTGCGTTTACTGTAATTCTATAAAACGCGCCCTATGGTAAACTGAGGTTTAATTACACTTGAAGTACAATATGGAATTAATTAGTGTTCTGACCTTGAACCTCTTAGTCCTTACAAATTTGCACAGCATATGGTGGACTGTTCCACCATTCTAGTGCCACTTGCTGTGATTTGTATTTGAATTAATTTTTCCTTTTTACTGAGTGGTACAGCACTATCGGCCACTAGAAGCAAAATGCACTAGTCCTTTTTATGTACATATGAATGGGATTTACTCATGTAGGCTCCCAGCCACCAATGCTAAGGCCTTTTCAAAATGGAAGCTCAGGCTCAGGCTCCGGCTCCATTTCGTGAATCCATACTAAAATAATGGGTATCAAAATAGAGACTTTTGGGTACGATTCGGAAGTAGATTCTCTGGTTTGGAAAAGAAAAACAGAGCTTCAGCTTCAATGAAAAACCACAACCTATATTTTCAGCATATGAATGACGGAGCCAGAGTCCGAGTGTGAGCCTCTGTTTCGAAAAGGTCTCAAGAAAAGATACAAACTCTCACTATAAGTCTGAGACAAAACCAAGACTGTGCTCTGAGGGAGTCCGAAACTAGACCAAGACTAACCTTGTTCAATTCTGAAACAAGATGAGTACTGGCACTTACAGAGTCCAGACAAAACGAAAAGCATTTTCCAAGCCTTGGCTTCAGCTCTGGCTTCAGCTTCGGTTCTGTCATCCATATGCTGATGAAAACGTAGGTTGTGGATTTTCATTGAAATAGAGTTTTCTGGTTCAAAACAGAGTGCCGTACCAGAAAGCCTCCATTTTGATATCTGTTGTTTTAGCCTTCGATAAAGATCCTGCTGGGATAGAAACGCGTCAAGTCCTGACTCCAAGCATTTTATACATTTCAGGTCATTATTTTGGCTGATGAGCAGTTTGCAGCTCAGTTTATTACTTGTATTAGAGTTTATTACTTGTATTGTTTTAAAATGGTGCCAGAGTCGGAGCCTCTGTTTGGAAAAGTCGAAGGCAAAATCAAGTCTAGGTGCTGTATGAGTCCGACATAAGTTCAAGACTAGACTGAGACTAAGAAAATGACCCATTCTCAAATCCAGACGCCTGGCTATCTGAATTCACCCGAAAATCTTTACATTTTCTTTCCACCAGCCAAAACGGACTAAAGATGGACCCGAAACTCTGCGAGGAGGAGCAACCTGTGGTGATCGCCCACATTGCTCAGGAGATCCGCAAATCACGGCTTCACTTCCAGCTCAAGCGGGCTGCCCAGGTAGGATATGTGGGAGGGCGACAAAACAAACAGATGAAAATTTGCAGTGATTTACTCTTTTGATATTGGAAGCTGGCGGGCAGAGTAAACACAGCAATATTGGGCCTGATTGCAAGGAAGGGTACCCTGACACATCTGGGCCCAATTTCATGGAATCCGTTATGGCCCATTTTTGTGCTTACGGGCACTGCTACGCGAGAAATATATTTCAAGGAATCCATAAGCAAACGTTCGATGCATAATTGGTTAGGCCTAGTGAAGAACTTTTTCTGTCACGCTGTCTTGTGCATTTTGCAGAAAGTGGGCATAGTGATTAAGTGCGTTAGGCACTCACCTCTCACCAATGTGAGTAGAGTGTGTGTTGGTTCTCTCCTGCAACGAGGGTTTTTCTCCGGGGTCTCCGGTTTTCCTCCCTCCACAAAAATAAAACACTTTTGATCTCAGGCTGTACTCCATGATCATATATGGGTTGATGTGGCTGGCAGCCAAGGGCGCCCATGAAAGCCGCATCCTTCGCAATTCAGCACCCCATCAGCGAGTAAGGATGATTAGCCCCCCAAATTATTATTTTAACAAATGCAAAACAAAAGACTGATTAAAACAAATAAATTCTTTTGTCACGATTGATTCCCTTTGTACTTTAGGCCCAGGCAGCCAAGCCCAACGTTTCTATGTCAAGCCTGACTGAGCAGGTTGGCCAAGGATTGAAGGACACTGGTAAGCGCCCCCATGATGGCCTTGGGTTCATCCAGGGCTATTTTTATTAAATTTAGAAACACATGTTGCTTTGATATTGAACAATTGTGAAGTTCATTGCTATCCACACTATGTATCTGGTGGAAGGGTTGATGCGTGATGGCACTGCAATGGGTTAGTTGTAATATGTTCATTGTAGGCACGTTCACACACATTAACAAAAGTGTGGTTTTGCGATTATTTTCTGTCGTGTAACACATGTAACAATCTAAATGGTCAAAGACATACACAATGAAAGGACATTTAGACCTGTAGGTGGAGGCAAAGCCATGTCACCAAGGTGAGCAGCCACCCTAAAAAAAAACACCCAAAAAAAGGGAATTTCTGACACCTCACAGGACGAAAAATCAAGATCCAAATTGCACCAGTACTTTTTCTCAATCAAACTGGGCCACAAATGAGTGAAACAAAATACCGAAAACAGTTTTGATAAAAATCTCACAATTACCTCACAATTGTGCGTAACAATTGCAACGTTTGGCTTTTCGCTATTTTCTACTGTTTCCAGTGATCAATTGAGCTGAAAATTACACAGGTTTGTTTTTATTCCATGACAAATCAAATTATGAACAGACCGCAGCTGTTCTATTACTTATCAGTACCTTTAACACAGAACAATGTACACAAACACCCACGCACCCAAATTCACTTTTGATCGAGCAATTACAAGTGGACTCGTAATAATTTTGTCCCGGGTGAAGATAAATCAACAATTTCTTTTAATTATTTGAACCAGATTGCCACTCACATTGTGGGTTCTCTTAAAGGTATAATACATGCTTTGTCAAGGTCCTCACATTTTGTCTGATTAAACATGTACATGAAATAAAACCTGTGAAAATTTGAGCTCAATCGGACATCTGAGCACGAGAAAATAGCAAAAACCCGACTCAATTTTTCTTATAAAACAAAAAGAATGGTTTTGATCTTACCTCGAGATCAAAACTGTTTTCGGTCTTTGTTTGACTATTTTCTGGATACAAACAGCATTTCAGGCAGAAATGTTTCAACGATATGTTTCTACCAGCACCATCTTCTTACCCTGAAAGTTACACGTAAATCTGTTAACATTTCTGTTTGGGTATGTTAATACCAATCCTGTACTGTAACTTTAATAGCTTCATGCGATTTGTGCAGTAATATTTGAGAGCTTAAAATAGCTCCATTATTATTAAAGTTGGATCCTTGACATTGGCAGTGACAGCTGTCAAACTCTAACAGGTTGTGGAGTCCTGTTAATTAATTCTCACTCAGGCTTTGAAAAAAATCAGCTTTTTATGAAAAGTCAAAACAAAATTACACATTGTAAACAAAAAACACTCAAAAGTAAAGGCAGAATATTTCTTGTTATGCTGGTATCCAAACGTCAAGCTATTCTAACTCGTAGCATTCTCTGGCAAACAAATGGAGATAATTGACAATTTGGGACACCTTCAAGTTTTATAAAACTGGATAGCACAGTTAGCAGAGCACCGGTATATAGTATTCCGAGGGTTGCAGGTTCAAATCCTGCCACAGTCAATTTTCCCGTTTCTCAGGCCCCTTGATAACAATCAATTTAGCCTGTTCAGATTCCCTTGTGGTTTATTTCATAATTTTTATGGAATGCACCATCGACGACTTAAAAAGAAAATTGCACAGCCCGACGTGCATCTGTCAAAAGTTATTGGTTCTCGATTACATAGTAATTTGGGGGTAAAAAAAACACTCATAGCTTCAACACATGGTGGCACACACATGGTGAATTCTTGTGCGTATCGATTTTAAAGGTGAAATTCAACTTTATGAAATTGGAAGGATGCCCATGTTCATCTGTTCACTTAGCCATATTGGGAGTGGGGGGGGGGGATATTCAACCTTTTGGGGGGTAAGAATTTGCCTGATGTTTATAATATGTGTGTGCAGACCTGTACCATGATGTTGAATTTGTCATAACTCCTTATCATTATTGAGATTGATGTGTTTTTTCCTTTTCAAAATTGATTTCAATAATCAACTGAGCACAAGGGAAACTGACTGGATTCTTTTGAAGTCATTGAAAAGTGAGCAAAGAAAAGATGAATTCGGAAGCAGAAGCGGAAATCGAACCAGCGACCAATGAAATATCGTACATGCTGGCACTCAGTTGGTAGAGTGTCAGTACGGTGTTCTGGTGGACGCTGGTTCGAATCCGCTCCAGTAAATTTTGCTTTGTTCACTTTTCAATGACTTAAACTACAGATTTTGCTCTAATTTGAAGGTGCACTCAGTGTATAATCTATGGGGGTATTATATATTGGACCGTGTAGCACGGACACTGGCAAAGTTACATTCCAACTTGGTCCGAATGAGCGACATTCTCATTTGTGATGATGGTTTTAATCTTATTTGTTTGTTTGTTTGTTTTTATCCAATGCAAGGCTGGGAAAGGAAGCTTCACAATGCCGTGTACAAGCACCTACTGAGGTACCCAAGCGCCCCCCACCCAAGCACCCCGGCAGAACAGACCAAGGAACCCTTGGCATACATCAGACGGGCTCAGGTGAATAACCTCCCCATCCCCAACAACCCCCCCCCCCCACTCACCCCCACCCCACCCCACTCACACTCACACTGAAACAAGACTGATGGTCTCTTTACGGTTTTAGTATGACTGGAAGGGGTACCTAGTCCACAGCAAGGCAGCTCGTGCCTCCACCCCCATTGGTGTGGAGAATCCAGTCCTTCGCACTGCCTAGCTACTCCACAGCAATGCAATGACTGCCTCTAGCCTTACATTGTGACAAAATAAGTCCCTCACACTGAAACTAGACCAACCATCCCTTCCCAGTAGAAAATACAACTCCTAGGGATGCTTTATAATCCACATCGAGGCAACAATTGATACCTCCGGCTTCCCACCGATATTCCAGAATGCCGCTTTAGCCTATACCAAAGTCTCAGTCAGCCAATCCGACAATATTACCAATAGCCTACCATCACGTAACAGCCATTCTTCCACAACCATGCACGAATATGTCCCTGATCCTTACGCTGGGCTATTTTTCTAGGACACCACCTTCAAAACCCTCTTTGTCTAAGCTTGCTGGCCGTTTTTATTTTATTCATCGAACCAATATCAGTATTACTATCCTTATTGCCTGTTGGAAAAAAAATATATCATCCTCTTAAAATAAGATGGGATTTGAGTAACAGAAATAAACAAACCCATGTAGCCCACAGGTTAAATTTTATAAATTTTGTCATTCCTTTAAATACAAAAGAAAAAAAGAAAGAAGATTCAATTTGTTTGTACTCGTTCTCTAGAAAGTTTTGAAAGTCATTTGAAATAATTTTTTTTATTTATATCTTGGAAAATGTGTTTATTTCAATTCCAATATTTTAAAGGTAATATCATATTTTAGTTTTTGTCAAAGAAATACAGATTATTGGGTGACAGTTTTTACGGAAAAAAGATATGTTAGGGCGACATGCCACATTAGGGCGACAAATTTGTGTGGTTTTTTTTTCTCAAAAACTAGAAAGAATTTGACTGACGGAAATGTGTGGTTTTTTTTGTGTTGGAATCATTGTAGTGCAAAACCTATGTCTATAAAGTTTGGTCCGACTGGGTTTCCTAAAAAGACGGAAAAAAGAAGGGTGTAATTTTTTTTTTTTTTTTTTTTTTTAGTCTATGAGGCTGTCACTCAAATTGCATAAATCAGAGGAATACTAATAATAATAATAGATATTTGTTATACTATTATTTGCTTGTTTTTCATTTGCAGTCAACTTGGGAGAAAAGGATCCTGAAGAGTTTGAACAGCATGTGCACAGAGCTATCAGTACCTCTGGCTCGAAAGGTAAAATCACATTTTTCCCTGTCTTGATGTTTTTTAATGGTATGGGGTCGAATCCCACATGAGACACACACGATAGAAAGCAGGATGTTTTGGGGTTCTAACACCACCAAGACCCCAATACTTGGAAGGATAAGGCTTGTGGTTCGAATCCCATCAAGACACCTGCACTAGAAAGTGGGAGGTTTTGGGGTTCGAACACCACCAAGGCCCCAGCATAGGGAGGATGAGTTTTGGGGTTCAAATCCCATTAAGACACCAGCACTTGAAAGCGGGGGGTTGGGGGTCCAAACATCACCAAGATCCCAGCTTAGGGAGGATGACTTTTGGGGTTCGAATCCCACTATGACACCTTTTTTGACAACAATTTTGTAGAGTGCATGCTTTATACATGTATGCCCAAAAGAGCAAATGAAAGGATTTTGTTTTAAACATCTCTTTGTTTTTTTGTTTGTTTGTTTATTATCTTTAGAGACCTCTGGCTGAACAGAAAGATCTGAGAGGAAGATGGAACGAGCTAGGGGCAGAGGAACCAGGTAAAATGTTTATCTTTGTTGATGATTTTGCTTTATATTGATCCAACATTGTCTTGCATCGGGGAAAATACCATGTACAGTCAGCATATAATGCCTCTATAACGAACATGATGGGATGCACAAAATGTGTTTGTTATAGTGGTCGTTTCGTTATAGTGAACAATGTTCAGCAGGACTATACATTCAACATAACAATTTGGGAGCCAAGGATGATGTTCGTTATCGCCAAAATGTTCGATATAATGTTCAGCCTGCGCTGTAATTGTGCATGCGCGTGCGCTGTTGACTTGAAGACCGGTTCTCAAAAGTCTCCCATTACTTGCGCATAATTATGCATAATTATGCATAATTATTTAACCTGTACCAGTATCTACAACAAATCACCACCATATGGTAATTATTTATGTATGTTCTTTTATTATCACACGTAATGGTCAATTAGCGCTCCGCACTAATGACGTCACAAAATCCCCGGATGTCAGACAAACATTGACTCACATACATGTACGTAGTGTCCATGCACGAGCAGACCCATAGACGTTTGCACAGTTGCAATGTTTGTCTGAGATCCGGTGCTATTTTTAGCACAAGTGCGGAGCACTATTGGGCAGTAGTATTAATAGTCATTCTGATTTATGAGGATGAGAACGGCGGACATTATTACGGCCGTCTGGTGGTGATTGCTCATAAAAACTTGCCATGGCTGAGCTTAATGGATGGTCGTTATTTAAAATACCGCCAAAAAAAACCCCAAACAGCTCTGGCACAGCAAATCTGCATCAGCTAACATGAATAATTTCACTGTGTTGAAGGGCATATGTGCATGTACAACATTGGTAACAAACCAAATCAGAAATGTTTACAGATTTACCTATAACTTACATGGTATAAAGACGGTAATGGTAGAAACATGCTGTGGAAATGTGTCCGCCTGAAATGCTGCATTTATCCAGAAAAGAGTAAAACCAAACACCAAAACATTTTTGATCTTGGCAAGATCAAAAATGAGACAGCTATTCCCACACAATTTGGTGTAACAATTGCAATGGGATTTTGTCATTTTGTACTGTTTCCAATGATCCGAATTGAGTTGAAAATTTCACAGGTTTTTTTTTTTTTTTCAATGACAAATCAAATTATGAGCAGCCTGCAGTTGCTCTGTCACCTTTACATGTACATGCCCTTTAAAGACACAGTACAGCGTATCTCAAATTTTGGGCAAGCCTTGTGACTGTAGGAGTACAGTGGACACACTCGGTACATAGAATCAATTGTTCATATTTGCAGTGCCCACCCCTATCCTTAGCTCTTTGGGTTTCCCGGCCTTATTGCATGATTTCTCTGTTTCCCAGGGCCAAATTTTATGGAATTCGTTACCGTAAGCAAAGAAATATCTTCGTTTATGATAGCAGACCTTTTTTGCTTACAGTTAGCATATTTCACAGCAGACTTTTCTTTCTCGCTGCGCTAAGCAAGGACTTTCTGCAGAATGCAGCAGTGCGTTACCAGAAAAAAAATCAAGGTTAGCCTAGAAATTCTTTGCTAACTGAATTGCTTAATACAGATTCCATGAAATAGATTTTTTTATGTTTTCATACTGTAAATCATGTAGCAATTCAGCACTAGCTGCGATTCATGATCTTTTTAATAAACCATTTTGAATTGAATTTAATTGAATTGATTTCACGCGTAGTAGTGCCCTTCAGCACAAGAGCACTTTAAAATACAATTCAACGGAAAAACAAGAAATAAATAAATAAGAAGTTGTAATTCCAATATAATCGTTTAGAAGTAGCAGTGCATAACTTACTTCCTTGATTTGTGCGAATACGATGAGTTTAACTCGGGGGCCAATTTCACGGCGCTGCTTAGCACAACAATTTGCTGAGCACAAAAATGTCTTGCCCAATAAAACAAACCACAGTTAAAAATTTCATTTGATGTTCATGGTCATTCAAAAACAGCCAAAGAACAATCACAAGCGATACACAACACATGGATATTTGGTTGTTAACCCTGTTTTTATTAAGACTGAAATTTTCATGCTTAGCAAATTTTTGTGCTAAGCAGCACCGTGAAATTGGCCCCGGGTCATACGATGCCACATGGTTCGCGGGTGGGGAAATAGTTGACATTGCTGTCAGGAAAAGCAGCTGGAATTCCATGAGGTCGAGATTTGCAGAACCCCTCGCTTCTTCTTTAAAGTCAATTTCAAGGTCGATAGACCATAAACCACCCCCACCCCCCACCCCCCACACACATCACACACCAAGTGAATGATTTCATCTGTAATCATGTTATACATGGCGGAGATTACGAGGTCGTTATGTGCAGTCGATTGATGCTTCGCGGCAATTTAACGCGGAAGCTTTAAGCCACATGATTAATGTGAACAAATGTTCCGGTAAACGTGAACGCCACGTGTTTGTGGGTGAGCAAGGAATGTATTTCCAATTCTCAATCATTAGGACTGCTGCCATTTTCCCCTTGCAGTGCCGTCTTATTTTCCTTAGCATTTACGTTGATTGCACTCTTTCTACAAAATTACCTTCGCCGCTAGCACAAATTACACCAGAATGTAGCTGATGATGTTTCCTATCCATTCATACCAGTTAACAAAAATAATTTAATAATTTAGGCATTTATATCTAGCGTTCTTTATATGGAGTGGTATCACAACGCTTTACACTATTATTATTATGATCCTGGTTATCGGACCCATTTACATTCCTGAAACAATCTCAGCTCCCTGGGGAGTATACAGCCCGCAGCTGCTTGCAAAAAAGCGTGCAGGGCTTTTCAAGCACATGTCCGAGCCATCTCTATCCTCACAGGTACCCATGTACTCCTGGGTGAAGAGGAGCAATGTGATAAAGCGTCTTGCCCAAGGACGCAAGCACCACTAACCCATGGCTGGATTAGAACCCACAATCTGTAGATTGACCACAAGATCTTGAGTACGACACGCCAGACCACTAGGCCACGGCACCCCACTCGAGTTGCGGTGAATTTTACAGAATTGTGAAATATTATTGAAACTTGTCAAAAAGTTCTCATGTCATGCAGTGTATTCCGATTTCACAAGGAAATTGGAATACAAACTAAGATGTACATGTTTGCTATGCAACCTCATGAAGCGTAATTAATGAGTTTGCCGTGTAATCATTCCAAAGAAGTCTTGAAAACAAATTTCTTTTTCTAATAATCAATCACACTTTCAAAATTAAAAAAGAACATCCCTCGTTCGACCTTGAACCGAATGCACACATGTGAAGTACGTTGCTCAAGTTGATCTGCCGCTTGAACTATAAAACCACATCAGACATGGTTGAGTTATGTCTTTCATACGGTTTTTGCTATCACTGCATGCACTAACACGGCCGAATGGGTTTCAGGGCGTGCACTTTGGACACGAGCACATGGTAAAAAGTTTGCGGGAGTGTACATGTACTATACTGTGAATTAAAAAAAATTGACATTTCGGTCAGGGTTCGTTGGCCATCTTCAGAAGAATTCTGGTAATCCGAGTCTCCATCATAATCTTTAATACTGGGTGATATCTGCCTAGTCAGGCCAATCCCTAGGGTGGGGCAGCAGTAGAAATGGTAGAAAACAGCGAAAAACCGTTGCAATTGTTACGCGAAATTATAAGGTAATTGTAATTGTGAGGTTTTGATCTCGGAGATCAAAACTGTTTTTTGATCTTTTGTTTTACTCATTTCTGGATTCAGAATTTCAGCCGGAAATATTTTAACGGTATGTTTCTACCAGCACCATCTTCATATCCTGAAAGTTATACGTAATTTCTGTTTTGGTTTCCTACCAAAGTATGATAGCACCTTTAAACAACTCAGTGCCGCAACTATAAGAGGCGTGAAATGCTATCATATGCAAGGAAACTGCACCAGCTGATTTTGATAGCAGGAATTTAAATTAATTAGATACAACTGGAATGGGCACAAAATTGTATACAGAAAACTCAAACAATTTATCTCTTGATAACATGAACACCGAACACTGAGAACAGGGGGGGGGTTTCTAACATTGTTTTTAGTCGAGGAAACATTGTATCATGATTCGCGGGGGAAGAGATGCCTAGAACATTTTTAGATAGAGCAAAAAAGGTTAACGCCCACAGGGAAATATTCTCCAGTTTCACACTTGAGATTTCACGCCCCGGGGCGAGTGCCTGTGATTAATCTGCCCCGGGGCTTGTAGTTTTCAACAAGCCCAAGATTAAGAAAGAAAGACAGAAAAGGGGGCTAACAACACCGGCTTAAGGACAGCAGGGAGGAATGAAATTTACAAAAATGAGACAGTTTAGTCTCGCCCAAGGGACGGAAGATTTGGGACTGGTTAACTCTACCAGCACACTGGCAGGAACATTTGGATTTGGCAATAACATTTGCGGGGGAAACTGGGCGGGATTTAACAAGGTAGCTCTTTTTCTCTCTAATGCAAGATCTTTACCCAGAGAATGGCTAGTGTAGCACCAAATGGAAGATTACTGAGCAGATTAAAAGCTTTTTGCTCCACCTTCTCGTTAAAGTTTTGCTGCCGAAAAGAAAAAAAGTGCAATTTCCAAAAAAAACCTAGTCAGTTTTCTGTATCTCGTCATGAAAGTTCGACTAAAAATAGGTCACATTTTATTTTTGGCATGTTGTTAATAAGTAATATCCTATTTTTTTCTTGTCAAAGAAATGCTGATTCATGGGCAAAAATGCAGTAACAGTCATCTGTGAAATTTCCACCAGTCCCACACGGTACCCAGTTTTTGAGAAAACAGTGAAAAACCACCATGGTATCTTAAAACTCTTTTCACAACTTATTTTTATCTTTTGAAGATCAAAACATTTTTTTGGTCATTGGTTTGACTCTTTTATGGATAAATACAGCATTTCAGGCAGAGGCACTTGAGCAGTATGTTTCTACCATCACCATATTTATACCCTGTACATGTAGGTTATAGGTAAATCTGTGAAGATTTCTGTTTCGGTATGCTACCAAAGTATGATAGTACCTTTAAGGTTACCTCAGTTCTGCCTCTTAGGTTGTATATGATCTTTTTCACATTTTCGTGTCATTTTTCTTGCACTGGGAGGGTAAATGTATAGCAAAGTATGCTGTAGGACAGAACTTTGGTTCGAATAACCTGTCAACACCTTGCAATTCATTGAAACTGCCTTACCTCTAGTCAAAATTGGTTTAGAACTTCATTCCACTTCTAGGAGATAATAGAGCTTGAAATTTTGATCCGAGAAGGTTCTTTCTCAAAGCCCTTGGGATCCTAGCAGGATCATTCTCAAATCCTAAGAGAAAGATCCTGCCAGGATCAAAATGTCAGGCCCTCATATTAAAGGTAATATCATACTTTGGTTTTTGTAAAAGAAATACAGATTCATGGGCAAAAATATCAAGGAAGATACAGTAACACTCATCTGCTATAATTTCAGTCCCATACGGTGCCCACTTTTTGAGAAAACAATGAAAAACAGCCACAGTATTTAAGTCTTTTCTCTTTTATTTTTGATCTTTAAAAGATCAAAAAATATTTTGGTAACTGGTTTTACTCTTTCCTGGATAAATACAGCATTTTCGGCAGAACAATTTTAACAGTATGTTTTTTTCCATCACCATCTTTATACCCTGTAAGTTATAGGTAAATCTGTGAAGATTCCGGTATGCTACAAAAGTATGATACTACCTTTAACTTGGAGCATTTCATATAATTATCTTCAGGTCAATATCTTGGCCGATTGAGAGCAGATTGCAGCAGTATCTTAATTATATTAAATTTTGACGGAGATGAAGTTTGAATTCGGAAATTTCAGAGCAAGTCACTTGACGGATCTGATGTTTATCCCCTTCTTATTTGGAATCAGACTTTAATGAAAAAAAATTGTCGAAGATGATTTACATCGTGTGCAACAGTCCACTAGATGCGGGCAGGGCCATGAATCGATGCACCATGACCATTATTTATGGCAGCTAAGATGTAGCAGTAATGGAAATTTTGGCCAGAATTCTTGCTAGACTCAAATTTCAGACAGATTTGGAAAAAAAATGGGCCCATCAATCTATAATCAAATGCACAGCTTCACCCCAAATAAGATGAACGGCTCAATCTAAAAAAAATTGTTTAGTTAAAAAAGGAGAAGTTATCATCAACACAATATTTCATATTTAAAGGTGACACTTTTGAACAGTATGTACAACAGTGCCATTCCCATTGCACAAATTACATTACATCTATTCTACACTATCAGTCAGTGCACAAATACAGCAATCATTATGGTCTGTATTTGATCAGTCAAACAATTTAGTGTATTTGAATAATTATTCCATTGTATGAGGGACGATTGATCACATGCATAACATTTGCACTTTGTCTTCTTGTCTTCAATTTGTCCATTTGGTGGTAATATAGGGATCAGGTTGGCGTAGCGGTTCTTTCCTCGCCTTTCACCTCTGTGGACCGGGTTCAAGTCCGGCTCGGTTCACAAGTGGATTGGGTTTTCAGTCTCTACCTGATTCCGTGGGTTTTACCCAGAATATTACTCTGGGGTTTTCATCCCACCACTAAAACTGTATCTTCTTCTCATCATCTTTCCATAACAGGTTTCATCAGGCTTGCGAGGTACAGTGCACTTTTGAGGAATCCTTGGGGTCATTACCAGAAATAAATAATAATAATAATAATAATTAGTGACAGTTCTATACTTCTATACATGTACAAATTAAGCACACTGTTTACTACACCTCGGGTCGACTCTTTATAACTTACTATCAATCATAGGACTTACATGTATGAAGCATTAGAGGCCAACAAAGGATATGATGGGTTATCCTTCATAACTCGAGTTACGATCGATCATAGGGCTTTGTGAAATCGAACCCTCTTCCTTGTACATGTAGAGCACTGCAATTCAAGAGATGTATTACCGCTAGGGCCAACATCATCTCTGACAAGATTCTAATGTCAGTTTGCATTGGTGGAAATTGTAGAGAAGAGGACTCTTGCAAGGAAAATTTCAAACTTGGCAATCTCCGCCTTTAAGCTTGCATCTTGCTGAAAAGGGGGGGAGGAGGGTGGCGCGACAGTCCACTTTATTTGAACAGAAACCTGATTTGTGTGCACTCAGTGCCTCAAAAACATTATTAACAGTGCCTAGGTTTCCGAACGTGAGTGGTTGGTTTGAGTTTTTTTCGTACGAGTAAGAGGAAGTGCAATCGCTGGAGTGTTCCGGGCTCCTCGTATGGATCTGCCTGCCACCGAGGGAGTGACTGACAGCCCCGATAGAGTTTGACGTGCAACTAGGGGATATCTTAACACATGAGACTGGTCAGCCGTGATGATGGTTCACAGTATGTCTTCCCGCCTTTCTTTCCCGCCTCCCTCCCACCGCCCTCTTCACATGTACGCATGCTGGAAATGTCACCGCGTATTTGCACAGCTTCGAGTACTGTAAGGAAGAAACAACAGCTCCCTCAAGCCCAGGGGTAATATATTGAATTGTAGCCAGCGTTGAAAACCGTCTAGCTTTGCCACGGAAGCCGTCTGGTCGTTGGGAAAAAATGGTTAGAATCTTTCCCTGTCCCTGATGGCACATGTCCATCAAATTGAACCATATAGCTACCTCGGGCTCTGGATATTTCTGCTCAGCAGCAAATATTTGCTTAGCAAATTTTGATGTCAACAGCATATAATTACCAATCAAGGAATGAACTGGAACGAACTTCTCGGAGCTAGCTGCTTAGCAGAAAACAATTTCACTTAGCATGAAAATCTCTCACTTCACAAACAAACTTCACCGAGCTGTAGCTGCTTAGCACAAAAAATTTCACAGGCATGAAAATCTCTCACTTCGCAAACAAACTTCACCGAGCTACAGCTGCTTAGCGCAAACAAATTCAAATAGCATGAAAATCTCTAACTTCAGAAACAAAATCCTTACCAGACAAACTCAATGTGATTTTCATGCTGACATTTCAGTTTTTGTGTTCTATTTCATAGAATTGGCCCCATATTGTCGCAATCAATATACAAACAGTAGAATTATTCTGTATTAGCTGGTATATCTGCTATAAGCACACTTTGTATGGCAAATAAAAGAAAATACGGGGTACCAGTCACTGGCAGCAATCAGACCGAAAAAGGTAGACCTTTTTCGGTCTCCAGAGTACTGTGTCCGAACATAGCCATTGTTTGCTTGACTAATAATCCGTATAATCTTCACATTATGTCGTTGCTATTGTAAGATCCCACAAACGCACAATGGAAGGCTACAGACGAATGTACTCTTAACCTAGTTAGTTTGTCGTGTCTTTCCAGTTTTCATTCTATTGCCTTGGTATGAATGTCTTCCCAACAGTGCATTTTCTTTTCATAAATCTTGATTCCAATGCTGTGCAACATGACATACTTGAAAAAATGTCTTTTGAAGTTTATTGAAAAACATCTCTGAGATATACAATCATGTGCATAATCAAATTTGGTTTGTTTCGTGGGAGTAGCGGATTGTACTTTGAGAAAAGTACAGTTTGGGCCCGTTTGTTTCGCCGCAGATTTTGGTCGGCATATTTGATCCACCTCATAGGCAGGATACGCTAAGCAGCTTTTGCGCGCTGGATCTTTGATCGCCTGCCTGAAACAAATGGGTCAATAGCGTTCCGCACTAATGACGTCACACCATGCATACACGCGCACACATACCTTCACTCACCACAGGTTTGCATGGCCACGCTGCAATGTTTGTCTGAGGTTCGGTGCTATTTCATAGAGCTGTTTAAGCACAAAATTTTCTTAAGCATGAAAAGTCTTCTTTGATCAAACAGGATTACCATTCAATTTTGTGTGTGATGTTTGCTGCTTTTGACTTGTATATATTCGGCCATTGTTTGCTGAGCATAACATTCACAAGTAAATTTGGCTGGCATACTGATTTTATTCAACAAGGTTTTTGGTGCTTAAGCAAATTTTTATGCTTAAGCAGCTCTATGAGATTGGCCCCTGGCCCTTAGAGTAGACAACTGGCACTTGAATGTTATCTACCCCACTGCAGTGTTTTGGCTGCACAAGTACCTATGGTTGACTACTGTTTAGAGGGTACCTTAAAATCTGTTTTGAACCATACAAATGTATAGGTTCATCTTCAGATGAAAAAAACAAAAAACAAATCCAATGCCTTTATTTTCAGCCTCGGGCTGACAGAGACAGAGTCAGAACCGAAGCCTGAGCTAAGCTTTGAAGAAAAAAGAAGGACCCGGTCTTTAGTTTGATGGAGCGCATTACATTACGTTTTGGACAAGTTAATCGCAGCTTTCAGCATCGGATGAGAGCCGTTTGTTTTATAAAAACAATTTTGTTATTCTGCCCGAGGGTATTTCTCCGCTTAATTTTAATTTTAATTTTAAGTTCTATTACAGAGTCATAAATGCAGACTTTTTGATTAAAATCGTTAACCCTTCCTCCTTCCCGATGTTTTCTTATCGTTTTCTCTCTTTTTTTGTTTGTCTCGTCTGTCAGATCTGAGTGCCTTCAGGCCGGTCTATGCCCCGAAAGACTTCTTGGACATGCTGATTACCCTGAAAAATCCTAACTGTTCCCCCGGGCAGCCGTCAGCAAGCCTCCACAGCTGGGGACTGATCCAGCTCCCATTCCCCGTCACCACGCTGGAAGACCTGGTATGTACAGTACATCTTCAAAAGAATCTAGGAGAAACTCTTAACTGAGTGTTGGCCCGTGCAGTCGATACTCGATCGATATTTTTGTCTACTTGATATCGGCGAGAAAATATCATAGGATATTCTTGTCTATATACCTTTCACTTTCATCCATCCTAATTCTTACTCTTCTTTTTCTTTTTTCTTTTGGTGAAAACAATAAATGGATACGCATAAAATTGCGAAAACAGTTCCTATATGCGCCAGGCAACAGCGCAAGTAATCCGATAAACGTACAATTGATTTGATTCATACATCTGCTTAAAAGCAGCGTCTTTGTGATATAGTAGTGCCTTGTGGGCGGGTTTGGTTTGAATGTGACTGTGTAAAACTCTAGTTTTTTGTTAAAGGTAATATCATACTTTGGTTTTTATCAAAGAAATGCAGATCCATGGGCAAAAATACCAAGAAAGAAACAGTAACAATCATCTGTGAAAATGTCAGTCCCATACGGTAAAAAAAAAACCGGCACAGTGTTTCTTAAGTCTTTTCTCTTTTATTTGTGATCTTTTAAAAGATCAAAAAGATTTTCGGTCGTTGTTTTACTAATTTCTGGATAAAATACACCATTTCAGGCGAAAACATTTTAACGGTATGTTTCTACCCCCCCATCTTCATCCCCTGTATAAATAGTTATATGTAAATCTGTGAACATTTCTGTTTTGGTTTCTTACCAAAGTATGATACTACCTTTAATCACTCGGTGGCAACAAAGCAACGTCTCACCTCAGTCATTCCCTGAACCTCATATTTTGACAAATAATGGTCACATTTCTGAGTCATCTTGTTTTTCTGTAATGCCTTCTCTCTTTCAAACTGAGAGCAGGGTCACTAGAAAGCTCTCGCACTTGAAAAGGAAGTATTTCAAATTTGAGCCACAATAGAGCGGGAATCGTGAAGAAAGGGAAAGGGAAGGGGGGAAAATGAGATGGAATGGATATTTAGAGAAGCTGGAGGGCAGAAAGTGAGATTCGTTTTGATGCACCGTTAAAGGTAGTATCATACTTTGGTAGCATACCGAAACAGAAATCTTCACAGATTTACTTATAACTTACAGGGTATAAAGATGGTGATAGTAGAAACATACCTGTGTTTCTGCTTGAAATGTTGTATTTATCCAGAACAGAGTCAAACCAATGACCAAAAACAATTTTGATCTTTAAAGATAAAAACTGTGGGCGTTTTTCACTGTTTTCTCAAAAAGTGGGGACCATATGGGACTGAAAATTTCCACAGATGACTGTAAATGGCTTTGTTCTCGAATGAACACTCTCCAAAGAGCAGAATTAAAATCGCTCCCATTTGAACCTGAATCACTTTTCTGAGTTGAAATTTCTAGCCGACATCCCTTAGGCTTATATAAAATACTTCTCTTTGCCACTGATAAGTATACATTTGAAAGTATAATTCCAAATATCAGTTTGGTGAAAAACCTTGTAGAGGCCTTTTCACCGTTAGAATTTCCCCGCGGAGTCATTATCCAACCTAGGCCCAATTTCATGGAATCCATTACCGCTAGCAAAAATTCTTCGCTTACGGTTACCCTAAAATTTTTCGCTAAACTGAAAGTCTTGCTTACGGATTCTATGAAATAGATTTGATGCCTAGCATAATCCGTTAGCACAAAAATAGGCCGTAACGGATTCCATGAAATTGGGCCTTATTGTGCTCAGTCTCCACAAGGCACCAGATATTCATTCTGTACAGCAGAAGTTATTCATGAGTTATGCATGAGTTATTATGTGAATAACTCATCTAAGATGAAAAATGTTTCAGCTAGGGTGAACCAGGGATAGGAACTCCAAACTTGTCTTACTTCATGTTCCTCCTCATGAACTAGAACAACATCACTGCGTAATTCGGTCAATGTTAACAAAATATCATCTTGAAGGGGACTTCAGAGATTATTTTCATAAACTGACGACTCCGACAACAAACCATAAAACTGAATTGAATTACTCGGCGTAGGAAACACTTGAAAAGTGAAACCTTTTAGGGCTCGTTACTCGTCCAAGGACCGGGTAACTTACAAAATCTAGTTGATTATTTTCAGTCGAGTCCATCGCGTTAACATCGGAAGCTCCGGACAGTGGCACCTTTAAGTGCAGGATGTAATGTGCCAACCGTATCAAGCAAGATGCGCTGAAACGGGGCCAGGAGTTACGACCAATCTTTGAATTGCCGACAACGCACTTGGCGCATTAGAAAATGTTTACGGTTGGAATAAACACTGACTACCGCAGCGCGAATACGGGTTAAGTTGACGATCCAACAGAGGACATAGTACTTTTCATCATCGCTAAAAGGGAGCTTGCAACATTATAAATAAATATAACCCAATTGCTAAATTTGTATCTATTCTGGGATGGAACAACAAATAATTTAAAGAAAATTTGCAAAATTAATTTGTTTATTTAAGATCTATTGAACATAAAAAAAAAAAATTTTGAAATGGATTGAAAATGTTCAGAAGAATTAATTGCAGAAAGAAATATATATATGCATATATATAAATCTTGATACTAAATTATAAGCCAGTTAATCAATCACTACACAAATAAGAAAGAAAGAAGTGAAAAATAATAACAAATTAAGAAATAAAATGAAAATTGGAGAGAAAAAAAGGAAAGAAATTAACTCTACAATTCAGAGCTTGGAATATCCTTGCAAAAGATAGATTTATCATTTTAATCTACTTTACCCAAAAAATTAAATTCAGAAAAAAACATGTAAAGGAAGAATTAGAAAAAGAAGTAAAAAGTAATAACAAATAAAGAAATAAAATGAAAATTGAAAAACAAAGAACAGATATTGCTTCTACCATTTAGAACTTGGAATATCCTTGCAAAAGAGAGATTTGTCATTTTGATCTCTACCCAACAAATTTGATGGGGATATGATACAAAAAATAAAGAAAAATGCTGCTTCTTTCACGTAGCACACAAACTAAAAACAAAATTCGACTTATCAAACTGCCTTATTATTGGTAAAGATTTCCTTTTTTTAATACATTTCACATCTCAAAAGAAGATGATAAATTGAATTCCGGGTCATACCACTATTTTGGAAAACGAAAAAAGAAGTTCCTACTCACCAATCAGCAGCTGTCCGTCTCGTCAGGAAGACGTGCGTCCCGGTTAACGAAACAAAACCGTCTGCGTTAAACAGAGAGAGAGAGAGATGGAGAAAAAAATTTACAGTCCAGTTTGTATCCGCAGGCAATGACTGGTAAACACAAACACAGCCCCCCTCCCCCCATCATACATGCACTCATAATGATTGAAGCTTCTGTATGGTGTGTGTGTGTGTGTACATAGGTAACCACTGTGTGTGGAAGTAAAGTACAGTGCGCTGTATGTACATTCATTAAAGGATGATTAATATCACGTGTGTTGGAAAGCCACGCTGTAATGTGACTGGTAGATCATGGTTTTAAGTCACTGGTATAGTGCTGTTCATTTTGCGGGGAGGATTTTTGAAGATTTCTTTGCTCTTTTCAGAAATTAATTTAAATGATAAAAATAAACCATTTTTATATACCGCATATCACAATCAACGTATGACGTCTCTATGCGCGTATTACTATTATCCCTGGTCATTGGGCTACAATTGGTATTACATTCCTGAAACAATCTCAACTCCCTGGGGAGTATACAGCCCTGGCTGCCGTATTCAGTGCACAGAGGCTAATCAAACCACAAAGCCATTTCTACCCTCGCAAGTACCCATTTACACCTGGGTGAAGAGGAGCAATATGTGACAAAGCGTCACGCAAGTACCATAAACCCATGGCTGGATTCGAACCCACAATCTGTAGATTGACCACAAGACTTTGAGTTCAACACGCCAGACCACTAGGCCACAGCACCGCACAATTAAATAAAAAGTAATACATGTCAACTGCTGCAAACTACTCATCAGCTGAAATAATGACCCGAAATCTATAAAATGCTTGGAGTAAGGAGGGCCTGACGTGTTTCAATCCTAGCAGGATCTTTATCGAACGCTAAATCTTTTCAGAAACACGTTTCTCAAGAGACAAAGTGTTCTGATTGGGGACGTGAGGAGTTTGCGCGCCCGCCGCATTCAATTTTTTGTACTGGTATCTCTAGGCAGGATGCTTCGTTTAAACAGCTCTTCAAGTCGTGTTTAAACAGCTCTCATGGTATTTAAACAACAATTTAATGACACTTTAACAACTTCCAACCAGTAGGAATATAGGAATAACATTAGGAATAGTCTAAATGTTATCCTCTCATATATATGTTGCAGATACGTGATGTCACCTGCAAGGGCAGAATTTAGACCGCACAATTTCTGGAAGTGCTAAAATTGCATGAAACTGCTCGCCAGACAAAAATGTCACGCGTCGCGCAGCAGATTTTCACACTTGTCGGAAAACCGAGCGGAGAACCGGAGCGGAAGAGAAATGCACGATTTTAATTTCAGAAAGCAACGGTGTCGGCAGCACGGATCCGTAACTCTAACAGCATTTTAAAGGGTCGTTCTGAAAACATCATTCTCGTGTTTCGCGCCGGTGTGCTTTTGCAACCAAATTACATTAGAAACAGGATTCTTGGGTTGCAAATCCCATTTGAATGTAATCATAACAGGAACTGGGAGGTTGCCGAGTACTATTGAAGTCATCGAGACGGTCAACTCTTATTTACATATCGGTGACTATTGGACACAATTGATAGTAATAGAAATAAAATAACTAACCATAACAAATGGTAACTTTGGGAGGTATATATAGGCCTATACCATAAGGTTGTACACAACTTGATTACTTGATACATGTCCTCCAAAACAACTTGAAATTAAACTTTGGTTTTTATTAAAGAATTACAGATTCATTGGCAAAAATGTCAAGACAGATACAATAATAGTCATCTGTGAAATTTCATTTTAACAGTATGTTTCTACCACCACCATCTTCATACCCTGTTAGTTATATGTAAATCTGTGAACATTTCTGTTTTGGTTTCTTCCCAAAGTATGATACTACCTTTAATGCTAGTATTATGGACTTTGAGGGAATGTGTCTTTTAAGGTAGTATCATACTTTGGTAGCATACCGAAACAGAAATCTTCACAGATCTACCTATAACTTACAGGGTATCATGGTGATGGTAGAAACATTTTCGTTCAGGTTTTTCTGCCTGAAATGCTGTATTTATCAAGAAAAGAGTAGAACCATGACCAAAAACAATTATTATCTTTAAAAGATCAAAAATAATGGTGAAAAGATTTTAAGAAATACTGTGCCCGTTTTTCACTGTTTTCTCAAAAAGTGGCCACTGTATGGGACTTGGAATTTCACAGGTGACTGTTACCCTATCTTCCTTGATATTTTTGCTCATGAATCTGCATTTCCTTCACAAAAACCAAAGTATGATATTACCTTTAACCATAAACACCATCAAGAAGACATCCAATTGTCACATTAATGTGTGAATATCCCCATTAAACGCAATTTCACACTCCATTTGCGTTCTGTTTCTCAAAAGCTGAAAAAGTGTAGTCATTATGAAGCATCATGTGAATGTATGTACTTTCCTAATGGTTGCAATGAACTTCATTGGACAGAGTCTGGAAGGACTATTTATACTGAGAAGAATGAAAGATGCATTCTATGATCACATTTTAAGTGTACAATTTTGTACATATGCACTTTTGCCTACTCTGGTCCTTGTATTGTTTTCTTCCTTCCCTTCACTACCACCTCCCCCTTCTTCCTGCCCCAAGTTACCCCCACTCTAGAAAAACCTCCACTAACCCCCCCCCCCCCCCCACCCTCCACTCCCCTGGCCCCACCTTCCTTCACAACCCCCTCTTCCTCCTCCCCACCCTCCACCTCTTTCCCCCACCTTCCACCCTCCTCCGCCATTTTTAAGCACAAAAGTTGCTTTAAAGCCTGAAAGTCTTCCTTGATCAAACAGGATTACCAACCAATTTTTCATATGAAGTATACTGCTTTTGACTTGTGTTCGGCCATTGTTTGCTGAGCTTTGGCTGGCATACTGATTTTATTCACCATAGTTTTTGGTGCTTAAGCACATTTTGGTGCTTAGGCAGCTCTATAGAATTGGCTCCAGGTCTAGGGTTCAAATCCCCCCCCCCCTCCTTAGCAAGCCAGTGAACTCTGGAATGCAATTTGATACACCATTTGCTGTATGAATCACACTAGGTAATGGGGAATGCTACATACTTGAAGGACTAATAATTACCTACAATGTTTGAAAAATTTTATGAAAGAACTTCAGAGTTGATAAGCACAAGTTTACATGTTTATTTGTCAATATTTACATGCATTAATGTCACCAGACACGATGTAAAATTAATTACACAGCGCTAATTGAATTCAAGAGAGACATGTCTCTCTTAATTCTCCCAATATTGGAATGTTAATGAAATTTCCAAGTACTTTAAGGCAAACAAAATTCCATACATCCTCGGATGACTGCTGAAATTGCATAATTATTGCCAGGAGAATCTGATTTTATTTCATGGCTTTCTTTCTTTTGGAATCTATCGGAAACGGAGGACTTATTAGCAGGCCTTGAAGTTGGTTCTGAAAGGGGCAAGGCCACTTTTCCATTGCAAGGGGCACTTCCATTGGAAAATCATAATGTCTATGGAAACATTTGAAGGGGGCACGAAGGCCATGGCCTCCGTGGCCTCTGTTTAATTCAAGCATTGGACTTAAGATCTAATATGACTGAGTTGAAACACAGACTGACAATTAATTAAGATTTCTCTAGACTTTGCCTTTAATATATTACTCATTTCAGTTTGAGTGTGTGAGGTGCTGTGGCCTAGTGGTCTGGCGTGTTGAACTCAAAGTCTTGTGGTCAATCTACAGATTGTTGGTTCGAATCCAGTCATTGGCTAGTGGTGCTTGCATCTTTGGGCAAGACGCTTTGACACATATTGCTCACATATTGCTCCTTTTCACCCAAGGGAGCCGAGAATGGGAAATCAAAATTGTTTTTGGTCAATTGGTTTGACCCTTTTCTGGATAAATGCAGCATTTCAAGCAGAAAAACTTTAACGGTATGTTTCTACCATCACCATCTTCATACCCTGCAAGTACGTGTAAATCTGTGGAGATTTCTGCTTTGGTATGCTGCCAAAGTATGATACTACCTTTATGAAGAGAAAACACAACACAATTGAAAAAAAAAACATGTTCAATACAAATTTGTTCAAAATGTTTCTTAATTTGGATGGTAAAGTACAACCACCTGTAACACATGCTTTTATTACAGCAAGTATCATTGATGGAATTAAATTCATACCCGATGAGCCTATGCAGAAATTCATTTCTTTTTTTATTGATTTAACGAGCACCTGCAGATGTGCACGCGCAGTAACCGCTTGGTCTTCCATAAATCATGTGCTTTATAATTTGATGGGAATCCTTTTGAAATTTTCATTGTGTTTTTATTTTTTTTTTGCAATTGTTCGCAGAGAGACCAGTATGGAGAATTTGCAGCTGGTACCCAGCAGACGGGCGTGGACGACCAGGTGGATGCATCAGCAGGTGGGTGTGACCGCAACCCCCTCCCTCCCCCCCCCATGGCTCCCCATTTGTGTGTACAGTGTATACATGTAGGCCTGGTGAAAAGTGTTCACTATAACGAATTACCTCTATAACAAACAATCTCTGTGCATCCCAGAGTGTTTGTTATAGTGCCGTTCCACTTCTGTGTTTTGGACAGAAGCCAGTCTAGTGAGTCTACCTACCAGCACAGAACACAACATACAATAATCAGCCGCACATCAATTGAAACACGGTAATATTTGTCCGTCAGCGCAAATATTGCTTGAAAACCCTCCAAGCATTTACTTTATTCTCCCCCTCGGAATCGAGGCCAGGTTATGTAGAATGGGAGTCGGGATATTGTTCCCGAACGCACTTTTAGCGACGCTACAAGGCGATTACCCCAGTCCCACAAAAAAATGCCACTGCAAACTGGACAAATTAATCGAATTAACAGCCCCACACGCATACGCATACAAACTTCCTTGCGCCTAAACTTTAATCCCCTAATGCTTAGTCCGCAATCGTTTATACTCGACCCAATTGCGCATGAATCGGAAGCAACGCCATAAAAAAAGCAATCATTTTTATAGCCAAGGGACAAAAAACCAACCAAACAGTCCACGTATAAAGCGACCGTTCCCCTTTGCAATAATTTAAATTTGAACCCTGAAATTGAACGCCATCAATCTTTTTTTTTTTAAATAAAGCTATAAATTCAGATGTGGAACCTTTTCTTTTTTTTTGTAACAGAACTGCAGAAAAGAAATATTTTTTCCTGCCCGGTATCGAGCTCATTCACCCCCTTCCATAAAATGGCAAAAAAAAAACGCTACCTGTCCCAAAAGCCAGCCTTTTCTGTTTCCTGAGGGTGATAGTCGGATCGTCCACGATCTATGAATTCTCTCGAGACAGAACAGGCGGAAAGAAGTCTAGGACGTTAAACCCCGATATGAAATCCCCTGTGAAACATCCCAAGAAAACGACATTCTAAGCACGGCCACACGCTTTTAATGTCAACGTGCCACAAGGTTTCCCGTCTTATGGGGCAATTTTGAATAAGAAGGATATAGCAAAACTGCCTGGAAACTTGTTGAAGATAGATCAGCCCAAACAAATAGGACAGTTGCCCTGAAACTTCACCGGGATTAGAGTTGTGTCTGTGTAATTCTTGTCTAGAGGGTGCTTCAATTGGTGTTACTTTTAATAGTCTGCCAAGTGGATCAGGGCACCAAAGTTGTCATTGGTTTGAACTTGAAGCTAGTTACCTTTATGGTTTGATTATTTTGCCTTTAACACTTTTTTGCCAAAAGAATAAGAAGAAATTATCCTCTTTTTTTTTTCTTTTTTTTGGTTTTATTTCTATACAGTAATCCGAACACAAGTTTTTGAAGGGCGCCCTCTTTTGATTAAAAAGAAAAACTGTGGTGGTGTCAGTATATTATTTTGCACACCGCCAATCATCTTTTATTGAAATCTGGGAAGCCGGAAAGCTAATCATGAGCAAAAGACCGGTGGGGAAACCGCGACATGTCAAATATTCTTCCAACTCCGGGTTCCTTTCAGGAATAAATCGTCCGCCACGTACCGAGATGGAGTTGTATTGCATTTGATAAACACCACTGCAGTTGCTTGTTCTAATCAAACGAGGGCGCCATTCAAAACCATGGGCTTACTGTATATTTTAAATCTGTTTTAATTCTAAATCTGAAGAAAGTAATGAAAGTATTTAATTTAATGTGGAAGTCAGCATCAGCACACCGACCTGGATTCTGTAAAATTCAGAGTTGTTTTCAGATTTTGTTGGCCGAGTGTTCATGTCACATTGCAATTTAATAGCCTGCAAGTGTCAATTAAACACACAATGATTGCTTGTTTTGGCCATATTGACACAACACTGACATTCTTCCCAACTCTCCACGCTTGCCTGCAATACAACCAATCAAGCCCTAGCTGTTGCGCTGCGGCCTAATTTGTCGGTCGTACTCGACGGGCACCAATTGCACAATCCGTGACGACTTTTCCAAAGAGCCTGTCATTTTGTGTCCCTCTGTCACATTGTCCGTTTGATTAAACCGAAGACCCACAATCGTGAGAGCTTGTGTGGTCTTCTTTTGCTTCTTTGGACTTCCGGACATGAATGTGTGACATGTCTGTGAAGTTGACCAGAAAGCTGGCTTTATTAGAAACTGTGAGTGCACAGTTAACATCAGGTTAATCAATCTGGGACCACGATTGGACAAAATGGGCAGAAGAATCTTAGGTAGCGCTTCTATCCTGCTCTGTTTGTGTTCAGGAAAGAAATTTAGTGTTGCCCTTTTATAGTTTGTGCAGCATATCACAAACTGCTATCCAATTGTGAAGTACTTGCAGTCTGAAATTATTTATACCCTTTTCTAGGTTATTCTCCTTCTTTCGTGTCTAATTAAAGAATTGTTTGTCAATGAAAGGTGAACAAAGAAAAATTGGTTTGAGCGGGATTCGAACCGGTGACCTCCTGAATACTGTACATAGTCGCTCTACCAACTGAACTATCCAGCCTTACGTTGGTGGTGACCCTAATAGTCAATTATCTTTGTTCGTGTGGCAATCAGAAGCCATAAAACCACTCACATACTGCCATATCCCAAGGAACATTTCACTGATAAGCGCAGCAATGCTGCAACCTGAGAACAGTACATGAGGATCATTCAAAGAGGATACGGCTTTGTAATTAATATAATCATCAAATAACCAATTAACCACAAAGGAAACTGACTATTGTCAGTGGTCACTTTCACAGTCAACTCTGCCAATCCATCCTTAAGGTAACTAGGTTATGAAAGTAATTGAAATCTATTCACTGAATGTTTGATCTCACCAGTGGCGTCACCAAGGGGGGGCCAGGGGGGCACGTGCCCCCCCTGGAAAACCTTGTGCCCCCCCCCCCCCCGTGTGCCCCCCCATTTGGGATTTGGGTTGGTGAAAAAAAAAAAAATATATATTGTAGTGCCCCCCAACAATTGCTAGTGCCCCCCTTGTGCCCCCCAGACTCAAAAGTCTGGTGACGCCACTGGATCTCACCCGAGATCAAAACTGTTTTTGGTCTTTGGTTGTCCTCTTTTCTGGAAGTATACTGCATATTTCAAGCAGAAGAATTTGAATGGTAGGCCCATGTTGCTACCGTCACCATCTTTATGCCAAGCTATAGATAAATCTGTTTTGGTACGCCACCAAAGTATGGTTAGTACCTTTAAGTGCACAGGTTTGAAAAACAAAAATCAATACCCGTCATGGAATAACTTTGTGGAGTATCTAGGGGGCGGGGGGTTCATAAGGAGGGTAAATCCGTGAATAAACCCAGTGTGAAGAATCCCGATATTAATGCATAATGGAAAAGGATATCAGGTTTGTTTGTTTGGTGTTTTTTTTTAAGTCGTTTGAGACGAGCGTGTGGGCAGGTGACCATGCTCAGCTGCTTTGTATTATTCATATCTTTCGAGCGGGGGACAGAGAGGCAGGGGAAAAACAAACCCAGTCCCTGCTCGGCCCCAGATAGACAAATACAACTTTTTTTTTCTCAGGAGGGGGTTGGTAATTTTAGTGCAGGGGGAGCCAACGACTGATCGCACACCTTGTGTTTTGGGAACTGGGGTGGTTATTCTCAGGTGAATTGGATCGACGATTGCCCGGGATCGAGGTCAATAACTTTGTTAATTGATGCAAGTTATAAACTGCTGCAAACTGCTCGTCAACCAAAATATTGACCTGAAATTTGTAAAATGTTTTGTGTTGGGAGGGCCTGATGTTTCGATCCTAGCAGGACCATTTTCAAAGGCTAAATGACAAGAGGACATGAATATGCAAGTAAAGATACACATAAATGGATGAGAGGATCAGAACAAAGGGGGCAGAGTAATTCACTGTTTCCTTACACAGTCTGGGACTGTTTGTTTCAGGCTCGAGATCAGTGATCCTGCTGCTCCGGATCCCATTTTAGCGTATCCTGCATGGGACGTGGATCTGCAAGATCACTGATCGCATGCCTGAAACAAACAGGCCCTCTGCCCCCTTTGTTCTGATCCTCTCATCCATTTATGTGTATCTTTTCTCCTGCATGTACTTGTCCTCTTGTCATTTAGCCCTTGAAAAAGATCCTGCTAGAATCAAAATGTCAGGCCCAAGAACTTTAATTGGGCGACTTATTGATATAGCAAGGAATGAAATGAGATTGGAATGAAATGGGTTTGGTAGATGAAACACAGATTACTGTAAACATGATATTTTCTTCATGTTTACTCAAAATCACAGTAAACTCCATGATGCTCAAAGTTATGGAGGATTGCCACAGCACACTGTGCGTATTGCCACCTATTGTACTAGCATATGGTTGTTTTATGATTTGCTTTTAATGACTAGAGTTGCTTGGCATTGTGTCGTACAGGGCCATATTGTCTGAACTCAAGCTATTTTATTGCGTAACGGCTGATAGAAACAACAGGGTTTCATAATACTTCACAAAACAAAGTCACACTGGTTTGACATGTTAATGTCAGTGGTGCCCGAAAATAGTTACTGGTAAGCTGCAAGGTTGGTACATGTATACCAATATTAAGGGATCTTGAACATGTTGAGCCGACATTTTGCCTTTACTGTGCTTGGGTGATTAAATTGTCATATGGAAATAAGCCATTTGTGAGTTAAATCTGAATAGTATCTGGTACACAGACTTCTTTCATTACATATAAACACCCCCAGTTTGAATTTTCCAGACTAAAGACTCTGTTGCTATGGCACATGATTTGGGGCAAGCTTTTGCATAGCGATGCCCATCTCTGGTTCCTTTGGGCCATTCTTATCCATTATGAACAGTGCATTGGTGCAAGACGTCTGTTATGTAACTAAGCAAAAGCTTGCCCCGAATCATGTGATATAGCAACAGAGTCTTTATAGTCTGGAGAATTCAGGTTTTGATGTTTACATACAAATTAATGTACATTGAAAGAATTCAGTGTACCAGATATATTGATCAATTTTAACTCGCGCAAAGCTTATTAAGACCCAACAACCTTGGTCTACGATGTATATCGTCCCAGTATAGGATTGGTCTAGATAATATTAATGTCATAAATTCCATTCTTTTCTGCAATCTGTCGCTGTGTGTAGTATAATGCAAGGATAGGCTTGATGCCATAAGATAAGTGGCTTTCATTTCATATGGCCTAAAGTATTACAAAGCATTGTTTGTGGTTGATGGGCACTCCCTTTTCTAAAGTGTGTTTAAATGCATCATCACAAAGACAGCAAGGTCATGCTCAGGGGCCAATTTCATAGAGCTGCTTAGCACAAAAATTTGCTAAGCATGACATTTCTGTCTTAATACAAACAGGGTTAACAACCAAATGTCCATGTGTTGTGTATCACTTGTGATTGTTCTTTGGCTGTTGTTCGCTAACAGTGAATATCAAATGGAATTTTTTATGGTGATTTGTTTTAGTGAGCAAGACATTTTTGTGCTAAGCAGATTTTTGTGCTAAGCAGATTTTCGTGCTAAGCAGCTCTATGAATTTGACCCCTGATGTGGGCCACCAGGTTAAGCCTCATTCTGCCAGAGCCACTCTATCCGCTAGGCTCATCCATTGCCCAGTGCATTGTGGCACTGCATATTGCAGACCTCCGTACGGCCGGGGGCTTAATTTAGAAAATTGAAGCCATGCAAAGTAATTTAGCAGGGAGATGTACTCTTATATGGAGATACAAGTGGGCTGTTGTGTCTTCACCATATGCAATACTGAGCATTAGGTCTTAACATGTAAACCAAGCCTATCAAATATCATCTGATTACAAAAAAATGGCTACTTATGATAGCACATTGCCTGGGCAAACGCTAAATTCATTGCATAACTGATGCTTTTAGAGTCTGTTTGATGAAAATTCCATGACTGTCTGGCTTTCCGCTGTTTCTGTGTCTCCAATCATTTCCACTTTGCATTTTCTTTTTTTTTTCTTTTTTTTTTTGGGGGGGGGACCGAGGCTGACATGTTGATACTATTTGAATGAATTTGTTTGTATGTATTTTTCATGTATTTCTTATTTATTTATTTATTTATTTGTTGAAATAATCATAAAAAAAACACAAGGGAAACTGACTGAATGTTTAAGTCATTGGGCCTTTATGAAACCTGGCTTGAGGCTAGGCTTGGTACTTATTTTGTTACTGCCATTTGAGGCCCACAAAACGAAATGAAGGGATTAGGCCACATGACGAAGCCAAAGAAAGGCTCCAGCTTCATCATGTATCTCAAGCCCTTCATTTCATTTAGGACACAAAATGGCAGTAGCAAAATAAATCCCAAGCCTATAGCCTCAAGCCTTATTTCGTAAACGCCCATTGAAATATGACCAAAGAAAAATTGACCGGAGCGGGATTCAAACCGGTGACCTCCTGAATACTGTACAGGCACTCTACCAACTGAGATATCCAGCCCTACATCAATTGGTGGTGTTCAAAATAGGCAATTATCTTTCTTCATTTGGCAGTCAGAAGCCATATTTTGTTGGGAGGAGGGGAGGGGGGTAATTATGTGCATCTTACTTGACATTATTTGGAGTATCCATTTTATGAATATTAAAAAAACCTGCATAGCAGGTAAGGCATCCGCACTAGTAAGCAGGAGATCGTGGGTTCGAATCCCACCTGAGCAAGCATGTGATTTTTTCTCACGTGCTCTCACAAGCACCGAGTATACAGTGCTCATCCACGTCGGTGAAGGGCAAGCCTAATTTGCATAGTATCCATTTTGTTAATTCAAACTTCAAAATTGCACCGTACAGCAATTATCAGCAACCTCGTTACCACCTTACCTTACCCCCCCCCCCCCTACCATCACCACGGCAACCATCAGGTAATTAATCTAACTCGAGCGCTAATGGACACTTTACGCTACACGCAACCCCTCGGCGAGGTTCAAACCCCCGCCATCATTTTTTACTCGGTTGTTATCGCTCGCTGCACATGACTGCGACACATTTTTTTTAAGCCGGCATACAGTTAGAGAACGATTCCCCCCCCCCCCTCCCCCCCCCTTAGGGAACATTAGCTTCAATGGCTTCATATTGATAGATTTCACGCATGTTTTATAGTTGAGCTGCCTCGCACAAAAAAAAATCACTAAATAAAGAATTTTATCGTAAAGTCCATTTTGACACTTCAGGATGTTAGTTCTCATGTTCGGCTTCTTGAAAACCGACCGGCCTCACTCCGGAGGAAAAAAAGATGGGTAAGAAGAAAGAAGAGAGGGAAAAATATATTAAACCTTTGGGATATTTGGCCCGGACGTAATGGATTGCGGGGCCAACACGGCGGTTTCTAATTCTGCAAACAACTGCCTGAATTTGTGCAAACAAATTTGACCATTACAACATGCGTGCGGCAATAACTAGCCATCATTAGGAGCGATTTGTCAACGTAGGCTCCTCTTTCAAGTTTTATTTTTAGGGCATCTGTCAAAGGAACGATTCTATTCATAACTGAATAGACCGTATGTGTGTGTGCGTGCGTGCGTTTGGGACAATTTTGTTTAATGAAACTCGACAGCAATCAAGGGGGACCCCAGTGTCGTACGGCTTTCTCATCGAGCACCAGAATTCATTTCTCTCTCCTGAGGAAGGCCACTGAGGGCACACTGGCCGAAACGTATAAAGTTCTCACTCGCCGGTTCTTCTCAGAACCACACAATTACACCTCATCCCAGGAGAATACATGTACTTTAAATGGTGTCTCTGCAAAGCTTACCCAGTTCTAGTATCTCCACCGTGCTAAAATTTCAAATCTCATTTTGCACCAAAATGATTGTTCGAGCACAAAGGGCCTGGGTTGATAGAATCAGGTCACCAGACAAATTATGAAGTTAATCGTGGGTAGCCCTGTCAGTCTGTCAAAATACAGGGTGAGTCAAAAAGAACTCGACCTGGATTTGTGATTTTTTTCAAAAGAAATGATTGACACTCACAAGTTCAGTAAAGCATATATTTAACAAGCATTGTCTTCTGCTTATTAGAAAGAAAAAAAAAGAATGAAACAAATTTATCATTCCTAAGGTACTCATTTTGCAAGCTGTCCATAGAATGTTAATGCTTGACTGAATCTAAACATCTGAAAGGGTATCAAAGAGTCATTTAAGCTACGTTAATATGTACACAGCTAAAATGCGTACCGTACTTAACATTTGTTTAGTTAATTATTCCATGGACAGCTTGCAAAATGAGCATCTTCATTAAAATAGTCCTCTTAGGAATGATCAATTTGTTTTGCACATTCTTCTTTTCTAAGATGCAGGAGAGAGTGCTTGTTAAATATTAAATGCTTAAATGATGTTTTGAGTGTCATTTGTTCCTTTTGCAGATCATCATCAATCCTGGTCTAGTTCTTTTAAACTCACCCTCTAGTATAGGAATTTAAGGTATCCCTTAAATTCTAACTAGGGTAATCAAATGCATTTAAGCTTTTGAAGTTACAACTTCTTCAAAACATTTTGTAATTGTTATGTTGTTAAGCAGACAGTAGTGTTGTACAAAGTCAAAATTAGTGTTTGGTTGGCAATCCTGATTTTAATCAAGACATTGAGTTTGGGGAAAAGGGGTGATCAAAATCAGGTGTCGTGTTGCTGGTAGCGAAATTTCAGTTGCTGGAACTCCTAGCCTTCAACAGGCAACCTGATACATGATGAAGGCTAGCAGTTCCAGCAGCCAAAACGTCGCTATCAGCTGCAACACGACATCACCTGAGTTTGATCACCTTTCCCCCCTTGTTTATAACTATTGTGATGCATAACCCTTCCCTTTACATTGACTTTTGCTAGAAGCAAAAATTCTTTTTGATTATGAATATCAATCATCATGATTTATTGTGGTACCCGCCGCGATATTGGATTTGATTCACCCCACTGACCCCAGCTAGCTTCTTGGCCTAGCGGTATGGCATCTGCACTAGTAAGCAGGAGGTCATGGGTTAGAATCCCACCTGAGCCAGCGCATGATTTGTTCATGCGCACACTCAACAAGCACTGAGTATGACAGTGCTCATCCACGTCGGTGAAGGGCAAGCCTAATTTACATATTATCTTTTTGATTAATTAAGCAGCTTTGTGTAATTAACCCCATACTAGGCTCAAGTTTCAGATCAGTGGTCTGATGAGAGCGTAATTAGGCCGGTGGGGGGGGGGGGGGGGGGGGGGGGCGGCTTTTTGACCGATAGATGGAAATGAAGGAAAATCCTACTGTCAATGTGAAATTAAACTTCTCTTTAATTGCAGTAGGCTTTGGGTCGATCAGCCTCTGTGCTATAGGGCATTCTCATTACTCATTACAAATTGCAAATTACAAGTATAGTATTGCAATTAAGATAAGTAGATGAATGAATGGTGTATAAGTATAAAGGATAGTCAGTCAGGTTGGCGTACTGGTTCGTTCCCTGCCTTTTTACCTATAGCAGCTCGGGTTCAAGACCGGCTCGGTCCACAAGTGGATTGAGTTTTAATTCCCTACCTGAATTCATTGGGGTTTTTTGTTACCTGGAATATTACTTTGGGATTTTTCTTTCTAATAAATGTCAAACTGTATCTTCTTCTCATCGTCTTTCCATGAAGGTTTCTTCAGGCTTATGAGCTACAAGGCCTCAAGCACTTTAAAGGAATCTTTGGTTCCATAACCACAAACAAATTAGATAAAATGAAATAATAAATGAATGTGATTCACTACACTGCATCATGGAGGTATAAAAAGTCATTTTTATAACTCCCCAAAACTGTTTTCAGTCTTTGTTTTACTAATTTCTGGATAAATACATAAATTCAGGCAAAAATATTTTCACGTTAGGTTTCTACCACCACCATCTTCATACCCTGAAAGTTATACGTAAATCTGTAAACATTTCTGTTTGGGTATGTTACCGATTCTGTACTGCAGTGTATCTTTAAAGGGAGTATCATACTTTGGTAAGAGACCAAAACAGAAATGTTCATAGATTTACATATAACTTACAGGGTATGAAGATGGTGGTGGTAGAAACAAACCGTTAAATTTTTTCGCCTGAAATGGTGTTTATATTCAGAGATTAGTAAAACAACGGCCGAAAATCTGTTTGATCTTTTAAGAGATCAAAAATAAAAGAGAAAAGACGTAAGAAATACTGTAGCCATTTTTCACTGTTTTCTAAAATAAGTGGGCACCGTATGGGACTGAAATGTTCACAGATGGCTGTTACTGTATCTGTCTTGATATTTTTGCCCATGAATCTGTATTTCTTTGATAAAAACCAAAGTACGATATTACCTTTAAGTAGGACACCTTATCAGTTGATGTGCGTCATATAATGCCACAAGTCTGTCAAAGAAACACAGAGACCCGATACAGATCATAACCCAAGTCCCAACCTGGTGGAATGACCTGAAGGGTCCAAATGCTTTTACCATGAACAAGACATGTCATTTATGTCTACTATATCAAACGAGGAAATAGAGGAAAAAATATCAACAATGAATAGTGCTCCGCTGAGCTCTCTGCTTAAGAATAAATTGACTATGGACATCCCAGCCAAATCGGCTTTCCAGCTTTTACACGTAACCATTCTCCGCCATCCATCCATGTTCTTAGTTGGCATGGCGATTCGTCTTTCAATCAGACGGTATACTCATGTCGGCAAATGCCTCGGGTTTAAGGAGCCTGAAGAAGAGGGGGGTGGGGGTTTAAGTTTCTGACAAGCTCTCATGTTTTTGTGCTCTATGATGGCACTGCGGGAGGTTTTGTGCCATCAAGGGTCTGTCGTTTTTACCCCCTGGACAAAATCTCGAGTGAAATACCCTAATATTGCAGACGGGCAGAAGGGGAAGATGCAATTTAAATGGTAGATGCGAGAGGAGAGTAAGGGTTGGAGATCGTGTTGACCAAGTTTTTCAACCAAGGTCACGGAGACTGTTCACCTTAGTGACCCAAATCAACCTCTGGTTCCATTTATTAAAGGGCATTTAGATTTCTTTCCCTAAAATAATGCAGAAATCATTGTGTTTTATCAACTTCCATTGCTGTCTTTATAATAGCTCTAATTGTTCCAAATAAAAAAAAAATCACAAATTCTGTCTTTCGTGAAATTTGCCACGCCCACGCATTATAACATTTCATGTGTAATTCTTACTGATCATTGATTTACTGGAGCGGGATTTGAACCTGCAACCTCTGTATTACCATGTCAATGCTCCTGGGACTGAGCTATCCAGCCCTATGTTGGCTGTGTCCCAAATAAAGTAAAGCTCAGTCGGTAGAGTGTTGTACGGTATTCCGGAGGTCGCAGGTTCGAATCCCGTTCAGTCAGTTTTCTTTGTTCACCTTTCAATAGCTTAAATCAATCCAGGTTTCAGCATTGCTGCGTGCATCGGTGAAATGATCCCTGGGATATGGCGGTGTGGGCATGGTTTCATGGCTTCTGACTGCCAAACGAACAAAGAATTATTGACTATTTGGGACACCACCAACGTTGGTAGAGGGCCTGTACGGTATTCAGGAGGTTTCCGGTTCAAATCCCGCTACAGTAAATTGTTCTTTTCATTGATTGGATAATTCTTAGAAATCCATTGATGAATTAATTTTTTTGTCAACCTTATTCTGGTATGCCATTGCAGAAGTGTTCGAGGGAGAAAGGATGCGTCTGGGAAGGAGGGTGGTGCAGGCTAATCACTCTGCCCTCGCCCAGCAGTTCGCCAAGACAGGTTGCCCCGGAGGATTGCGAGCCGACCTGTGGGCCAGCATGCTCGGAGTATCTACGGATGATATCGTGAGTACCAAACCCTCCTTTATCCATAATTCTTTTCCCTTCTGTTGTGCTTTTTTATTATATCTGCGGCTTTTTTTTATTCCCTCGTGAAGTACAAATCGCTCGGGTATTTAAGAGTTCAAGTTGGTTTGCTCAGCGCAAACGTGGCAGACTGAACAAACGACGTAATGACTGGCGCCAATATTTGTTCTGGGAATTTGTGTGTTCTCAACCCAGGTCATGTTTTGAGTGTGAAATTCGGTTACTTGACTTTTTATGCTTTAGGACTTGTCATTTGGTATCTTCTGTGATCCATATATTGCTGTTTGTTGCGGACGTTAAACGGTCCTGTCAACGAGATGCGATCAATGCCATCATAGGGCCTTGAAGGAGGAGTTACCATGACTACAGGGGTTTTAATTCATGCTCCCCATTTCATTTTTTTCTCATTTTGTTTTGAACAATAAATTACGTAGAATTATTAGAGTTCAGCATTTACACTGCCTGTAAATTAGGTCTAAAGTTTTGCACCTCCCCCCTCTTTTTTGAAAATCGTTGCTCCGCCCCTGATTACATGTTGGATTTGTAACATGTTGAGCATCATTCACCCAGTTGTAGGAATGAATTGTTTATATCATGTATACATAATGCATACATGACAACAACATTGTATCCCTTCGCCCATGTATGTTTGTCACAGTGAATGGGGTAGACAAGCACTCAGACCAGGGTCCAATTTCATAGAGCTGCTTAGCATACAAAAAAATTGCTTAGCACAAAAATGGCTTGACCAATAAAACAAATCACCATTGAAAATTCCATTTGATATTCATGGTCAGCGAACAAGAGCCAAAGAACAATATTGCAAGTGATACACAACACACAGAAATTCCATGCTTAGCAAATGTTCCTGCTAAGCAGCTCTGTGAAATTGGCCCCACTTGATCCTCTAACTGAGCCATTATACATGTGCTTTCATATACATGTTTATGCCTATACATGTATACATGTATTTATCTCCCATACTTTGCTTTGGAAGCTAAGGGAGTGGTTAGGGGACACATGGAGTTTTTAAAATCTGTAATTAAATATTATGAATGTATCTCAATTGCAAGTTTAGGGCCTGTACATAAAGGATCTACGGTGAAACTCTATATAGTGATCCTTTAATGTTTGAGGACGTGAGACAGTTGTTACTTCTAAAACCTTACAAGTTGTAAATGCATATAATTGACTAGATAAAAGTCTTAACTTGATCATGTTTCTTGTTCACTACCATTGTTATACTACTATTATTTTTGATTTTTATCAATTGGCAAGTATTGCATAGTTGGTGGAGTTTCGTTTTTTTCCCGATAGAAACTTGGTGGGGATGATTGTATACACTCCTCCCTCCCCAACCCCACCCCCTCATAAAATTCTGAGATGACCCCAGATCCCCCCCCCCCCCAACGCTATCTACTCCCATGTTGGCATGTAGAAAGTAAAAAGTACATAACAAACAGAAACGTTATTAATGTTTACTCATTATAGTGGTCCTTCAAACGAGAGAACGTCCCGCATGTGATCACGCATTTGAGTCTTCGATCTTTTAGCAACAGCACTAAACAACAAACACAACCCCTAAACCTCCCTCCAAATCGATCTGGGGACTGTAATTTGACATAATTGTGAAACAGAAAACGCCTGACAATCGCAAGATCAAACACTTTTGGTCAGTCCACGCTCGGACCCAAAAAAAACAAAAAAAGAAAAGGGCTCTTGAAAAAGGTCAGAATAGCACTTGCACTCCCAAGTATATTGATTAAATCTCAGTGCTGACTGTTTTTCGACTTTCTGCCAACCCACACGTCAGATACAATCGGCTGACACCTTTAAAAAAAACTGCTATTATTAAGCCCCATAGTGCGGGCCCTCATGTCAAATCAGTATATGTAAAATGCTCATCACAGTTATGACTGTCAGTCAGTTTTTGGATTTTATGTATTTTTTTCAGTTGTGCACAGGTGTTTTTAAATGAAGCGTGTAATACTGATAATACATGATGTTCTTTGTATTGTGTTTGCAATTTATATTGCCAAAAATTACGTTGGTTGTTGCACGTCCAATAAACTGAGTAGGCCCTATGGTCTTTTGTTGGTAGTGTCATAAAATGGCGGGATTTTTTTTGTATAGCAGAATCGCGTGCATATTTGAATAGTATATGTTAGTAGTTGTGGATGGACAATTAGGAACATTTGCTGCATATAGCCAAATACTTTGCTGGCTTCAAAAAGCTTTGTGCTATAAGCTAGATAACTTATGATGTTTTCCTCCTTTTGCTTTTTTCTTTTTTGCAGCTTTTTTATTCTTTTCTAATTAGTAGATTTTCATTTTGGCAAAGCATTGCATTAAAACCTGTTTAATTTTAAGATTTATCGCCGGCCCTATTGATAATGATAAATAATGATAATATGCATTATTTATAAAACGCAAATAATCCCACTGACCAGTGATCCAAGGCACTACGGTAATTAATAAACAATTCATTTTAAATTATAATCAAAGCTATAGTTAATCCATAAAAAAATACCCTGCATTTAAAATTCATAATTTTTTGAACGTTTCTCGGAAAAGATGATCGTGGTAATGATTATAGCCTTCGATGTAAAGATCCTGGTAGGATCGAAACGCGTCAGGCCCTCCCAACTCTAAGCATTGATAACAATTAAGTCTTAAAATCATTCATTATTCGGTTAGCAGCTGGATTTGGTTTAGGGTTTAACATAGTGCTAGTGGTTGCATATTCTTTTTCCCCCTCAAATTTGTTGTTTGGTGTCAGCATGAGAGTGCATGGATATCGTGGTAATGAATAACTTACACTCTCATTAATGAACCATGGACAATTGCTGCGAACGAATGGTCACGCTTACAAAGTGCTACCAAGACACAGTGTACCAAGTCCGCATTTCAAGATTTGCAACCCAAATGGAGTTTGTCCTGAAATCTAATCTCCACCCCCACACCACCCTTTGCGTTGCTTAACTTTAACCCCCCCCCCCCCCTTCGGCATACAAGCACAAAGCTTGCCACATCTTGAATTATCCAGGACTAATCTTGTCAAGTCCCAGCTAAGGACTCGCTGGGGGAAGCCCTTGTCCCAGTTGTTGGAATTTGATTATTAGAGATCTCGGTCCCGTAAATGTCCTAAAAGCATTCTCCCAGGGCTTCGACCAAATCACATCAGAACAGCTTGTCGTCTCCAAATAAAAAAAGAGGGTGATAGAGAAGAACTAGTGGTGAAGCTGGTGAGGTTTATATGAGAGCAAGGCATCTCAGAGGAGTCGAGGATGCTTACATTGACACATTGAGAGATTTGAAGTGAATTACAGGCAGCGGATTAATCGGCCCAAAGTTCCCTCGCGGGTGGAGGGAGGGAGGTGGGAGAGAGAAGGCATAGGGGTTGAAGGAAGATTCCCAGTTAATCGTGCCCCATCTGCCTCCAAATGCTAAAGACGATTACACATCTCAATCTGTTTGGTAATCTCAGATGGCCTGCCGAGCTCATGAGCAAACGGTAGACCCTCTCTTAACAGTTTCGAACAAATATAAGTCTGCCTCCAAACTACCATATGCTCTTTCTTCACTGCTCATGCCCTATGATCATTTGAATAAGGACTGCGCATTTTGCTTCCCGGTTCCAAGTTTGCTGGAGCCACTCCAAATTGAATGTGGCTCCAACTGTCGTAACCGACTGAACAATATGTCGGGTAGTTGTCCCTTGAATGTTTTCCAATTGATTATGCATTGGAGACGAGAAAAAGAAGATGGAAATTATATTAGATATTAGGCATATTTGTGTTGGGCTTTGTCGGCGCCGGAAGGCATCAGTACCTCATGCATAACGCGCTTGTAGCTTTGTTGATGATTAAGAGGGTATAACATCGAGTTCAACGTTACTGTACAACTTCATCTGAACTTAGCTGTGTGTAGCACAGCACTCTTTGAAAGGGGTGTGTTTTGGCGGACGCGACCCGTTAAGTGTTTCTGACGTCACTTTTGATGAACAGAAACATAGGGTGGGTACGAAACGGAGGCTTAGGCCCTGACTCAGGCTCCATCTTCATTTCGTGAATCCATTCTGAAATAACTGGTATCAAAATAGAGGCTTGTGGATGCGGTTCTGAAGTAGATTCTCTGGGTTGAAAAGGAAAACAGCTTCAGCTTCAATGAAAAACCACAACCTGTATTTTCAGTACATGTACATGGATGTCAGAGCTGGAGCCTGAGCCTAAGCCTCCGTTTCATAAACGCCCATAGAGCGTTTACGAAACGGAGGCTCAGGCTCACGCTCCGGCTCAGGCTCAGGCTCAGGCTCAGGCTCTAGCTCTGTCATTCATATGCTGAAAATATAGGTTGTGGTTCCGAACCGCAGCCAAAAGTCTCAATATTAATGGCGTTTTTTAATGAATTCACGAAATGAAGCTGGAGCCTGAGCCTAAGCTTCCGTTTCTTAAACGCCCATAGATGTGGAGGCTGGCAAAACGCTTTTGCAAAATGTTAACAAAAAAGGCGGCGGACATTTCGGAAGGAGACGGACTTGCAGTGTACCTTTCAACCATGTTGGATCAACCGTGACCAAACCCTTTCCTCTGTTCTAAGAACAGAGGGAACAAGAACTTCTTGTTCGGTTGAATCAATGACGCGTCATTGAAGCAGAACCGAAATCGCCAATACACAGAAACCAATAACCGTTGGATCAACCGTGACCAAACCCTTTCCTCTGTTCTAAGAACAGAGGGAACAAGAACTTCTTGTTCGGTTGAATCAATGACGCGTCATTGAAGCAGAACCGAAATCGCCAATACACAGAAACCAATAACCGACGCACAAACATGTTCATTATAGTTCTGGGGTCGATGTCACGAAGCCCTACGATCGATCGTAACTCTAGTTACGAAGGATAACCCATCGTAGGGGCTCTATCCTACATAGGACTGCAATGCATCAAAGGTCCTACGATTGATAGTAAGTTACGATGAGTTTGGTGAAATCGACCCCTGTATGGCCGCCTATAAAACAGGCCCCTGTACTTTTCATCGTGTATAACACTCAAGACTCTCAAAAAACATGACACCAATATCACACGATACCCAGAGGCAAAACAAAAAAATTACAGTTTAAAAATACCCGACGAAATTAACTTTTCTTCATACAGCACGGCAGGTGAAAACGCTGCATTATCACGTATAAGCCAACGTAACAAGCTCCTTTCTCTGAAAGACAGTACATGTAATTGGAAAAGTAATAAATGAAAAAATAATCTTGTGATTACAAAAAATATCAAATTGAATAAAAGTGTCGAGAATATTGCAGTAGCGAGAGTTGACGATCATTGACGCGGAATGTGTCTGGATATAAGTACAGTCACTCCTGCCTGTGCAGGTATGGATGCTGTCCGGGCGGTTTTTTTTTTTGACAATAATTTCCATTTTTCCGTTCGTGCGTCGATTTGAACCCTCCTGTCCCTAAGTCGTTATCCTTTCCCCCTCTTCCCCGATTGCTTTTAATTTCAGCAAATGCGGAAACATGGCAATTCAATTCCTTCCGTATAATGAAAACAGGAATTACGGCATCATCATCTGAACAAGCTGCAACATCCTGAAACTGAACACCGAACTGAAAACATGGGACGTGTCCACCACGTACATTGTGTTTAATAATAATATCTTCTGCCATGTTCAGAGAATGTCTACAAACTTGTGGTGCCATTGTTTGCTTTAAATTTGGTATGAGGATGTTCAAGTTTGGTTCAAGTATAGATACTCCGCTATACGAAGACACATCTTGAACAACTGAGTGTTTCTTTTGCTACTGACATTTCATGTTGAGATTTGTTCAATTGCATGGCATTATGGCATTTGTTAAGTGTAGTTTAAGTGAAGAAGTCTGATGACGAAACAAATTCCTAAAACAGGATGTTGAAGAGTTAGTCAAATATTAGTTGCCTTCACAGCATCTTGTCTTCCATGATCATCAGTGGCGTAAAAGTTGCGTAAAACTTACGCAACATACAAATGTTGCGTAAGTTTCATGAAACGAACATAAATTGTGCAACCAAAGGGCAGGAAAATGTTGCGTAAGTTACGCAACAAAATACGCAACATTTGAGGTTTCGTGAAATCGGCTGCAAGTGAGATGTTTGAAACTATAAAAAAAATTTTGAAAGAATCTCAGACTCCTAAATTAAGCATGCGAGTTCTAATCGAGCGACAGGCCATCTCTAGGCTAGGTCTACATATCCTCACAGGTATACCTATTGACTCCTGAGTAGTTCTGAGCATTGAGTGATTGAGTGTGTACCAAAATCAAAATAATAAACGTAACCAAAAACAAAGAAATCTTGTTAAAAAAGTAAAAAATATTTAAAATTTCAAAATGAAAACAATAAACCTAAACTAAACCAAAAACTGAGAAATCCTGTAAAAAAAAAAATGAAAAATTTTTACAATTCCAAAATCAAAACAATCAACCTTTAGAACCAAACAAAACCAGTAAAAAAAAAAACCTGTACCCAAAAAATAAAACGTGAAGATTTGTAAAAAGACATATATCCGAGGAAGAATTTAAACGGTCCAAGCTATTTGTCTACAGTTCAGGGATTGATTGATTGATTGATCCAAACCACACGCCGTAATTTGCCTCGATTCTCCCCCTTTAATCTCCCAAAGTTCCTGGCCGGCATTCTCGCTTCATGAGATGGTCATCAGCCAAAACGACCCCCCCCCCTAAAAAAAATAGGACATTCTTCAAGGCAGCAATTAGAGGCAGCCAGTATGATCGATGGGCTTTTTTTGGTTCAGTTTTTCTTTGTATATCTGTGTGTAACAGTGGTGGAGGGTTTTTTTTTGTCACGGCGTTATTTCCGTTTCACCCTGGCCTATCCATCTTGTTTATGGTATATCTCTGCCACGCGCAGCGCATCGGTGTATCCCTTGCCTGCCCATCGGCTCTGTGTGGGATAATATTTACAGTTATCATCACCTTTTCCGGTTCTTACATACTCGGAGCAAAATGACAGACACTGATTGGACCCTATGGGGGCCTTCGATGTTTCCTTTTAATACAAACACAGTTTTATGAGCATCTTGCGTTGATTTGGGAGGACTTATTTGGCGCTTGCTTGCTTGCTCCGTTGCGGGGCCCTGGCTCTTATACATGCAGTGAGTTGTCGGTATACCAGGCCTGTGCAAATAAACCAGGCTCGTCGCCATTTAAATCAAGCATTTCTGTGTAAATAATCGGAATCGATAATTATCCGCATTACGGTAAATTTGCCGTTAAATGGCAAAGTCATTTTGAGTTGTCATGGTGTAGTTGCCGGTGACTAGAGGGGTAGGGGGGGTTGGGGTAAGGGGACCATGTTTATCTGTTTTGGGTTTTTTTGCCGGACCGTGTCACGGTTGCCCCAACAAGATGAACTACCATGAGTTTTATTATCAAACCATGGACTAAATCAAAAGGGACAACAGAGTCCACGATTTGAAAAAGGTCCACGATTTTAGAAAGCATGTACAAAACCAATGAAGCTGCTGCCAAAAAGTTTACGTCCAAACCATTGAGGAGCAATAGGGGGTCCACAATTGCGGGCAGGTTTAGGGAGTGAGCGTGTCCTGCTTATTGAGTGTGGTACAGTAGTGTAGACATGTCCTCAGACCTGTGGTATGATCCTGTTAGTGTAGATGGGTCGTACTTCCATACGTTTGTACACAAATACATGTATACCCACATGTATCTATACGCCCCATGGTGCAGTGCGTTTATTGTACATTTTGTGTATACATGTATATACATCTGAAAGATGTTTTGTTACAAGTCATCTTGAATATTTTGTAACAGATTATTTCCTGGGTCCAGTGCTCAGTTGTTCCAGCTACAGAGGCTTCAAAATGCCACAATTCGGCTGGTCCCAAATTCCAACCATTGCAGTCACATAAACTCCCATTCTTATACATGTAGCTTACACTGGCTTCCAGTTAAGGTCTAGAATTATAATTTAAAGGTACAGTACAAAATTTGTAACATACCCAATCAGAAATATTCACAGATTTGCGTAGAACTTTCAGGATATGAAGATGGTGCTGGTAGAAACTTAAGTATACCGTTGAAATATTTCCGGCTGAAATGCTGTACTTATCCAGAAATTAATAAAACTACGACCGAAAACAGTTTTGATCTCGGGGTGAGATCAAAACCCATGTGAATAGATTTCAAAATACAGTGAGCGTTTTTCACTGTTTTCCAAGAGTATCCGATGATGATATGAGCTGAACATTTCACAGGTTTGTTTTATTCCATGACAAATAAAAGTATATATGAACAGTCTGCAGCTGTTCCGTCATCTTTACCAATCCTGTATTATGCCTTTAAGATTTTACTGTACAAAACTTTTAAAACAATTTAATAGCTCTTTTTTTCTGGGGTGTGCAGTTGCATTTTTTACTGAGCGTCAATCTTCCATAATTTGTCCTCTGGTCCAGCAGAATTTTGTGTAAAATTTCTCACCAGCTAGCTGCACGTATCTTTTAGTTTATAGAACACCGAAATCTGAGCCCTATTTTGGCCGCCGAGTGCACTTAAAGTAAAAAAAATCGTACACTGCGCTGAATACATATATCTAATTATCGCCTGCATGTAAATACCCAAAAGAAACGCAGACCCAATCATTTCAGTACGTCGAGAATTCTTGTCAAATGCCCATCTCATACCATTAACCAGATGGAACACGTTCCCTGGGAAAACGAGATCGAACAGAGGGGAGGAAGGAGAGGGGTGTATATAGTTTACGCGTTCCAACACATTTCCTCTAATTGGCAATAAAAAAATATCGGTCGGTGCTCTCCGGGGAGTTCCAATGTGCTTGAACGAGCCTAATGAACGCCCCCTGTGGTAAGTACAGGTGCGACGCTTCCCCTGTTTTTACTATTCTATTAGCGGTAATGAATGGATAGGCTGGGGCGAGCGGCTGAGTGCATATGTCGGATATTATGCCCTTATCATGAAGTGCCCCCTCTCTTTCTGGTCCGCTCTGATGTAAATTGACTAACACTTTTTATAACGGAGAAATTAAATTACAATCGGCCTGGATTCAATGGTGTCATTGCCTTACAGCCAATGTATTTTGGGTTTCTTTCTTTCTTTGTGTTTGTGTTTGTTTTCCTTCTTTTTTTTCCTTTTTTACCTCACCTTATCTAGGCCTAAACCCACTTCTATACCCGTCGTGGAATGTTAACAGGAATCACGCACAGTCTTCTTGTGGAGATCTTGCTCAAAGAAAATCCCTCAATTGGAGCATTGACCACATAGCATCATATCCCATCTCTTAAAGGAAGTGCATGACTACATGTATCATACTTTGGTAAGAAACCAAAACAGACATGTTCACAGATTTACGTATAACGTACAGGGTATGAAGATGGTGGGTGGTAAAAACATACCGTTAAAATGTTTCCATCTGAAATGGTGTATTTATCCAGAAATTAGTAAAACAACGACCGAAAATCTTTTTGATCTTTTAAAAGATCAAAAATAAAAGAGAAAAGACTTCAATCAGTCTTTCAATCAATCTTCCAATCAATATTTCAATCAATCTTTCAATCAATCTTTCAATCAATCTTTCAACCAGTCTTTCAACCAATCTTTCAATCAATCTTTCAATCAGTCTTTCAATCAATCTTTCAATCTTTCAATCAGTCTTTCAATCAATATTTCAATCAGTCTTTCAATCAGTCTTTCAATCAATCTTTCAATCAATCTTTCAATCAGTCTTTCAATCAGTCTTTCAATCAGTCTTTCAATCAATATTTCAATCAATATTTCAATCTTTCAATCAGTCTTTCAATCAATATTTCAATCAATCTTTCAGTCTTTCAGTCAGTTTTTCAGTCAATCTTTCCTTCAGTTTTTTCACTCAATTTTTCCGTCAGTCTTTAAGAAATTTTTTTATCCACTGAGAAATTTCAACTAGACAAACGAGCAAAGTATTTTCCCCAAACAGCATTTGGTGTGTTCTTTTATTATGTTATCTTACCAACACTACAGTGCTTTTGTGTATACCAATTTGAAGGATAACTTCTTGATATCCACATGTTCATTCCCTGTATAAACAAAGTACTGATCTGAACTTGTTTTAGAAAGTTGTATAAACAAAGTACTGATATTAACTGGTTTTAGAAATTTTGACGAAAGAAAAATCAGTTGAAATGAAAAGTCATGAATTGTTAGTATTCCAGAACAATATTAAAGTCATTTTTTCCCCATATATTTCTATCTGAAGCTGTAACATTCACTCATTGCTAATTTTTTTTTAGATAAAATGAAACTTTTTGGAAACTTGTTGTTTCCATAGGATGTACCTATACAAAGTACTGTACAAAAACCTTTGCATATGCATCATAAAACGAAAAAATCCAAACATTTTATTGCAGATTTTAAAAAGCATCTTTCTTTTTTAGCTTCACTTCTTTGATGCTGAAAAAATTAAACAATTTCTGTCAGAAACATGTTTTGAAAGCTGGAGAATTTTCATAGAGAAAGTATCATTGATTTTAATAAAGCAAACTCTCTTCGTTTACTAAATTGTTGAAAGGTGAACAAAGAAAAATCGACTGTAGTGGGATTCGAACTGGCGACTTCCTGAATACCGTACAGGCGCTCTACCAACTGAGCTATCAGCCCTACGTTGGCGGTGTCCCCAATAGTCAACTATCTTTGCTCGTTTGGCAGTCAGAAGCCATGAAACCACGCATGCACACACTGCTAAAGTAACTGATTTGGAAATTGAAAATAAAATAATCTAAATAATTTTACAAAGTTGTCTTACTTTATGTTAAGAAAAAGTTGTCCGGTGCAGTTCAGTCGTGGAGAGAGCAGCTGATGAGTTATAGCCATCAGCGTTAATCACTTCTGTGAGTTAGTATCCTTCCATGAGCACTTGTCACACAATGGAAACTGCCAAAATTTGCGCCGCGGTGAAATTGACTATTAAAAAAAGCCCCGAGCACAAACAAGGCTGGTGCCAGCGATGAACAGCCAAACGAACCCGCCACCATCACCGCCAACAACCCAAGCCGAAAGATGGAGAGCTGTTAGAAAATTGTCCCAAGTCAGCCCCCTGCACTGTGAGGCAGAGTTGTCAAGTCGTTGACGCACACACTGCTCACAAGTGATCCAAAACGTAGACTCCTCTCTTTCAGCGTCCCCGACGTGCTGTAGATATCCGGCACTTCATCACCACCTACCCTCGCGCGCTACGGAGTGTGCGCGCGTACACGCTGATTGGATTATCACCAGTTGAGAGAAATCATTACAGTGCTTTCCTCCGGGCTCTTTTTCTCTCTAGCTATCTCTTCTTCTTTTTTTTTGTCACCATACGGTGTAAGCCTAACCAATAAGCCGTGTGGCTTCCGTACAGACTGAGGCTGCCCATGTATCATCATCAGCCGTACGGGGTCGTTAATGAAACCATCCCTGCCAAGATGAAACCCAACCGTGTTGGGGAGTGCGCTTACCACCAACCAGGGCCCACGGTGAGTGAGTGACTGACAGGGATAGCACATACATGTAGCTTGGCTGTACTGTACACACTGCCTCCCTGCTCCCGGAGCGTATAGGACCACATCAAATCAAGCGAGATTGTTAAGAGCAGGTGCCTGTAGTCGGATGGGGCAAAACAGGCTCAAGTGTAAGCCAAAACAAAAGGGAAATCATTTAATCCCGAGTCTGGATCTTGATTATGGCTCTGCAATCATGAAATTCCCTGATGATTATACTGGCATTGGTGAATTTCTTTTTTGATCCGTTTTAAATTTTGTAAATTACAGACGCAAGCAGACGTTGGTGTGGGATTGAACAAAAACAGAAACATGATTTGACCAAACCTCATGCTCCAGTGGGGAGAAACATCTTGATTTTGTATGCCACGTTCTCAGTTAATCCCAGCTTAACGTGACCAGGGGCCAATTTCACGGCCCTGCTTAGCGCAAATAAATTGCTAACATGCAATTTCTAATTATTAATAAAGACAGGATTAACAACCAAATATTCCATGTGTTGTGTATCACTTGCGATTGTTCTTTGGCTGTTGTTCGCTGACCATGAATATCAAATGGAATTTTCAACGGTGGTTTATTTTATTGAGCAACGCATGTTGTGCTAAGCAAATTTTTGTGCTTAGCAGCTCCATGAAATTATAATGCCCCTGAAAAAGTTGTCTGACATAATAAACGCCACAAGCAAGAAAAACAATTCCCATCTTTGTTCTTTGGCTGTTGTTTGCTGACCCTGAATATCAAATGGAACTTTTAATGGCGGTTTGTTGTATTGAGTAAAGCATTTTGTGCTAAGCAATTTTTTTGTGCTTAACAGCTCCATGAAATTATAATGCCCCTGAAAAATAATTTCCATCAAGTTGTCTGACATAATCAACGTCAAATTCATCTGCCTCTGTCGCACTGCCTCTGTCAGAATTCCTTTGAACATGAAGATATGAGGAGTGTACGTGTCCAATATTATTGATATTTTTTGTTATAATTCAATAATTGAGCAAGGCTTCTCACTTAGGGATCACCGATCAGTCTTGGCCATCGACCTTTATTCGACTCTTGTAAGCCAGCATCATCACCACGCGGGACACGAGAGGGGAATATGACTTTACTCAGTCACAGTACGATTGGTCCGCTGACAGGCAATACGCATCAAGAGGTTGCACAGTATGACCGTGGAGAAACAGGATTCCCTTATGATTTCTCCGTATGACAATCAAGACCATGGCATGTATACTTCTACAACCTTTCTCAGTTTGCAACGTCACAGCCCGAGTTTTTGCCAACCAAGATGGTGGAAACTATGGAGAGCCTGCAGAGCCATCAATTCCGGGCATAACAAATTATCCACAATTTGTATACACAACGTTTCATAAACATGGAAAGAAATTGCTGAATGTAATGAAAACAACACAGCAATGATGGTATGTATTTTGTACAGATATAGAAATTAGTTTGCACAAATGTTGAATTTGGTAATACGCCGTCTTTCGAGAAGACGAAATGATTTGACATTTGAAACACAACACATGGAAATCTGGTTGTAAACCCTGTTTTTGTGATGACAGAAATTGCAAGCTTAGCAAATTTTTGTGCTAAGCAGGGCTGTGAAATTAGCCCCTGTTCTCTTTATCACAGTGGTGCAGTGTCAATTCCCCGCAGAGGAGCACGGCTTGTAACTCCCCGTTCTCTTAATTGCTCCCGTAAGCACTTTGATAGACAGTGTGACAAGCCACAGGGGAGCCCAGTAACGATGAGCCAATTTTCCCAGTTGGGAGCCGTGATTTGTGGTGAAGCTCAACCGACCAGCAGTCAAACACCAGCCCACTCTAAATCTAACTTGTCCATTTCTGTTTTGCTGCTTGGAATACAGACAGGCTATCCTAACACAGCCTGATGCATTAAAAATCCATCCAAATGGGAGGTTAGAAAATCGTACATTTGGGTCCGAAAGTTGTCATCCATTGCCTGCCAAAAGGACAGTATCATACTTTGGTAGCATAACAAAACAGAAATCTTCACAGATTTACCTATAACTTACAAGGTATGGTGATGGTAGAAACATACCGCTAACATTTTTTTCTGTAATGCTGTATTAATCCAGAAAAGAGTAAATCAAAGACTCCTGTGAATAGATTTGAAAATACCGTGAGCGTTTTTCACTGTTTTCTGAAAGAGTGGGCACCGTATGGAACTGGAAATGTCACAGATGACTGTTACTGTATCTGTCTTGATATTTATGCTCATGAATCTGCATTTCTTGGGCAAGAACCAAGGTATGAACTTGAGTTATCCATGAGCTGAGATAAAAACTTCAATTTCCACTTTTTTGCTGTGGTTGCCTCTGACTAGTATCCCTTTTACCCGTTTTGTGCAATAGCATTGCTTGTTTCAACTCAATATTGAACAAACTCCAAAAAGTCTACGAAAGCCATTTCAGATTCAATATTTCGTTCTGTATTCAGAACATCTTCATATTTTGTTCCATTCAGCAACTTGACAAAGATTCTGCAAGGTTTACTATTCTCAGGTCCTCTAAAGATTTTCACTTCCAGATAATTATATTTGGAAGTACAATGCCGCTTTGAAAGAAAAAAGTCCAGCAATTTATCCGTGGATTTTCATTGTCTCTGCACTATCGATTGTTCAGACCCTGTAACCTAGATTTTTCTTTTGTTGTTGTTGTAGAAAGAACTAGAGTAAGCAGCATATTAAATGCCGATAAAGTAAGGTGTGCATCACCTAATGAAGCGGTAAATTCCCCCTGGGGCGGTATATCGCCAGGCTCTTGCGAGTGAATGACGCCGGCGTTAGTCCCCAACTATCCCGTCATTTACATAGCCGGATTGAGTCAAGGTGCCGATTGTTACTCCCTGGTGAACGCATAATCATTCCTAACTAAGTAGAGAGGTGGGCAAAATGGAAAACCTCAGCCACAGATGTCACAGATGAAAAAAGAATCAGAGATAATTATCAGTCAGGTGATGTTTATTTGTTTATTTGAGAGCAGAATAGCAAACGAACAAAGGAAAACAACACAAACAAAAAGAAGTGATGATCGAGTGCTAAAAATGTTTTGTCTTGATTGTCTTTACATTAAAAGACAAACACAAAAATCAGTTCTGCTGTGGGCCTGGGGCTGATTTCACGAAGCACTAAGATTGATCTTAAGAATGAATTGATTCTTATTGCTAAGCGAAATAAGATGTCACAATGCAAATAACTATGGTGATACTGGCAACTATCCTTAAGATTAATGTTAGTGTTTGGTGAAAGCGAGCACTGGAGCCGATTTCACAAAACATTAAGATATTTCATACTGAAGCTCTGTTTTCCTTTTCAAACCAGACAATCTACTTCCGCGGAACCGCTGCCAAAATCACCCATTATTTCAAAATAAACTGTTGGAAACTGTTGAAAACAGTGAAAAACGCTCACGGTATTTTCAAATCTATTCTCATGAGTTTTGATTTCACCCGAGATGAAAACCGAAAACCTAATTTCTGGATAAATGCAGCATTTCATCTGTAAATATTTTAATGGTATATTGTTTCTAACAGCACCATCTTCATATCCTGAAATTTATACATAAATCTGTGACCATTTATATTTGGGTATGTTACCAATCCTGTGCTGTACCGTAAATGTTTTAGGTTCTTTGATCACATGGAAATTATGTTCACCCTTTCCATTTTCCAAGATTCTTTGAGGTTTTTCTCTCCCCCTCTCTTCATTAGCTAGGACACATTCCCTAAGCCTTCCTACGCACTGTATCAAATACATTTCCTAGTGGAAGCTAGCTTGCCGACTCGAAATTACACCTCAATCGGTAGAGAGGAAAGATATATTACCGTCGCATCCATCATTATAGATAGTTGGTTAGTCATGCTAACGGCTAGAATTTCATTATAAGAAGTTTAATTAGCCATCCAGTTGGTCCGATGACGGTTATAGAAGCAAAGGGAATCCTACGAAGTGTCTCATATGGCGCAACCATTCCCATCACTAGCCTACCCCTTATACTACATAACATTGTCTTTTAATACAGAGTCGGTTTTATGTTGACACACTTCCATGGGGGATTGGGAATATTTAATTGCATTTTTTTTCTGGGTCGTTTGCTTCCAGGATTTAACCTGTCAAACAGAGAATGTTCTTTTGTTTTCTTCTTCTTCAAGGGAGGCTGGTGTGATTAATGTTATGGATGTATATACGAAGCGTCCCATGTATTTAGCAGAGGTTACAGTGAAGTGGTAGATGCATTTGAAATATGTTTTGGAGATATTTCTTAATGATAATGATAATTAAAAATGGGGTATTACTATTAGGGAGACACGTTAGCGTCTAAACGTGGACATTAGGGAGACATCGGGACTTAGGGAGACTTTTCGATGTCTTCCTAAGGTACCAGCTACCTTTTAAAGACATATGTTTTGCTGTCCATATTTTAATAGAAGACAGAGAATGCTCTCAATATGAACATATGTCAATTTCAAGTTCATTGGTTTGGGGGATGTTAAGAAATAGGTAGGCGCGACCCTATGGGAAAGTCTCCCTAAGGTCCCATCCTAGGTTAGCTTAATAATAATGATTATTATTTAGGCATTTATATAGCATTCTTACACAAGAGTGGTATCACAACGCTTTACACTTTTATTATCCCTGGTCATTGGGCCCATTTACATTCCTGAAACAATCTCAGCTCCCTGTGGAGTATAATTATACAGCCCGCAGATGACAGCAAAGCGTGTGGGGCTAATCAAGCACACATTCACAAAGCCATCTCTACCCTCACAGATACCCATTTACACCTGGGTGAAGAGGAGTGTGACAAAGCGTCTTGCCTAAGGACGCAAGCATCACTAGCCCATGGCTGGACTCGAACCCACAATCTGTAGATTGACCACAAGATCTTGAGTACAACACGCCAGACAACTAGACCACATCACCCCACACTCTTATTCCTTCCCTCTCCCTAACGTTCCATGACAGCTGTTTTTGGTATTCAAATACATCCAAACAGAACCAGAAAGTCAACATTGAGCCAAAAACAAAAACAATGGGATTAACAGATTTGCATTCCAAAAGCCAGGCTCGACTCTGTTCGTGTATGTATGGACCTGATGTGTTTTATCACTGGTCTGCATTGCATATCATCACGCCCATCTCCGTTCCCGGCAAAAATCTCACAATTTTGAGCGGGCATTTCTGCTGTTGAAGTGCATCGGCGCGGTACCACAAACAAATAGAAAGGTGTATATTTTGCTTGTCATTTCCTGTACCGGCATTGATCCAAACCCGTTTGATATACACATAATGTCACGGAACAAACCCACTGCATTGCACGGCACGACAGAGCACTTGAACGTGAACTCAAGCAACATAAACCGGGAGATCTTCCCTCTCTTTCAAGCCAGCTCTGTGTGTACACAGTCGTCCCGGGCCACTCTGTCTGCAAGCAATATTCTCAATGAGATCATTGCCATCGGGGCTCTGAGACTCCGAGACTTTTGGTGAATCGCCGAATCACTTTGCCCGCTTGTTCCACCCCCTCGGTAAACATCCAGCCGCCTGGCTCAACGGCAGTTGGAGTTGTCCTCCCCTATAGCCCTGTCCACGATCCATTTTCACAGTCGACCGCCGTCCGAAGGGCAGACAAATGGACTATAAAATGAGGAACTTCGCCGTAAAAGGGAGAAAAAAAATTCTAAGAAAAGCAGAAGAAGAAAGAAACGGACTTCTCCTTTGCACTTTTTGGTTTGTTTATGCGTAATCTGTGCCACGCGGAAGGGCAGCTTGGCGATATTGATCCACAGAATTAAGGCAGCTTCTCTCCACAAATCTGCATTCCGTATACACAAATCAACGAAATGTGAGCAAATTATCAAGAATCTCAGTTACGATGCAAGTAAAAAGATAGTGATATAAATCCCTTTGCCGACTTTCACTGGAAGAAAAGTGCGTCACATTGGTCTTGATTTTCATTGTCTGTGATAGTGTTGGGATTTTATCCGGTTAGATGTTAACAGACCCGGGTGTAGTTATCCGTTTACAAAATGACCGAAACCGAAAAGGAATCTTTGGCTCATGCTCAACAACCCAAAAAGTGTCAACTGTAGATTTTCAGTCAGCTATTTTGTCCATTTTGCCAAGTAGAAAACAGCTTTTCACAGTGGTACATAATGTAAAAGAAACATTGATCTAAATGCTTGATCTAAGGAATAACATCGTAAAAACATTCTGAAAGCGATGATCACAATTGAAGAAGACATAAAGACCGTAAATCGCACACGACATTGCATGTGATTACATAGGTTAACCGTTAACCTGATTTTTTTTATTTATTTACTTATTCAGTTTCCTTTTTTTTTAATCTGTAGCCGGATATGAAATTGCCCGATTTTGCCTAGCACTAGTAGAAACATATTGTTCAAGTTTTTCTGCCTGAAATGTTGTATTTTTCAAGAATAGAGTAAAACCAATAAAGACAATTTTGGTCTTTAAAAGATTAAAAAAGCCGGGTTTTTTTTTTACTGTTTTCTCAAAAAGTGGCCACCGTATGGGACTGGAAATTTCACAGATGACTGTATCTTTCTTGATATTTTTTGCCCATGAATCTGTATTTCCTCGACAAAAACCAAAGTATGATATTACCTTTATTAAAAGAACATGAATTGACCGAGCTCGCAATGTACTTTAATACGCCAATGCACAATGTTAACACTAAACCCGATACCGTCAAAAAAGTCTACACAAAAATAACCGCCATTCTTATATACGCTATTCCAATGTGCACAAAGGAAAAAATCATTAGCGTGACCTCGATCAAGCTATCGCTTTTTTTTTTGCCCCCATCAAAAAAGATTTCAGAGGTTCATATTTAACCTAGATTGTAATAATATTTTAACCTCTTTTCTCTCAAAAGGGGTTATAAACTGCCTGTTCCAGTAGGTTATTTCCAAATCAATAACAGTGAATTTACACAAAATAAGTGTCCTTAAACCAGTTCCTAACATAGAACATTTTTCAAATTTTCTAGAGGTGTATGCCAAGGAGGGAATTGCTGGGAGAAAAAAAAAGTAATCGTTCATTTTCCGATTCGAAATTTTGATTTGAATCTGAGTATATTAAAATAATCAGTTTTATAGGGCAGGACAATTATGACGTTATATTAGAGGTCGAGGGAGTAGATAAAAAACGTGTACAAATGTCAAGACCAAAATAGAAAAGTTTTTTTAGAGCATGAAATTGAAAACCGCAAATTAAACCGGTTTTTCGGATTTTGACAGGGTCAGCCGAATATGGAGTCTATACCCTGTAACTTATAGGTGAATCTGTGAAGATATTCTGTTTCGGAATGCTGATAGAGTATGATTGTACACCTTTAAAGGTAGTATGTAGGATTGGTAAGAATCAGAATGCTGTTTAGTCTGTCTGAAAACCTACACTTTATAAACCCCATACTCAAACCAATATTGCTGTAACTTCCTTCGGAAATGCTTTGTAAAAACAATTATTTGTAAAAACTATAAAAAAAAACATTGATAACATTTAACAGCATTCTGTTCATAATTTGATTTATCACGGACTAAAAACAAACCTGTGAAATTTTTAGCTCAATTGACCATTGGAAACAGTAGAAAACAGTGAAAAACCGTTGCAATTGTTACGTAAAATTAGTATAATTTTATGTTTTTTATCTCGGAGATCAAAACTGTTTTCTGTAATTTGTTTTACTCATTTCTGGAAAAATACAGCATTTTAGGCAGACAAATTCTAACGATATGTTTGTACCAGCCCTATTATTTATACCCTGTATTTAGTTATACATAAATCTGTGAGCATGTTGGTTTCCTACCAAAGTATGATAGTGCCTTTAAAGCAAAGTTGATATGGCATTGGGAAAATGAAAATATTTTTTGAGGGGCGGATGCATTAATAGTTTCTAGTTAGTCTAATTTAATCAGTGGTGCATTTTGAGGGTTTTTGTGATGAGGTATTGTCAGTCATCGACATTCTCAAGTACAATTTCTCACAGCATTCAATAGTTGCAGGAATTCACAGAAAACTACACTGAAATGAGCGACCGTCATCAAATCGTCTGAATTGGCCAGCTTGACCCTCCTGCCCCTCTATCCCCTACACCCATCCTAGAGAAGAAGCACAAAAATGAAACACGTTCATCGGCTGACAAGCCCTCATCATGCGACCAAGGTCTGTAATTGTGAAGTGTAAAAAGACGCGCAGGATAAAAAGACGTGTAGCAGGGAGAGTGCGAAGCGCTGTCAGTTTGAAATTGATTCTGCTATCATCGGCCGATAGCACCGGGGTTCAGTAGCGGACAGTACGGGGAGCCGTTGCTCTGTGCTTTGTGTGTGGTGGTTGTGTGTGCACACTGAGTCCGTTTGGTGTGTCCTTCAGCTACTCCTTCTGACCACACGCCTTAGTACGATTAGTTAAAGGTAGTATCATACTTTGGTAAGAAACCAAAACAGAAATGTTCACACATTTACGTATACCTTTCAGGGTATGAAGATGGTGCTGGTAGATACATACCGTTAACTTTTGTCCGCCTGAAATGGTGTATTTAACCAGAAAGTAGTAAAACAACGACCGAAAATCCGTTTTGGATCATTTTACAGATAAAAAATTAAAGAGAAAAGACGTAAGAAATTGTGTGGCTGTTTTTCACTGTCTTTTCAAAAAGTGGGCACCGTATAGGACTGAAATGTTCACAGATGACTGTTGCTGTATCTGTCTTGATATTTTTGCCCATGAATCTGTATTTCTTTGATTACTTAACCAAAGTATGATATTACCTTTAATGATGTTTGGACAAGGCTTAATTAGATAACGTACAATTATTATTTTTTCAATCCGGTCCAGCCAGAAGCTTTCCCCGTGCTTCGTTGTAACTTCAAACCATTTTTATCCTCGTAATCTATTTAATTTGTTATCATTGGGAGATTTTTTTTATAATTATACTTCTTCATCCAGATTGCACTTTTTCAGGTTCAGAAAATTTGATGTTTTTTTTATGATTGCTTTGATATAGTAGTTTTTTTCCTTGGGAAGAAAAAAAGTTGTACATTAGAAATGCAGTCTGCACTGAAAGAGTTTTTCTGTTCTGTGGATTGCATTTGCATTCCAATAATTATTTCCTATAACATCCGAATTTGCAGGTATACAGTAGAACGACACTATAACGAACACGCTGGGATGCACAGAGATTGTTCGTTATAGTGGTCATTCGTTATAGTGAACAATGTTCATCAGGCGTATACATTGTACATGTACATACAAATTGAGATCCCCGGATGATTTTCGGTATAGCCAAATGTTCGCTATAGCGGTGTTCCACCATACTTGTATTATTTTCCTTGTGGAAGCAAAGTCTTCTATTCGTGGCTCAGTCAAACAAGTATTTCTCAGACTTACTGTGACTGTGTTTATGGCATTATAGCCGAGTAGTACTGCAATAAACCTGTGTATATAAAGATAATATATAATAGAGAGAAAGTCTTCAAAATACCTCATCAATATTTTGCCTATCAACTGGTTCACTGCTGTTTGTCACCATGACGGCCAATGACATCACAGTCTTGGTCATGAATATGCAGATTATAATTTGCATACAAGAGAAACAGAAATATCAACTCAATTAGGGTAAACTAGAGCAGTAACCAAGTCAACTATGTTACCTCCTCGATGAATTGAAGTTCCTATCTGAATTTCTCTCACTGTCATGCACGGAATGTAGGCCAGTTCACATGTATGTCTTTAGACACACATGTTTCTCTCATTTTTTATAGTTGCCGATATACCTAAATGGGGTTGTTAGCCCAATTATGTATTCATGGTCCAGATGGTTGTTCATTCCGGTAATTAGGCAATGTATTACTAGTTGAGTGGTCATGAATTTGCTGTCATAATTCCATGTACTTTTTCCTGCCATTAGCTCTTGGCACCCGTATACCAATCCATACACTACTCAGCTTGCCCCCCCCCCCCTAAAAAAAAACACCGCAACACTTTGTGTTGGGAAACATTGTTAAAATGAAACTGTTTATCAATTCAAGATTCAGTTATATGATACAATCATGTCTTGGCTATCACGATGTAGAATTTAAGCAAATTCTGGCTGAAATTAGCGAAAATATGACCAATTGAAATAGTACTCTTTAAAACCAAATTTGCAGTTTTCCAGAATAAGTGGTCAATACACACATCATTTGTATTGAAAGAAACAGGAAAATCGGGTTTTGAGGTTGGGTAATTCGGTCTTAGTTTTTTCACTCAATTTCAGTCAAATTTTGCTCAAATTCTACATGGTAGTATAGCCACAAGCAAAGAAATTAAACTATTTAATGTTCACCCATAGGAGACCACTATAGAAGACCATTGAATATGAACACAGAGTGAATTGAAACGAGCTGTTTAACCAGTAGGTATTTTTGAATGATAAATTTGAAAGTATGCAGTTTCTTTCGCTTCCACTTTTGTTTCTTTGGGGGGGGGGAGCAAAATTGTTTTGTTCAATTATTAGGCAGATGGATTTCTCCGGCCAGCAAAGGTATCATCTGACAAGATAGTAAATTTGGACATCTGCCGCCAAATTGGTCTAGGGTTTGACACGTTCGTTATATCTAAGTGATGGATGGCCGGGGATTTTATTATGTGTCATGAAATGGTATGATCCAACACAAGAATAAGTCATTCCTATCCGGCAACAGCACTCCCATTGGCCACATAGAAATCATTTACATAGTGTACTCGATGCTGATTGGTCAATGTGTCTAAGCATGGCTGTTCCATCATTCAGTCAATGACCTATACTACCCTCTGTGCTCTTTTTTATTAAGTTTTTGTTTCTCACAAAAACAAAAAGTTAAAAGGATCCCAAATCAGAACTCTGATACTGTACAGCCAGGATTTCCTATAGCGCAGTTTTTTGGAAAAAGAGAAGAAAAAATGGAAAGACATACCTCTGTAACTAGAGAACTAGATTCCAACAAACACTTTTATCCTGGTTGAACCTAGCTATACCTGCGTCCTTTTATATTGGTCACGGACGGTCAAAAGTGGTACAATGGCCTGAAATCCGGACAATTTGATAGCACCGAAGTCGGTAGTCGGCCTGCTCCGAAGTTTAAACCAAAGGGGATTGAAACTTGATCTTGTATACGGGTACGGCCTACATTGAATCTATATACCAAACTCCCCGGAGAGGGTTGGTCCCCGGAATGGGCAAGAAAAAAAAAAGACTACGAAAGTGCGTGGCAAATTGCCAATCTGACTCTGCGTGTTTTCTTTACCTTTTGTCCCTAACTCCCCACCCCTCCCCTCCCTTCCCTCTCTCCCCACCCCCGTCCGCCCTGCTGAGATTAAAAAACATCGCGGCCGAGATTGCCCGATTTCAGGAATAATCAGTGGGAATAATCCATAGCGAGTACAAAGGCTATATGAACGCGTTATAGCAGAGAGCAAACAACGTCTTGATTGATTTTAGTATCAAGTGTATCTCCTTTTTTTTTACCTTGGAAATTCTCTCGCCCATTTTCACTTGTTTTTTTTTTCCCTCTCCTCGACTTCTATTTTTGGCAAAATCAAAAGTAAATAGCTGTCGTCATTCAATCATCTTGTGTTTGCTCTTGAAAATAATGGATTTGGCACGGTGGATTTGTGGAAATTAATGTCAAGGCGAACATTTCTTAAGTTTCGTCTTGCAAAAAAGTAGCAACACGGACAAGGGCTATTAGGAAATTAGTAAATAACAAATTGTACCAGAGCCCTACACGTTTTACCTGTTGTGCAATTTAAGCAAGATTAAAGAGCTTTAAAGAGGTGCTCAATGTGAAGAGAATTGTCAATATTATTCCCGTTTCAATTTGTCATTCTGTTGGTTCGAGACTGACAGAATTTTGTTTGCCTTTCCCTCGCACGTAATCTGTGCAATTTAACTTCTTCTGGCCCTTTTCATATCCCAAGCGGTCAGATAGATTTTATCTAATTTCTGAATGACAGTCCGGTTTTTCCCGCGCTGAGAGCTGAGTTTGTGTTGCTGTGTCACTTTAAACTTGACTCTGATAAATATTGTGCCTGCTTTTGTAATAAATCATGCCATTTCCCTCATAAATCTTTCTTATTGTCAGAGCCGATGTATGGTGTTGTTTTCTTATTGACTTAACAATTAATTTAAACCCATTTGTTAGAACCAGTGGTCTTGCTTTGCTGGCATTTAATAACGGGCCCAGTACTAGCATAATATACAATCAAACTTGTATGAAGTTTTTTTGCATACTGTTTAGAAAGTAAAGTATAGCTTTGCCACCATTGGTTGTATGCATAACTATATGAAGAAAAACAAGTCAACTTAATTTTAGCACGCGTTGATTACAGCAAATAATTGGTGAAATGCAGTGTCTACTCGGTAATTCATAACTCTGTGTGCATATTTTTTTTAAATTACATGGAAGGATATTGCAATCAAAGGGCATACAAGCCTATAACATTGTTAACAAACCAAAACAGAAATATTCACAGATTTACGTATAACTTACATGATATAAAGACGGTAATGGTAGAAATATACTGTGAAAATGTTTCTGCCTGACATGCTGTATTTATCCAGAACAGAGTAAAAGCCAAACACCAAAACATGTTTGATCTTGGCGAGACAAAAACTAAGACATTTATTCCCACACAAATTGGCGTAACAATTGCAATTGTTTTTCGCTGTTTTCTACTTTTTTCAATGATCAATTGAGCTGAAAATTTCACAGGTTTGTTTTTATTCCGTGATGAATCCATTTATGAGCAGCCTGCAGCTTCTCTGTCACCTTCATCAATGTTGTACATGCCCTTTATCATTTTTGTCTGTGTTATTTATGTACAGAATTTTCACTCCTCCCCAATTTGGCTAAATTGACAGCCCCATCTTTGAATTGATCTGG